>CM077508.1:18102932-18609060 GCA_039654745.1 Houttuynia cordata | reverse complement strand
GTAAGAACTTCAAAGTGAATTTTCAATTTTTCCCCTAACATCATATGAAATGACCTGAATTGTTGACGTTGGTCAAGAGGCAACTTAAAGCAACTTCACCAAGCATGTTCAGCATTATATTAAACGAGCTGTTTTATTATCGAGAGAGAGACATATGCATTTCTCCTTTAAAAATAAAAAAAAAAAGTTTGCTACTTTCCTATTCTTGGTCAGTTGGAAGTAAAGTAAGTTGATGGGCATGAACTCATTAAAGGAGATGGCTTTTTGAGAATCATTTATCATCATCGTACTCCTTATCCCAGCTATCTGGGGTCGCGGCAACATGGACCATTCTTTTAATTTTTTTTTTAGATTTTATTTCTTTTAGTGTGGGAGAAGGGGAGGCAAGGGATTAAATATATTACTAAAAAATTTGAATTTCAGAATGCCATAAAACAGCAAACACCCTTTATAGGACAGTTAATTTAAAATGGGAAGGTTGTTTTCCTTATGTCCCACATTAATTGTCTACATTGGAAATCCAAAATGAAGTAAAATTGGTTCATTTTTTAATTTCAATCCAGATAATTAATGTGGGACAGAGGGAGTATGATTTTGGTGATGCTTGGGTGAGTGTGACTGAAAGCTACTTCTTTCTATATTGTTAACTGCTTTTTCAGCATGTATACACATTGTAGATGGAGAAAAGTCTCTTTTGCTATTTGCAAATGATGCAGTTTTATTTGATGAGAGGTAAAATATGTTTGAATGTGAAAACTGGATTTGTAGAGGGATGCCCTAGAATCTAAAAGTTTTAAAATAAGTAAGACTAAGACAGAGTGAATGAAATTTAATTTTAAGGAAGATAGAACTATAGGTAGTAGCATTAGTTGAAATAGATGTGGCAGGAAGTGCAAATGTGTGATCAATTCCGTTACTTAGGATCTATTATCCATAAAGAAAGGGATATTGATAGTGATATAGTGCATAGGATTAATGTGGGGTAGGTAAATAAGGAGGGCAGCCTCGGAGTGGTGTGATAGGTGTGTTCCAAAAAGGCTTAAAGATAAGTTCTATAAGATTACCATTTATGCCTGTAATACTCTATAGAGCGGAGTGCTGAGCACCAAAGAGAAGTCATATAGATAAGTTGAATGTAGCTGAGATGAGAATGTTGTGGATGAGTGGGATAAACTATGAGAGATATGATTAGAAATGAATATATTCGTGAGAGTTTAGGAGTAACTCATTTAGGGGAGAAGCTGAGGGAATGTTGGTTGCGTTGATATGGACATATACAAAGAAGACCAATAGATGCCTTTGTGAGAAGATTAGAAGTGATGCATGTAAACGATGCTAAAAAAGGAAGGAAGACCTAAGAGAACTTGGATGGAGTTAGTAAAAAAAAGATTTGACTTTATTATCTCTTACAAGAGAAGGTAGCCTAAAACAGACCTGAATGGAGGAGTAAGATCCATGTCGCCGACCCCAAATAGTTGAAAAAATGGCGCTACTTGATTAATGATTTATGATTCTTATTTTGATTACAAATTTTTTAGTTGACATTGCTCTTTGTTCCTGTCTCGGGCTAACATCAGATTGTCTGTCAATTCTTTTGTAAGATAAATGGAAGGACAACTGAGTGAAGACACAGATTTAGCCGATGTTGATGAATTGTTGATTAATGGGAAAAGAGCAAGAGATTTGAGGAGGACAGAACAACTGATGATGATGGATCTACACCAAAACTAGGAATGAACTTCAAATCTGTTGAAGAAGCATATGAGTATTATCGTCAATATGATCTTGCAATGGGATTTAAGGTAGTGAAAAGAAGTTCACAAATCGAGAGAAGATGGCCAGTTTGACTTGTGACAAGTGGGGGTAAACGGAAACCCAGGCTACCGAGCGGTAGTGCCTACTGGATAAGAAAGATAGAGAAGATACACTGCAAGGCTAAGATGGTGTTGTGAGGTTCCGTGATGACGGCTTTATACCACCTAGAATATCTTATCATCGATCACAATCATGATTCTGGTTCATTAAAGTCAGCCTTATCTAAGGCCTTTAAAGGTGAGATATGTCTATGATTTACATAAGGGAAATGATATTTGTACAGCAGATTCCTACACATTTTCCCATAACACAGCTGATGTGTATGGAAATGAGTGGTGTGAACTGATATGACCCCACATTAGTTCTCCCCCTCACTCATTTTCATACACATCAGCTGTGTATGGAAAATGTGTAGGAATCTGCTGTAGGGTTATCACTGCCCTTTACATAATCATATTCATATATTGTGAGATCCTGATGTAGGTTTACGATTTGTAATATGTAGATTATTGTGTCCCTTTGGTGTGATTTAAAAGTGGACATGGTTATAGCACAATGCAAAAACTGAAAAGCATAAATTTGTGTTGCTAATCCTTAGTGGGATGAAATATGGTCATAATAATAGTACCGAGTCTGCTTTTCTTTGGGGGGGGAGGGGGGGGGGATACCCAGTGTTGGGTAGCCTTTGGGTTGGGGGCATACCCAGTTCCTCTCGTGGATTGTTGGTAACCTAGGCTCCGATACCTTGTTGGGCTTTATTCCTTCTCATGTGAGGCCTATAGTGTTGGGCTTCCCTCTCATGTGGAGAGACCCACTACTTGATCCACTTTAGGGTTAAGTGTAAGTTGCTAAAAGCAAATAAATATTTCTTTGTAAAAAATTAATTCTTCTTAAAAGAAGGTTCTTTTGAGAGAGAGAAAATAGAGGAAAAAAAATTGCAACTTTGAAGGATCATTGGAAATCAAGAAATGGTTTTTTGGAGGAAGAATGAGAAGGAAAGGAAAAGATTTTGAAGTCAAAGCACCCTCTTGTGAAAAGAGAAGACAAATCATTAGGTGGCTTGTGGTAATCCTTCCATCTCTATTATTTGTGTATTCCACCTTAGAGTGAGATTTATCTCTAGTTTGTAAGAGAGTCTTTACCCTTTCATGTTGATACAATCTCTACTAAGTTGAGTGTTTCTAAAGTTGATAGTAGTGTGAATTGGTTTCTAAACCTCGTGGATATAGTTGTTTGCCTTGGCGGCGAGCCATGTTAAATTTTTCCATTCCAAGTGTTCGATTGAAATTTTTTTTTAATCTTGATTTGTGTATGTGATAACTTATGCATCCTAAATAAATGAGGTGTAGAATAATCACTTACATCATTGTGGGGGAAGAAATGTGTATTTGATTCGGTTTATTGGTTAACTCAAAAGAGGGGAAACATGTAATTTTCCCAACAGGTTTTCTCACCTCTCGAACAATTTTATCGATATCTGCATATTCTTGCTGGGCATACTGAGCAAGACAAGCTTGAACGTGTCATTGATGCTTGCCACAGCTAATCAGGTCATCACTGGCATACGTTATTCCGACCTCTATCCAGCTTATAAATTTTTTGAGTTGTTAAAGACTCCGATCGGCAAGGAGGTGATTGCTCATGCTTCTTTTGGAGCTGAAACTTATGAAAAGCGGCAAAGGGTCCTTCTGACGCAGCGTGGAAAATATTAACACTTGATTTTTTGTTGCAGATGACTAGTCAGCAACTACAATTGTGAAGAACAAATAGAGCTAGCAGAATCTGAGGTCATTGAAGAATTACAGAACCAACTTCGAAGTAAAATTGTATTGATGTAACAACAGATTACAACATTTGAATACAAGTTTCTCAAATTTTTCCAGTAATTGATTAACAACAAAATAGTAGTAAAAACAAAGAACAAATACAGAGAAAGGGAAAGAAAGATCAAACCCCAACTCCAAGGGTTGATCACAGCTGAATATCAGCTAGAACAGAGCATTCCATCTCCCCATTTTCGCAGCATTTTGCTTATGTTTTCAAAAACTAACTTTTCAGCATAAAACTCTGTCCTATTTATAGCATTATGGATGCCAGAAAATTCGAAATTCAAAGTTCTCTCCCAAGCGGGAAATCCGATCGTTTCTTCAAAAGGACCTGTTATGCCGCTAACTGTTTTAACCAACTGTCGTGGAGTAAAGTTACCCAAATACACCTGCTATCAGATACACATCAGAAATCCTATCTGCATCACCTTCAGTATGAAGCAAGTTGCTTGGGTTGAGGCAGGCTTTTAAACTGATTCGGGAGGAATATCTTTCTACAGTAAAATAACGGAGGCAGAGGATGGAGAGAGTAGCATAAAGGAATTAGGAACTCAGATACAGAAGGAACAAAGAGAGTTTCGAAAATGATTCTGCCATATATCTAAATCATTTTCGTCCAGTGTTTTCTTTTGAATCTCTATTCTCTACCAGTTCAAAACTCTCAACCGCCGCTGTTGGGAGCTTTGGTGTGCACAGGCAGAGGCAGCAGATGAATCTTATCCTACCCTTTCTTTTAAAATCCATGGAGGATTCCATTGAACTGTTTGGTGATGAGGTTAACTCGCTACAAACTTCAATTTGTCCATGTGGGGGACAATTTGGATCGCATTCGCGCTTGGGTTGAATGGAAGCTTTGCCTTCTTCCAGAGGTCTAGAGAAGAAGTGTCAGTGGCACGATATCGTCACCTGCTTGAAGCAATAGGTGGAATTCAAGCTGGGAGAATATGTTCCATTTCCTGGCATACCACCAACTATGGTTGGTATGGAACACCGCCCTTTTTCTCTGTTACTGCCCCACTTTAGAAGATGCCCCTGGGCATCAGGTATTTAAATGTGGAATGAGCTTTTATTCTTTGTAGATTAGTCTTGTCAGCTCATGGCTGTTTTTGATGATCATATATTGCGATTCTTTTCCTGCTGAATTTATTCAATGGAGAGGACTGCACCTTGTATTTTTTGTCGCTGAGAAAGGAAAATGCATGAGCTCATCAGTGCCCATGTATGAAGTGTTAAAGGTAAGGGCGTTATTCTGGTGAATTTGAAGTGAGTCACAACTAGTCATCGAACAATTGCATAAGTATCTGACCTACTACAGCAGTTTTTGAGTTTAGTAGATTTCACCAATGAGCAATATTAGAAAAAAAAAAAAGACAACAACTATTGAGCACTTTCTTCACAAGGCAAACAGGAAGGATTTCTTTTTTTTTTTTTGGCCAAATAGGAAGGTGATAGATGTTGTTGAATGTTTTTAACAACCACCGAGGAAACAACCAAGTAATGCACTGGCAAGCATGAAAGTCAGCATGATAACAGCTAGTATAATTTTTTGGATTATCCAGAGAACAACTGCTTGTCCTGCACCTCCTTGTATCATCCATATTCCCAACTCGAGGTTTTCAATTTGAGACAAGAACAAAAAAACTAAAGCTAATATAAAGGAAACCATGACATAATTGTCAGTTACATCGGCCGCAACTTCCATGAAATCGAAGACCAGAAAACAACTACGTTTACCCAGTCAAGCAACTCGATTGGCTGATTCCCAATTTTATATATAAACACTACTTTTTTTTTCGTTCTTTTCCTTTCTTTCTTTCTTTCTTTCTTTGTTTCTTTAAAGAACCAAAAACATTTGTTCCTGACCTTGCAAACCAAGTTCTGCAATATACCTTCGACC
Source organism: Houttuynia cordata (assembly GCA_039654745.1). Classification (NCBI taxonomy): domain Eukaryota; kingdom Viridiplantae; phylum Streptophyta; class Magnoliopsida; order Piperales; family Saururaceae; genus Houttuynia; species Houttuynia cordata. The sequence goes on along the minus strand of CM077508.1, from coordinate 18,603,522 downwards.
CCTCAAACGACTCTACACATAGTTTCAGCAACATGAAGCAAATGCGCCTCCTCTTCTTCTTCACCTTTTTCTGCTCATCGGTAACAAAGCAGAATGGCCAACAAAGATATTCAGGTAACTTAGAACTAGATTGCAACATCCAACAAGATGTTAAAGACCACTCTTCAGCCTTTCTCTACACATGCAATGGTCAAGCGCACAGCGTTGCAAAGATTTCTTGCAATGGTCAAATCACAACCCCCTTACAGCGGTTGGGATTGTCACATAAAAGAGAGGCTAAAAATACTACCAATTAATTGACAAATAACTCTATGAAAAAACCATAGAGGAGAAGAGAAAAAACCGGTTTGAGGCAAGCTATGCGTTGTCCTTGAAACAGATACGTCGCCTTCCGCTGCACAGGCAATCAAAGGCGTTCCATTCCCGAGATACAACGAATCACACCGTCAGTTTAAAGGTGCACTTCAAATCAAACTGACTGAATCTCGATCAGAGGAGATGTTATTGCTCAATGATGGACCAAAGATTTGAGAGAGAAGAAAAAAGAGTTTGGATCAATCTCTGTAACCCCCTTTTCTGTGATTTTTCATTCTCAATATATAGAAGGACTATATTGGGATGGTTATGGAATAAAAGACGCAACTTTAGAAGCAAAAACGGCAGAAATAGCCCGATAACCATCACTGCGATCGATCGCTTCATTAGGCGATCGATCGCTTTCCTCAGCCCGATGCAATTTTGAAAAAACCCGTGGTTACGATCGATTGCGCAAGGGTCGATCGATCGCTTAGCGTCATCAAGGCGATCGATCGCCTTATTTTTTATTTTTTTAAAATTTCAAGTTAATTTCAACAATCCCCACCATGATTTGATATTAAACTAGTCTACACACTAGAATGCATATGACAGATGAATGAGACATTGACTAATAGTAGGCGATAGGTACCTTGCGGGTTTGAACCTACACCTAGTTTGGTAAGTCGGCACCATCACAAGTTCGAAGTGAACAAAGTTTTGAACTTGAACCTTAGAGCAAGAGCTTTGACAAACCTAACAGTTAGAATAACTCCCTTTTCGAGATCATTTGGGGTAGCGCTTTACGGCCATGGGCCTTATATCTTTTCATGAGTTGCACATTAGAGAACAAGCCCACGTTCTCGTTAACTGCGACCTCAGTGACACTCATATAGGTGACAGTCTCCAAGGGTAATCTGCATAACAATACCCTACTATTTAAGCCTTAACTTCATTAAGACTTTCGTCAACTTGCTTCATATGCAGTAGAGCACTCTCATCTTAACACGGGAATGAGCATACAATATATATAAATAGTGCTCTCTCCAAGTCACGCATTAGCTTGTTGTTACCCATTGAATCTTCGTCGTGGGATCTCCACTCAGAGAGATTGGGTTGCTACTAACGATGATTTAATTATAGGCTTTCAGCCCATTACCTTATATGAGTTAAGGACTTGTCCTGCTGACAATCCTTTTGTAAACGAATTAGCCAAATTATCCGTTGATCGTATGAAACTTAAGGTAATGATTCCCGGGGTAGTCAACTTGCACAAGATTTTATACCTTAGTTCAATATGCCTGGAGGACCTCTTATTATGATTCTTACTCTTAACCTTATCAAGAGCTGATTGGCTATCACAGTGAATCAAAATTCCAGGAATTGGCTTATTCAACCAGGGTATATCTATTAAAAGATCCCTAAGCCATTCCGCCATTCCTCTAGTTTTATCAAGTGCTACTGTCTCAGCATTCATAGTAGACCTTGTTAACACAGTTTGCTTGGAAGATTTCCATGCAACCGCCCTACCACCAAGTGTAAACACATAACCACTCGTGACCTTTGTTTCATCAGAATCTGATACCCAATTTGCATCATTGTATCCTTCTAATACAGCAGGGAACCCGGAATAATATAAACCGTAATTTATACTTCCCTTCGGATATCTGAACACTCTCTCAATGGCGATCCAATGAGACTCATTTGGGCTCTTAGTGTATCTACTTAGTCTTCCCACAGCATCGGATATATCCTATCTACTGCAGTTAGCCAGATAACTCAAACTTCCTATCAGCTGTGAATATCTAAGTTGTGACACACTTTCCCCACAATTTTTCTTTAGTCTTACACTCGAATCATACGACATACTGACATGTTTTCTATTGAAGTAACCATACTTCTTTAGAATCTTCTCCACATAGTGTGATTGACTCACAACTATTCCTTTAGAAGTCATATCAATCTTCAAGCCCAATATGACATTGGCAGGACCCAAGTCTTTCATATCAAAATTCTCGTTAAGAAAACCCTTAACCTTTGATATGATTCACATTATCACCAAATAACAGAATATCATCAACATACAAACATAGCAACACAAAAGAATGATAAAAAGACTTCCAATACAAACACTTATCAGAAGTACACATAACAAAAATTATTAGAAAGAAGAACATTATCAAACTTTTGATGCCATTTTTTTAGGAGCCTATTTTAACCCATAGAGAGATCTCACTAATTTACATACTTTTCTTTCTTGACCAGAGAACTACAAAACCTTAAGGCTGCTCAATATATATTTCCTCCTCTAATTCACTATTTAAAAATGTTATCTTTACATCCATTTGATAGATCTCGAGGTTAAAATGAGCTTGCAAATGCAAATAAGCATTCGAATTGTAGTTATCATGGTCACAAGAGAATACGTGTCAAAGAAATCTTGACCTTCCTTTTGAATTATAACCTTTAGCCACTAATCTAGCTTTGTATTTTTCAATGGATCCATCAGGATAATATTTTCTTTTAAATATCCACTTGCACCCAAATTGGTTTAAACCCTGTAGGTAGATTTGTAAGAACCCACGTCCCATGTGCAAGTATAGAATCCATCTCACTCTGTACCGCCTCTTTCCATAAAAGAGCTTCGTTAAACGACATAGCCTTACTAAAAAGTCAAAAGGATCCTCATTGCCCTACCATGAAAGTATAAAAAGTCATCTCCATAGTGTTTGCTCTATTCTGGTTCTCTTAGATCTCATAACCTCTACATTGGTATCAGAAATCTACAATTTTGGGAATAGAAGATGATGAACCATCTTCTTTATGCACTACATCGTTAACCTTTTCCTTCATAGGAAACACATTCTCAAAGAATGTTGTATCATTAGACTCCTGTTGTATCATTAGACTCCTTTATAGTATTAGGTACATAATTCTGCTGATCGGACCCAATTACTAAAAACCGATATGCTCTACTGTTTTGTGCATAATCAATGAATACCGCATCATATGTTTTCGAACCTAGCTTATCCATCTTCATGTTTGAGGATTTCACTTTGGCAAGACATCCCCAAACCTTGATGAATTTTAAGATCGGTTTTCTTCCTTTCATTAATTCATAAAGGGTTGTATTTTGTCCTTTCACTATAAAAAAATCGGGCATTAGCGACAATTTTATTTCTGTCGCTAAAAGAACCGTGGATGAAGATATACTTTCACGACAGAAAATAAACCGTGGAGAAAGGTATAGCATTTGCGACAGATTTTTACAATAGAAAATAAACGGTCGATAATAGTGGCTATTCTCCACAATTTATTATCCGTGGTTAAAAAAATCGTGGATAATATATATTATCCACAGTTTTTTAATCCGTCATTAAAATATCAATAGGGAATTCCTTCTAATTTTAAATTTTAATTATTTTTTTTAAAAGTTCTGGACCCTTTATTTGAACAGCCAAGATTACCCTTTCCCCATCTCTTCTCCCGATCCAGCCAGCCGCTCTCCGCTCCTTTCTCTTCCATATCCCCTCCTCGCTGCATTTTGTTGACCCCCGTCACCTCAGACCTCACCTCCACCGCCTCCTCGCCTATGACCTTCTTCTCCCACGGCTCACCTCCCCTCTTTGCAATCTCACTCTACTATAGATCTCCCCTCCTCTCTTTTGGCTGCCACCTCTCCGACTAGTTCCACTATAGCCCAGATTTCCTCCTCTGCGGGCGCCCCCCTTCACCACTGCTATACAACATTTTCCTCCCCATGACCTCTATCACCACCCTTGTCCACCCTGCTTCACACTTCTTCGACGGTCGGCCTATTCCAATGCCTAATGGGGAGAAGTCAGTGCGGTTGATGACAATAGAAAGCTATGAGTTTGCCCTCCCCCGTGAGGATGAAGTCAATGTTCTATTGGTAGCATGTCGCTGAGGAGTCAACAACTGGCCTCTGTTTACCTCCCTTGGTCCCATTTGGTCCGAATGAACAGCCACGACAAATTTAAACAGTGAACTGGAAATTAATATAACTCGAACCGAATCAATAATATTAGACAGAACCGGATTTAAACATTTTGGTTCAGATCTTAAATTGGTCCGGTTTACTTCATAAGGGTCATCTCCTTTCTGGGGATTCTAATCCTTTTGTGGCAGGAGCCATGGGCCATGGCGGCGGAGCCACCGTCGCCGCCAGCTTCCTCCTTCAGCGGCCAAAGGCCCTTCATCGGAAGGGCCGCCCTCCTTTCGTCCCCTTTCCTCATTGGCGGGGCGACATCATGGACAGCCGGAACCCGCGGGAGCAGCATTGGCCATGGTGGCAGCTGCGACTGGGTTCCGGCGCCATTGTGACCAACGGCCTCGCCTCCGGTGACGCAGATGACCTCGCCTCCGTCAGCGGCCAAAAAGGCCGCTACTTTCTCTCATCCTTTGTTATCAACAGCGGCTGCGACGGCATCATAAGCGGCGGCCATGGACGCCGCCGCCACGGGGCTCCACTAAGGCGGCCGAAAAGGTACTTTTTTTTATTCATCCTGATCCGGCACAACCGTGGTGGTGGCGGCGATCGGCTTGCGACGGCATCATAAGCGTCGTTCACGGACGCCGCCGCCACAGGGCGCCTCTATGGTGGCCGAAAGGCCGCCCTTTCTTTCCTATAGTGAATGTTACATTGTCGTTGAGTAATATAGACTATTGATTTGTTATCTCATCCTGCTGAATAAATCAGTGATAATGGATTTTTTTTGTGCATTGTTCTGCTTAGTTTCAAATATTTTTGGGTTTTGTGGTGTTATATTGTTTTGATTAACTTACAGTAACACTATATATTTAGGGAAACACTACTTTCTTGTCTTGATTCGCTATTTGTTAGCATAAATTAAAAGATAAATTCTGCATTTCTCATTAGCATTTTAACTTACAAGTGCAGTTTGGAGATCTTTTTACCAAAGAGTGGTCAGCGGCTTTGAGATTTTCTGGAATCAAATTATAAATGGCTTGCCTGTGGTTTATTTTTTTATTGATTTTATTATGTGTAGTACTTTCTGAAGACGCAACAGTGCAAATTTGGCAACTTACAGATAAACATATACTTCTACAGTTGCTGGTGTTTTAAATTCTGGCCACTTCTTGCGTGCTTGTGCATAACCCCATGGTCATTTTTTTATCACGTTTTCTGTCAATTGTAACACTATATATTTAGGAATATCTGGAGGGAAACACTACTTTCTTGTCTTGTTTCGCTATTTGTTAGCATAAATTAAAAGATAAATTCTGCATTACTCAGTAGCATTTTAACTTACAAGTGCAGTTTATAGATCTTTTTACCAAAGAGTGGTCAGCCGCTTTGAGATTTTCTGGAATCAAATTATAAATGGCTTGCCTGTGGTTTATTTTTTTATTGATTTTATTATGTGTAGTACTTTCTGAAGATGCAACAATGCAAATTTGGCCCTAGATGCTAGTTCAACTATCAAAAGGAGAAAGTACAATATTTATCTAGCAATGCACATGTAAGTTGTACTTACTCATCCACTGTCCTTGTGCCATTCCCTAATTGTTTTGAATTGTTAGTACTTAGTACTGTATAATTTATTTTAGGGTGTTCCTTCATCAGCAATCATCAATGATACTCTTCTCAGACATAGTATTGTGGCAAAGCCATTTAAATGGGAAGTTTTGTTTTCTCAGAGTTTAGAGAAGTGAATGGATCTAAATGGGAAGTTTACCCGAGCACGTGGATTTGAAACATATTGATGTTTTTGTGTGTGAAAGAAATGGGTGGATATATTACAACACACTTAATCTTTTCTCTATCAGATACCTGCACCAAAGAGGGGGGAGATTGTTAGACAGATAGGTGAAGCACTCAGAGGCAAACTGCAACAACTTGGTCGACTTGTTTCACTGGAGATGGGGAAAATACTTCCTGAAGGGATTGGGGAAGTTCAAGTATAAATTTCTATGACATTTTCTGTAGGATCTTTAGTTAATTTAATTTTTTTTTCTAAATGACATACAAAAGAAGACTATGACTTAACTCTCCTAAAAGCTTAAGCTGTTAAGGGCAACAATCAGATGTTAGAACCACCTCCTTTTCTTACTTGTGGATTCATGTATGATGCTTGAGTTGTGCATGGTTGACTTTAATGCATAGATTAAAGTATCCAGATTAATGTTTTTTATCACACTACATGGGGAATATACAATATTCTAACATAGAGCCATTTATTTTGGATGACAGATAAAGAAGGGAGAAAGAAGCTAGAGGAAACAGTTGGATCTCTCCAATGAGGTATTGGCGGAATCTTGTTATTTCAGGAACACATCCACACATCGAAGGCAATTGGAATACTTTTACCATTGGATTTTTTTTATTGGTCAAGGAACATATTTTTGTATTATACTGGAAGGCTAATACCTTACTTCTATCAGTTAATAGGCTGCACATTTCTTTGTATGTGTTTTTTGTATGTGCTTTATGTATTGCCAAACTTGATTTGAAAGAACCTTATTATCGGATGTCTCAACCACAAGCCTATTCTGTGGAACTGTCAGATAGAACTTGGATCCATTGTCAAAGTGCACTGACGAAAAAATCTGGAAGGTATGCTGATAGTGAATGAAATTTCGTCTGAATGTACTGTAGTTTTATTATATTGGAGTTTGGTATTTTCTTATGAACAAATTCTTAACATATTGTCAACTAATTACTAGTTTCCACAATTATTGGTTAAAGATGACTGTATATATGTCACAATATATAGAGAGATTTGGTGATGGTGATGCTTCCCAACTTGGATTAGAAATTGATGAGGTAGAATTCAACATCTATGAGTTTCTAAGTGCATACTTTACAACTTACGTCTATTAAATTTCCATTTCTAATTACCCTTTTTACTGTGGTTCCTTGCCTGGTTTATTCACAACAGAATTTGAGTTGCTTGCACTTCCTCTCCACATAAGCTATTACAATTTCTGATGTCATTTCTTTGTAATATTGCAGGGGATAGCTTCGGTTGCTCTTAAAGGCTTAAAGGCTTATCACAACATGGAAATTAGTTTGGGGTAATTTTAGCTAAGAGCACTTTTGTATTCCTTGGAGAAAGAACAATTTTATTGTTTTGCATATTAATTGTATTTACGGTTCTTGAAGATGACACTATATACATATATGTTGTTTATGTATACAATGTAGTACTAATTATATGAGAATATCTTTTGCATTTATGAATAATGTTTGATATCCATATTTAGCACAGCAGCATAAAGCTGCTATTTTTTTTAAAATTTTTTCGAAGTCTGTACCGACAGATAAAATCTGTCACAAATGAGCTAAACCGTCGAAATAGGTATCTAATGGAGTCTAGAGTCAGCTTTTAAAACCGTCGCTAAACTTTATACCGACGGATAGAAACAATCGCTACATATCTTTTGTGACGGCAATAGACGTCAAAAAAATATATTTTCAACCATTTTATCCGTGACTATAGATTTTTTGGCATAACATAGAAGAATTAGCGACAGTTTACAGTCCGTCGCTATATCTATCGATAAAGCTAATTAGCGACGATTCACTTCTATCCATCGTCTTTGTCTGTTACAATAAGAGTAGTAACCACGGAATTTGTCTGGATTTTGCCGTCGCTAAAGGCCATTTTTGTTGTAATGTTTATGAGGCACACGGTATAAGATCACGCACACAGAAATAATTGCTTCTCCCCATAAATTCTTCAGTAAACCTGAAGAGGAAAGCATATAATTTATCATGTCTATAAAATTTCTATTCTTTCTTTCTGCCACACCATTAGATTGAAGAAAGTAAGACGTTGTGGTCTCATGTATTATTCCTTGATCTTCACAAAATTTACAAAATTCAAGGAAACAATACTCCCCACCATGATCAGACCTAAGTCTCTTGATCCGCATCTCAGTTTGATTCTCAATCTCCATCTTATAGATCTTAAACTTCTTAAAAACCTCATCTTTAGTCTTTAACAAGTACACATGACAAAATTTAGAGTAGTCATCAATGAACGTTATGAAATATCTCATACCACCCTTAGTCAATAATCCATTTAATTCACAAATATCAGAATGAATTAAATCAAGCAAACATGTAGACCTATCAACAGACCTATAAAGTTTCATAGGTTGTTTCGCTTGAATACATATTTCACATTTATCAAGAGATTCATTATGAAATTTCATAATCAATTCAAGATTCATCATTCTCTTAATGGTTTGTGAATTCACATGTCCTAGCCTCATATGCCACACATCAAAAGAATCAACATGACAAACAAAAGAGTTATCAACTTGAAATAAAAAGTTATTACAAGAAACTAAATTTAGTTTAAACACATACATAGTCTTTCCCAATAAAAGTACCATGTCTAGTTATTATAACTTTGTTCGACTCAAACACTAATTTATATCATTTACGACTAAGAAGTACTCCACTAACAAGGTTCTTCCTCACACTAGGCACGTGCAACACATTATGAAGTGTCAACGTGTTCCCCGATGTAAACCGGATATCCACATTTCCAACTCGATATACTCTAGCCTAAGAGGAGTTCCCCATCGTCATTGTCCTATCCTTTACTTCCTGATAGAAAGAAAAAAAAGAAACATCAACACTGATGTGAACAGTTGCCCCTGTATCAACCCACCAATCAGTAGGTTCACATGCCAAGTTAATTTCATAATTAGTTAATACTGACCTGTCATCTGAAGTAACCATGTTAGCCTAAGCAGAAGATGCAGCCCCACCATGACTATGATCCTGACCTTTCTTCTCTTTACACCTGTTTACAAAATGTCCAGGCTTCCCACATACCCAGCAAACCTTTGACTTCTTGTCCTTTTGGATATTAGAATCAGGTTTGAAAGAACGATTCTTAAACTTCTTGTTGTTCTTCTTATTGCCATGAAACTTGGGTTTCCCTTCCACTACATTAGCTTGAGCACTATCATTGGCCACAGAAGAAGAACCTTGCAAGATTTTCATCTTGCCCCTGTGCTTCTCTTCAATTTGGATAGCCACCATAAGGTCATCAACGGACATTGCGTCCCTCTTGTGCTTCAAGTTAATTTAGAAATCCTGCCATGAGGGTGGTAGTTTGTCGATAAGTGCAAGAACTTGGAGGCTCTCGTCAACGGGAATGCCTTTCCTAATGATCTTACCCACCAAATTCTGTATTTCGATTACCTGGTCTCTAATAGATTTGTTATCAACCATCTTACAGTCAAAGTACTCGCCCACAACATACTTCTCTTCCCCTTCATGCTCCTTTCCAAATTTTCTATCAAGAGTATCCCATAATTCTTTGGCAGATTTAGTGTTTACATACAAATCATATAACTCATTGCTTAAAACACTAAGTATTTGTCCATGACACAATTTATCATCTTGTTTGAATTTATCACTGTCGACAGACTTAGTAATTCCAACATCAGAAGAACTAGCAGTCTTATCAGATTCCGAAGACAATTTTATCCACAACAGCATCAGAAGTCACATAGAAAATATTCAATTGAGTCAGCCAAAATTTCATCTTAGTCTGCCATCGCATGAAATTCTTGCCATCAAATTTCTCAGGTTTCAATGATTTGTCAACACCCATATTTGCAGTAGTATTCAATCAACAAGAACAATATGGTATCTATTTCAAAATTGTTGGGATTGTCACATAAAAGAGGGCTAGAATACTACCAATTAATTGACAAATATCTCTATGAAAATACCAGAGAGTAGAAGAGAAAAATCCAGTTCGAGGCACGCAATTTGTTGTCCTTGAAACAAATACGCCGCCCTCCATGCACATGCAATCAAAGGCATTCCGTTCCCGAGATTAGGGGTGCAACTTTTGTGGGCTGGCCCACAAGCCCAACCCTACCCGACCCGTAAAACTACGGGTATGGGCCAAAATTTTAAGGCATAGGGTCGGGCTAGGCGGCAAAATTTTAAGCCCGCTAAATTTAGGGTCGGGTAAGGGCCTAGATAAAAAAAATGGGTTAAGCCCGGAAGCCCGTTGGGCCATTAAGCCCATGAATTTGAAGAAAATTGTGTATATTAAAAAAACTCAGTTGTATTTTTTAAAAGTGACAGGTCCCTCCGTCTGTACTTGGGAGGTCGGTTTCTTCCAAAGCCGACACCTTTGGACTTGTGACTCAGTTCCTTGCAAAGTCAAAAACCCTCTCTATGCTTCTGTCCAATTCTATCTCTATCAATCTTGTAGGGCAGCGAAGGAAGGATGAAGGTTGTAGGATTGGTTAGCGGCGGCAAGGACAACTGCTATGCCATGATGAAGTGCGTCGAGTACAGCCATGAGGGAGTCCTTCCTCTTTCCATCTCCCCTTCCAATCCCTTCATTTTCTTTCATTTCATTTTGATTATGTTCCTGCCTTATTACTAGATCGTAGCCCTGGCGAATTTGATGCCAGTGGACGACTCCCTCGACGAACTGGACAGTCACATCTATCAAACTAAAAGTTTCTACCCTTTTCGCGACACTTTTTTTTAGATTTTATGGTTTGTTTTGTTTGCTTTCATGTGGTATTGAAAACTTTGTGGCAATGAGCATGAAAATATATATTTTTTCTCCAAGAGTGAATTTTTATTAAAGTTATGGACTGATTTTTAGTCCCTCCGGTCACTTTTAATATATACAATTTTTTGAATCTTAAAGCCACGTTGTGCATCTTTAGTTGTTCATTGTTACAACAAATCAGACTATATATGTGATATCTACAAAATATACATATTTTTATATGCCTTTCTACCTATATGTTAGTCGTAAGTTTAGTTAAAATAAGGATTATTAATGGTTATTCATGTTAAGTGAGTAATTAGGAGTTTAATAAATAAACGCGTTTAATTGATTAATTTAGATGCATTAATTGGGTTTAATGGATTTACAATTTATGCTGCGTCTAAGTTATATTTAACTTTATCTATGCAGGTTTTAAAAATCCTATTTGCAGATCGCCAAAAGTGAATGCGCGCCAAACAGCCTCTGTGAAGAGATCAAAGATCCGATGAACGAGATTGTTACGACGGGTTTTAACCCAAGAAAAGAAAAAAAAAGAAGAAAGAGCAAAACCGGAACTGAACCGACCGGTTCAGTAAGAAATAAAAAAAATTGATGAAACGACCCGAGTCGAAGCTCAGGTGTTACCGACAGAACAGCGCTCGAGCTCTGCTCGAGCGTTAATGGTGGTCATCAGCGATGGGTAGAGGCGGCCGATGGTGGAGAAGACGCTCGGCGGCGAGGTCGATGACGGTGACCCAACAGCGGACAGAGGCGATGCTATGGGTTGAGCTCATGATCACGACGGCTGACAGAGATGATCGACGGCAGTGGAGAAGATGATGGCGAATGAGGGCCATGGGAGAGGAGAAGAGACAGTAGCAGAAGGATTTTTCGGCGAGGTCAACGATGGAACAGAACACACAAAGAAAGATGCTTGATTATGTCGGAACCATGTGCTCTTTATTTAAGTTCTATTCATACCCAGTGGAGTGTCATTTGGCCCATGAGTACCCTGATTTTATACACAAGTATGTGAATGAGGCCCAAGGTCTTCATAGGAGGGAGGACCATCCTAATTCCCCATGGACACAACTTAATCAGGCCCCTAGACAAGATTTCCTAAGCCAACAACTACCTTACCAACCAGCCTCAAATCCATTTGGTCAATCTAATAGGAGACCTTCCTTGGAAGATCACATAAGCCAAATGAACCAAATGATCCTCACCACCTTAACTGAGATGAAAACCGAACACAGAGAGCTGAGAGATGAAATACGTACCCGAGGCCAGCTTTTCCATTCTCACACACAGACTCTTGCCAACATTGAAACACAGTTAGAACAACTGGCACAGGCCATGGATATGAGCGAAGAATGCACTTTACCTATCCAACCCCAATATCCGATAGACCAATTTTCTGACGAAGGGATATGTTTTTCCCCTGATCATGATGTTACAACCCTTCAGAGTGCCCAAAAATTTGAAACTGAGCTTGAGTGGATTTTACGAAATGATCAAGACGGTGTGGAAATTAAAGAAGAAGTGAGTGCGTCGATAGAACCCAGCTTTAATCCTTCTTCTATATCTGAGGAGTCACAATCTAAGGCACTATTAATGGAACCTTCTATTCCCGAAACACCATTCATACCATGTCTTTACCGATCTAACAACTTGCTTATTGAAAGTAACTTAGAATGTTTCATAGATTGTATAATTGATTCACTATTTGATGAGGCTCTCCAAAGTATGTTACTAAACGAGGCCCCTATGGCCAAATTGGTTGATTTGGGAGAGGAGGAACCCTTTATTTTAAACGTTTCTCATGAATTTCTCCCATTGAAAATGCAGGGATGCCTATTTCAAAAGCTTACCCACTTACCACTCCACCCCTTCATTCCGTGATGTGCTCCATACTTAGGCAACAAGGATAGGAGTGTGTGGGGGAAATTATTTAATTGATCCAGGTTGAATTCTTGAGGATCCGAACCCTACAGAAGACTAGGGGTGTTCCTGGACAGACACGGATGCGGACAGAGGTTGTCCGCGTCCGTGTCCGTATAAAACTGTCCGAGAGTTTTTGTCCGTGTCCGTGTCCGAAAGTCCGGCGGACACGGACACGGACAATTCCTTTTTTATTAATACCCCCCCTCCTCCCCTCCCCCGCCCCCCCCAACCCCTCCTCTGCCTCCGCCCTCCTCCCCGCGAGCCGCGACCCTGCCGCCCTCCTCCCCGCCGCCCTTCCTCTCCACCCCGCCCTCCTCTCCACCCCCGGCCCTCCTCTCCGCGACCCCGCCGCCCTTCCTCCCCGCGATCCCGCCGCCCTCCTCTCCGCCGCGGCGCCGTCCCTCCTCCGTGGCCGGAATCCAGGTAAAAATCGTTTTTTTTTTTAGCCGTCGCCGCCCCTCCTCCTCCGGTCATCGACGCGGTCGCCGCCCCTGCTCCTCCGCGACCGCGTCGATGACCCTGTCCTCCCCTCCACCCCGCCGCGGCGCCTCCCCTCTGCGACTGCACCCCCCACCCCCCCCACCCCGCCACCCTCTTCCTCCACTCCGCCGGCCGCCGCCCCTCCTCTTCGGACCTCGGACAGACGGCTGTCCGAGGTCCCTTGGCCGTGTCCGTGGCCGGAATTCACGGACAATTTCTACCGGCGCGGACACGGCCACTGACACCTCGGACGCGGCCGGCCGCGAACACCCCTACAGAAGACTGTGGCTCCGTCTGGCTGACGACATTAAACTTAGCGCTAGGTGGGAGGCAACCAACGTATTCAGGTGCATTCTCTCCTTTTCTTATTTTCTTTGTTATATGTTCATTGTCATTTTTACATCATTTTGTTTTTCATATATCTTGTTCACATTGAGGACAATGTTCATAAAAACTTTTTTTTTTTGCCTACATAAAAAAAAGCAAAAAAATAAAATAAAAAACCATAAAAAGTTGATTAGTTTTTAGGTTGTTTTGTTAGCACTTTTTCATAGGTTTTGATAGTTTATCCCGTGATAATGCATGCTTCAATTCTTAAGTGATTAATTTACATTGGAAGTGTGAGTAAGTATACTGGAGGATAGATACACTTAACTGAGAATATCTTTTTGTTACAGTCCTCTTGGAACAGGTGCTTGAGTTAAGAAAACTCACTCACACACTAGTACATAAAGTAATACCATCTAGAGATTTGTTGAATACTAATCTTCAGTGAGATGTCTTTGGTCAGAGTCATTAGTTGATATGTGGTTGTCTGTTGAGCTAAAAAGATCATGATAGACAATTTACTTGGCTATGGCAAAGGCTTGGAACTGGAAATAGGTTGAGAGTATAATACAGCCTGGACATAATAAAAATGTGATGGAAAATATGAATGTTGAAAAAAAACCGAAAAAATGAGAAAAACAAAAAGAAAGAAAGGGGCTGCTTAACTATTATAGGATTAACTTAGGCTAATGCTCAGGCCCGAAGTGGTCTACTTAAAACCTAATGCCCTAAGCCAAACTGGTTGGGAGCCATTGGCCTGAGTCATTGCTAAACCTAAGCATCTTGAAGTCAGGCCTTACACAGTCCTATTTGAAAAAAAAGTCTATGGTGTATTATCCTCTCAAGTCTAGAATGTTGGACCCGAATGAGGCGCGCATGCATTTGTGCTATCATGAACCAAAAGATTACGATGACTGTGTAGATTATGATGTTCTTTGGTTAATGGGTAACACTGGATCTGTGTGAAACAGAGATTTAGAATGTATGACTACAATGTTCTACACTTTTTACTATTTATATTATCATGCTATATCATATTTGAGCAGAAAATTCCAAGATGAAAGTGTGGAATAAAACCACTTACTTGAGGGCTTCTATATTCCTGTTGATTGTGAACCAAGTACGTGTGGTTGATTTTCGTAAACATTGTGGTTTACATTTGTCGGGATAATAGGTTTGCTTGTTTTGCAATATTTTATTTTATTTTGTTTGAACTTAGGTTAATTAGGTTTATAAATACATGTTTGTGGGTAGCATGGCTGCAAACCCTCAGATGACACAACTCGTCCTACTAGGGACACCTAGAGGTTTTAACGGCTTGTTGCATATGCTCAATGCAATCGTGTTCCCTACGAAGGTTGCATTTACTTTTCTACTTTAATCTTTTGATTGCTTTAGTTCCTTTAGTTGTTTTGTGTGATTTTATTTTGTTTTGTTTTGCTAGGGACTAGCAAAATGTTGGTTTGGGGGTGTGATATACACTTGAAATGTGCATTTTATTATCTCCTAAACTTATCTTTATGTTAGTATTTTGATTAGATTTAGTGATACTTTAATATTGTTTTTGGTTTTTGTAGGAAACAAGAATAAGATACAGAAATGAGGCGAAAAGTAACTTTAATGGTTAAATCTTCATAACTTCGTGTGCATATCACTGATTGGACTGATTCAAGCTTCATGTTAAATTTTAAGAAGTCAATTTTCCAACGCCACTGACCGCGCACAATTCGAAGTTCGGAGTAAAAAGTTATGACTATTTAAAATCGGGATGTAGGAAGGAATTAACTGAGAAACCGATCGATCGGTGAATAGAGCCGATCGATCACCGTATCCGGCAAACCGAAATTTGACATTTTTTACTTCGATTTGGAAGGGGTATTTTGTGTTTTCTTTCTAACCTTATAAATAGGCCTTAAAAGGAACGTATTGGACATTAGAGAATAGATCTAAAGCTATATTCGAGGCTAGAGAACAAGAGGAGGAGTCTTTTGGAGCAAAAGAAGAAGAAGGATTCATGCCAATGGATCTACATATACAGGCTTTTCTTTTCTCTTCCTCTATGTGTAACTAAATTCCTTGTCAAGGCTAGATGAAGCCCTAGATATGTGTATTGCTACTCTTGTTAGTTTCATTTAATAAAGTTGATTATGATTCATGCTTAATGCTATTTCATGAGTTTCTTTTGAGTGTTTGACCATAGACTTGATTGATTATGAATGAAATTAGATCTTTTTAATCCCTGTGTCTAACCAAGAACAGGTTTATGATTGATTCTATGCCCGACCAAGGATATGATTGATTACACAATAGTGGATGAACTTTCGTGTCCTACCAAGAACGTGAGTGAATTCATTAGTGATTCGTGTGTCCGATCAAGAACACGAGTTACCATATCATGTCAATCTGCGTGTAATAATAATCAATAGTAGTAATTGCATGTCTAGTGGTGGATTCATTGCCTTGATAATTCTCTCCATTGATTAATCTCAGCTTAGTTTAATAGTTAAAGTTCATTGCTTTCCTTAGAATAATTAAAAACTATAACTTTCTCTTGAGTTTGGTAAATTGTTTAAGCATCCCTGAGGTTCGATAACCCTTTCTATACTCGCCGTAGTACAATTGTCTTGTGCACTTGCAAGGGTTTATATTTAAACGATCAAGCAGCAGAAGGATTTTCCGGCGAGGTCGACGGCGAAACAGAACACACAAAGAAAGGTGCTTGATTTGGAAAAATTTTTATTTGGAAAGCTCAGTTTGGGAAGGCATCAATGAAAAATCGAGTTCAAATCTATTCCAAAATGGTAAGTACCCAACATTTAGTTTGATTTGAGATTTTAAAAGGGGCAGATTTCAACTGATTTGGCTCGAATTGGAAAAGCGTCAGATTTTGGATGTTCTTGCTCTGTTTTGAGAAGAGTAAAAACGAAATTTTTATCTCAAATCTGGGCGAGATTGAAAGCAATTCGTGCTGTCAATCGACTGATTTTGGATGGCTTTGATTTGGAGGGCAAGCTGTTGATTTGGAAGTTTCGGTCTGATTTGTGGAAAGGGGACTGTATTTGCACTCTATAAAGCAGAGCAGTCGAGAACACTGTTGGGGAGCCGTTCTGAAACAAACGACGACGACTGAGAGAAGGGGGGTCGGGTGCTCTGTTCTGGGAGTGAGGGAGAGGGCCAGCGGATTTGAGAAGGGGATTTGGGCGGCTCTGTTCTGTCCGAGAGGAACTCCTGCTCTTTTTCTGCTCGAGAGAGAGAAACAGTGCTTTGGAGAAGGTTGTCTGTTCGGTTCGAGAGAACAGAACAGAAACTGCTGTGTTGAGAGAAGCCAGCTGTGCATAGAGAGGAGCATTAGGTGGAAAACAGAGGAGGAGGTTTGCTGTGCTGAGAAGAGGAGGAACTGATTTCAGAAGACCAGAACGACGAGACGACAGACCACTGTTTGCAAGATGCTGATGAACCAATCAAACCAGGCTTTTTCTTCCTTTCTTTTCATGTCTTGCTAATTTTATTTGTACTAGGACTAGATGAAGCCCTGCTGAATTGTGTTTGACTCTCGATATTTAATTGCAATTCTAAAATAGTCATTTTTTATTCCATGTGCTTAATAAATTTTGCTATGATTATGCTGTTTATCGAGAGAGAATAGAGTAATCGTTAGTAAAAGTAAACCAAGGAATCGTCAATGTTCAAGAGGTCTTAGCGAATTCCAAGGTATTATTTGAACAAAGATTGCATTTTTATGATTGATCTTTGCTCAAGAGAGAGAGATTAATTAAGTTAGATGTATTTATTTAGTTGCATGTTCGAGAGGGCTGCACACATTACGATTATTCGTGACTTCGAGAGGGGTACGGATAATTGATCACTTGGAATTGTACGGGTTAACGGAGAGGAAAGCTATTTAGTTAGGGTGGATTCAAAGTCTTAGTATATTTCTCATTAGATTATTTTCTTTGCATAAATTTTCTTGCTTTGTTAAAAATTAGAACTTTACATCCAGTTAGAACTTGCTACGCAAAATCTTGGAATCAAGTTGAATCAGTCTAAGTCCTTTGGGTTCAACCTCGTTTTCACTAGCCTATACGTAGTCTCGTGCGATTGCGAGTAAAAATAGTTAAAAAATCACATCAATCAATATACTTCGTGCTTGTTAGTTAATTTGAAAATTTTAATTTTATTTTTTTATCAGTTGTGTGATGTGAATGCATTCTTATAGAAAAAGGATTTTGGTGTATGACAAAAAGGATAGATCCAATTGAAAGGCATGAAAGCCCGCAGCCCGACCCGAAGCCCGCTTCGGGATAGGGATGGGCTGGATTTTTTGGAATTGTCTTAGGGCTAGGGTCGGGCCAGGCCGAGGTTCTAGCTGTTAGGGCTCAGGTAGGGCCAACCTCTGGCCCGCAATAACCCGACCCGCTTGCACCCCTAGCCGAGATATAACGAACCACACCGTCAGTTTAAAGGTGCACTTCAAATCAAACTGACTGAATCTTGATCAGAGGAGATGCTATTGCTCAATGATGGACCAAAGATTTGAGAGAAGAAGAAGAAAGAGTTTGGATCAATCTCTGTAACCCTTTTTCTGTGATTTTTCGTTTTTAATATATAGAAGAACTCTATTGGGATGTTTATGGAAGAAAAGATGCAGCTTTAGAATCCAAAACGGCAGAAATAGCCCGATAACCGTCACGACGATCGATCGCTTCATTAGGCGATCGATCGCTTTCTCAGCCCGATGTAATTATGAAAAAATCCGTCGTTATGATCGATCGCGCAAGGCCGATCGATCGCCTTATTTTCTTTTCTTTTTTTAATTTCAAGTCAATTTCAACTACAGCTATGTCCATGAAATATCCAATCTAACTTTCTCTCACCCTTTTGAGATTGCGCTGATCAACCACGTCTCAATCTCTACCAACCTCCCTACAAATCAAGAAGTTATTGTCCTAGTAACTTGTTCATGTTTAGGTCAGTTCTATCAGTCAAATTCATCATATGTCATACAAAGAGATGATGAGACATACTATCTCATAGCAAGTGAGACATATCAAGGGCTATCAACCTGCAGCTCTCTTGCTAAGGAAAATGATTATGATGCTTCTAAGTTGCAGAGTGGTATGAAGTTAAGAGTACATCTTAGATGTGCCTGCCCCACTAGCAACCAGACCACTAAAGGTATTAAGCATTTGCTAACTTACTCATTTTATTGGGATGATTATGTCTATCAACTTAGTGAGAGATGTAACATCAGCTCAAAGAGTTTAAATGATGCCAATGAATTTACTGAGCTTGATCCAGTTATTCATCCATTCACTACAATCTTGATTCCTCTCCAAAGGGAACCTTCAAGCTCACACATAAGGCTTCACCTACAAGACTCATCAGCTCTTCCTCCATCTCCTATCTTTCATGGGGAGATTGAAAAATCTATGAAAACCCTTTACCTTCTTCTTGGGATTGGTGTTGGTGAATCCTTTCTGATCATTTACCTTCCATTGATTAGTTGTTTAGGATGTTCAATAAACGGGTGAAAGAAACTAAGTGCGGATAAAATGGAGCCTAGGATTAAGTGGTGGAACTTGAAAGGTGATATGCTCAACATTTTTATGAAGATGTTGAGGATTGAAGTAAATTAAAACTTAAATGAGGAATCAACAATGATGTGGAGCAACATGGCTAATTACATTAAAAATGAAAAAAGTACTTCGTGAAGTGATGAGGAGAAGGGACATCAAGAAAGAAACATGGTGGTGGTGTGAGGAAGTTCAAATAGTTATCAAGGAAAATAAGTGTTTCTTTAAAGGGTGACAAGAATGTAAAAAATTAAGATAAGTGAGAAAAATATGTTAAGGTCAAGAGAGAGACTAAAAAGATAGTTAGTAAATATAAGGTGTTTGATAACTTATATAATAAGCTAGGGACGAATGAGGAGGAGAGAGCATATTTAAGATAGCTAAGTTAAAATATAAGAGTAGTAGGGACTTAAAATAAGTTAGGTACATTAAAAGTGAAGATAGAATGATTTTAGTGAAAGAGATGGTGTGAATATTTTGAGTTTTTATTGGCTGAAAATTGTAGTAGTGGGATAGATTTTGAGTCTAATCCCGTTAAAAAGATAACTTAATTTAAGAGATTCTCCATAGAGAAGGAGAAAATGTGTTAAGGAAGATGAAAAAAGATAAAACTCTATGTTCCAATGGAATTCATACTGAAGTATGGAAAACACTAGGAGGTGTTGGCTTAACTTGGTTGATTGGTTTGTTTAACAACATTTGGAAGTCTAAGAGGATGCCAAAGGAGTGGAGGAGAAGTAATCTCATACCCTCGTATAAAAATAAAAGAGATATCCAAAGTTGTACAAATTATAGAGATATAAAAAGTTATGTGGCATATTATGAAGTTATGGGAGAGAGTAATAGAAGAACATTTGCGAAATATAACTAAAGTAATAGAGAATTAATTTGGTTTCATGCGAGAGAGGTCAACAACGAAAGCTATATTTTTGTTACTGCAGCTAGTAGAGAGGTATAGGGATAGAAAATAAGATATCTATATGATCTTCATAGATTTGGAAAAAGCCTACGACGGAGTGCCGAGAGAGCTCATTTGGAGTGTTTTGAAGAAGAGAGTTATAAGAGGTTACATAGATATCTTTAAGGATATGTATAAGGGGATTGTGACTAGTGTACAATTAGGAGAGAAACTAAGGAGTTTTCTGTTACAATAGGTCTTTATTAAGGGTTAATCTTAAGTTCTTATCTTTTTATTTTATTTATAGATGGGCTTACTAGACATTTGTAAGATAGTATACCTTGGTGCATGTTTTTTGCAGACAGTATAGTTTTAGTTAATGAGAGTAAAGTAGATTTGAATGTGAAACTAGAATTATGGAAGGAGACTCTAAAATCAAAAGGTTTCAAAATAAGTAAGACTAAGAAAGAGTGCATGAAATTTAATTTTAAGGAATGTAGAGTTATAAGTAAAACCTTAATTGAAATAGATGAGCAAAAAGTGCTAAAGTGCGATCAATTCCGTTACTTATGATTCATTATCTATAAATAAGGAGATATTGATAGTCATGTGGTGCATATGATAAATGCGGGGTGGGTAAAGTGTAGGGTAGCCTTGGGAGTATTATGATAGACGTGTTCCAAAAAAGCTTAAAAACAAGTTCTATAGGTAAGCTATTAGACCTACAATACTCTATGGAGAGGAGTGCTAGGCACCAAAGAGATGTCATCTAGATAAGTTAAATGTAACCGAAATGAGAATATTAAAATGGATGAGCGAGATAAATGGGAGAAATAGGATTAGAAATGAATATATTTGTGAGAGTTTATGGATAGTTCTTTTATAGGAGAAGCTGAGGGAATGTAGGTTGCGTTGGTATGGACATATATAAAGAAGACCAATATATGCCCATGTGAGAAGATTAGAAGGGATGCATGTAAATAATGACAAAAGATTGAGAGAGACCTCAGAGAACTTGGATAAAGTTAATAAAAAAATAACTTGACTTACTATCTCCTACAAAAGTGGTAACCCAAAACAGACATAAAGGGAAGAGTAAGATCCATGTCGCCGACCCAAATAGTTAAGAAGAAACGTTATTTGATTATAATTTTGATTATGATTAGAGCTAAGGGTCTGAAAAATAGTGGACATGTAGTAAAGACCTTCTATCTGATATTGCCGAAATCGGTAAGATCTTGAAAATGTTCAATATTGAGGAACTGGAAGGGGCTACAAACAATTTTAGCTCCGAGTGGAACATTGCAGGTTCCGTCTACCGTGGAATTGTTGACGGAAACGTAATTGCTATCAAGACTGCTGTTGGAAATGTGAAAGAGGAGGTTAGTATACTTCATAAAACCAATCATCTCAATTTGGTTAGCCTTTGTGGACTTTGTGTACACCAAGGGAATTGCTTCCTCATATATTTGTACATGGAGAATGGGACTCTGAGAGATTGGCTCAACAACACAAGTAGCTCATGCCATGGAAGTTGGAGTCAGAGAGTTCAGATTGCCTTAGATGTGGCCAGTGGGCTGCATTATTTTACAACTTTGTAAAACCTTCATGTGTGCATAAGAATGTCAGCAGTAAGAGGGTTTTGTTGAATGGCAATCTCAGGGCCAAAATTGCAAATTTTGGCATGGCAAGGCCAACAGGAAAAAAGGAAGAGGAGATCCCTTCAACAGTCAGAGTTGCCGGAACTGTCGGTTACATGGCACCAGAATATATGAAAACTGGGCTGGTAACGCCAAAGCTTGATGTCTATGCATTTGGAGGTGTGCTATTGGAAATACTTACAAGAAGAAGTGCCATAATCAAGACAAAGAGGTGAACAATTCTTATCGATGGCAGTGACTTCCTCCTTAGACAATGGAAATGAGGCACTTAAGCTAATGGATTGGATCGACCCACTTCTTCCAATTAGCAATCAGATGGAGCCGATACTGGCCATGTTGAAATTAAGCACAGCTATGGATGAGTTTGTATCTACTCTGTTGGCAATTCAAGTAGGTCTGAGAAGTGGCAGAAAACCAGTGTTGGAAGTGTGAAAAACAACTGGTCATTAGGATAATGGAGAACATAGTAACTTATATGTAGATGTGTATAATTCAATAAAAGGCCAATGCTATTGCTTCGAGAATTATGTCCACTCACCATTGACGGTAAAGGAGAGAAGGAATGTAAAATCTCACACCATTTATAGGGAGTCAACGCTCTGCGCCGTAGTTTTTGGATTAGTAATTCATTGCTGTATTCTTATTAAGCACACAGATATAATAGTGGCGATTGAGATGCGTAAAGTAAGGATGATCCGTAAAATGAAATAAATTCCTATAATACATTGATATTGGATCTATTTAAGTCAAATTTTAGATACAAAGAAGAACAAAACACAGACAAAAATGTTTAAATATACAAAGTTTAGCGGGCAACAACTGGAATAATATGTTCAACCACTTCATCCGCCACTCCATCTGTCCAAGACCTCTCCAGTGTCTCTATGTTGGACTGAGTGAGAACAGAAAGGCCAAACACAGCCTCCCCCATGCTTGGCCTGGCAGAAGGCTTCTCACATGTGCAAAGGGCGGCCATGGTTGCCAAGTGCAAAGCACCTTCTACGGGAAAAAATCCCTCCAAAGTTGGGTCCATCCATTTTTTCAATCTCTCCTCTCTTCTCTCTTTACATTCCAGTACCTTCTTTATGTCCTGCCACAGCATCACCATCTCCCCACCTTCTCTAGTCTCCATCACCTTACGGCCCGAAAGCAGCTCTAACAAGATTAGGCCAAAGGCATAAACATCAGTCTTCAGGGCCACATTATCTGCAGCTGGTCTAGCCATTGAAAAATTGGAGATCTTGGCCTTAAATTGGGAGCTCAGGAGTATGTTACTTGTTCTGATGTCCCCGTGTACAATACTTGGACTAGTGTGTTCATGCATGTATTGGAGTCCATGAGCAACATCAAGAGCAATGCTTCATCTCTGTCTCCATGACAAAAACATCAAAGAACTGCTTGAACAGTCTGTCAGCTTGGGATGCAACCACTTATCCAGAGATCCATTTTCAGCAAATTCATAAACAAGGAAGCAAGTCTTATTTGTGCTCATTGAAATACCACTCAATTTAACAAGATTTGCATGATTAACTCTCTGCAATGCGCAATTCATCTGCAACATCCCCCTTGATCTGCTTCACAGCAAAATAGTTTCCATTGATGTAGATCCGGTAAACCGACCCCCCAATCCGATACTTTTCACTAAGATTGTCTATGACAGCCATGATTGTCTTCATGTCATACATAACAGGCCTGTTCAAATAGCCTGAAACTCCTGGCAGCAGCTTATCCTGCAGAGTGCGTGGACTAAAATTCACTTCACTCGCACCGTTTTTCGACTTAATTAAAGTAACAACTCCTAATTTTGATTGAGGTAGCTTATCCTTCCTTGTTCTATAATGCTTAAAGTAGACCGTTATACAGCATATAACCATGATCACAAGTGCTGCTATTGCACCCACAAGAATCGGAACAATCTGATGGCCGGCGGCTTTACCTCATGCCGCACTGGGCATTGAATAAACAGGCTGAGACAGAATTGGCAGATTTTTCACAGGAATCAGCTCTGGGAAGCCTATTGCAGCAGTGAAATTCAGAAACTTGTTTGCAGTTTGAATGTCAATTTCTGATGCACTCAGCCTATGACTCACCAGTGTAACATTGTCTTGCTCTTGCCACACATAGGTTAGAAGATGGTTGATCCCTTGACCCAATTGAGCACTTGTGGGGCATTTGCAGTACAACGGAATGATTACCTGAACACCAATCTTGAGCAAGGTGGGGAGTCAAACCTGAATTGAGGGCCTCAACAGCTCCATAGTCAGTGAGCCTCTCAAAGTTGGTGACTGAGACCCAGTAGAAGCTGTCACCTTTCTTGATCGCATAAGTGGTATTGGCATATGACATGTTCTTGGTGCAACCACATGACATGGGCCCCACAAGTAGAAGCTGGCCAGGAACAAGCCTAGCATCCTCGGAGGATAGATTGCTGGCTGTTTTGATATTCAAAGGACTGACGCCAAAGAGATCAGATACGGCACCCACCTCCAAATAGTCCGGCGACTGTGCCCGGTAGAACACATAAGTGTCGCACGTTGCCGAGGAGTTGTGGGAGCAGAAGTCTGTGGTAGTGTTCATGGGTGCAGTCTGAGCATAGCTGATGGAGAAGAAGAAGAAGATTATACATGAGAGAGCTGCTAAGGAGGTTAGAGACATGACCATTGCAGGAGATGATGGCACCTTGGTGGTTGAATGTGTTTAAGTTGAATGGGTGCAATTTTGTTGTATGAGACTGGAAGGAGTTGATGATGTATGAAGTTGTGATGCTGTTAATGTGGAGCTATCAATGAAGGAAGTGGCCGTTAAAGAATATAATTTGACGAATAAGGAAGGTGGGGGAGTCGTTGTCTGTCTCTGCCTTGGATTCATGCTCAAGACAGGTTCCTACATTGGCCGGTATTGGCTCATCCTAGTTTCTTTTTGCCAACATATTTAGCTCATACTTTATTGCTTGTCTTTTATGTTGACTCGTTGCATGTTACTCCCTTCGTCTTATTTTAGATGTTCCAAAAATGTTGATTTTATATATGATACTAGAAAACTCAATTAATGGGGAAATAAGAGGTTGAGAATCCATCTAAATTGACTATACTAAAACAATATAAACAAAGTATTTTTTATTATAAATGCCCACGATTGCAAGAACGACGCTTTGGCCGAGTGGTTAAGGCGTGTGCCTGCTAAGTACATGGGGTTTCCCCGCGAGAGTTCGAATCTCTCAGGCGTCGACAATCTTTTTTATTAACCTTTCATGACCTGTTCATATGTTGTGATTACCCAAATTTTTTTCTCTTTAAATCAACGGTCAGGCGGGCTTGAATCAAATTGATTAACACGTGTGTCCAATCTCGATCGCCCGTGGCTCACAAAGCCGTTCATGACCTGTTCATATGTTGTGATTACCCAAATTTTTTTCTTTCCCATTTTTTTCTCTTTAAATCAACGGTCAGGCGGGCTTGAATCAAATTGATTAACACGTGTGTCCAATCTCGATCGCCCGTGGCTCACAAAGCCGTGGCGCACTGAGCACATGAGGGCAAACAGCGGGCCTATCACGTATTCGCGATGCCATGACCACCCTCCTCTTCATGTTTCTTGAACATTTCATCACCAATATATAATCCAACTAATCAAAAGGATGACCCAGACAGAGTCTACCTTTTTCCTCCAATATAAAGGTTGGGTTGTTCACTGGTCTCTAAACACTAGCGAGTCTATCACGTTGAATGACAAGGTGATCTCAAAAAGAAGGACAGTGATAGCCCTACAACCGATTTCTACACATTTTCCATAAACAGTTGATGTGTATGGAAATGAGTGGGTGTCTGGCTCACATAGTATAAGGAAAACAAGGTTGCATGAACATACTGATTGACTGCCTTTGCTACAGCTGCTTCTTTTTCAAATCACAGTCAAAATTGCCCTGCGCGGCGCGTATCTAATAATTTTTCAGAGAGTGGGTAGCGTGAGTTGGCCTTAGGTAATGAAAGACAGGTTACCGTGCACTGCAAGTGACAGCAAAGGGAGTGGGTAAGGCTTAGGTTAGACTCCATTACTGGTATAAACAGAAGTATAAGAAATGTCCGTATAGCTGGGGATTGAGAATGCCAGATTAAAGGATGGTATTGAAAATGGGTCAGGCTAGATGGACTCGGAATGCCAATGTGATGAAACCATATTGGGGCTAAAAGGAATTAGAATCAAGGTTAAACAAACCGGACCAATCATCGACATGAATTCTTGTGGGGTCAATCTAGGTTGACCCGGGTTGCTAATATCATCAATATAAAAAATTAGAATGCCCCTTCTCCATAATATAAAAATTTTGCATAGTCCAATATTTCATGTGTAGAAATTTAATGAACAAAACAACCACATTACAAAAAGTGGAGAGCTTGGGCGTAGGAGAGTTGAAGCGAGGGATAGCTTGGGCGAGGGAGCTAACCAGCGTGGAGATGGGGATTAAAGATTGAAGAGAGGAATGAGAATTAAGAGGAGAAGGAGTAGGCCAATAGGGGAAACAAAGAAAGGGAATCGGGATGAAAGGTAAAAAAAAAAACCGCCTGGCCCGATCAGTCGGGTCACTAATTTAGCCCAGCTCCCGATCGAACCGGCCAGACGGGTCTGATTTTTAAAACCATGATTAAAATAACTAAGCTCTTAATTATGAACAAGCCATAACACATGGGAGGTAAGTTTTTTGTAACATCTTAAACTTCTACCTGACGGTGCTGATTGAGTCTGCGCGCACGTCAACTTTTTCCTAATAATAATGGAAACTTTACTTTCCAATCCTATGACCCAGAAAAGCTTGTTAGATTCTATTAACATAAAAAAGACAGTGTTAGAAAATAACATAGGTGACCAAACCAATAATTAGGTGAACAGAATTATGCTACAAAGTAACAAACAAACTAAGTCGCCTACAATCTCGATCTACACTACAGAGAGGCTAATATGCTGCAGAGAGCAAATACAAAAAACTGATCAAGTACTTACGCAGCGGATTCACAAGTCACAAGGCCACTCCATAACACAAGAAAGACAGAAAATCATGGGTCTTAAGCTCATTAATAAATACAGTTACCACACCGATAAAAAAAAAGAAAAATAAATACAACAATGCTTTATGAAAACCTGATCTAAATGTGGAAAGGGAAAAGTTTAAATAAGAACGCTCTCATTTGGTTTATATGAGGCCAACTTTATTTGTACCTATTGGATCTTGATATGATGGCTACAAGGAATTTACCTATTCACTGATTTAACACTCACCTACCCACTCCGCTGATTTGATGCCCATCATTGGATCGGAATCCAACGACCTAAAAGACCATCATGCTCCTTATATGAGAACGATCTCATATAAACCTAAGGATCTATAATTAAGTACAAGTGGTAGCCAGTTGTTAAAATTGGCCAAGCCACCCTGCTATTCCAGCTTCACCTCACATTGCCAGCCGCTCTTGGCATAGTTAATTATTCTGTTGATGAGATTTTTAAATATATGTAACAGCCCTAGACTCTAATAGGAGGACTGAGCAAATTTTCCTATATGCAAAAGATTAATAATTATCAAATATTATCAATTTCAATATGGGAAGCTACCAGTATATCGAATGTGGTCAAGGGTGCTTCTAAGACCATACTTAAGTACTGCTCTATTTCCAGCCCTAAAACCATCTCCATATGCTGGCGATGTGTCCGATTCAATTTGGTTTATGAAAAACTCTCCAAGTTTTTTCTCAAATTGAGATCTTGTGCCCTTTTTTGATGAAGTGGACGAGGAGGACGAAGATCCTGATGAAGTTGATGCCAAATTACTGCCAGATCCCGCCATAATCTCAGAATCAATCCACATGTGAGCTAATACTTGGCAAATTCCCTCTTCAACATCTTGACTAAGAGTTCGATATCCTGTGACAAAAAAAAGTTCCAGCTCAACAACCATCAACTTAAAAGATAATTCCCCATCCTTGAATTTCAAAAGCATGTATGGATTTTGTATGTATTCAATGGATCTACCTTGAAGCCGCAACCAAGCGTGCATCATTTCATGTGCCAGGATCGACCCCGTTAGCAATCTGTTTATATAAACAATAATAAAGCTGAGGATTTAGAATTCTTTTTTTTTATAATTGAAAATCTTATTAAGCACTCAACAGAGGAGAAAGAACGAATTACATGAACGATTTAATAATTCTTCCTGGGTAAGATTTGAGAGGTTTAAGTTTCACATCATATCTCGGGCAGATTTATGTAAACCATCACTTAAAAACACTATTAGTCTAGTGGTAATATCAAAGCTCTCATGACGATCATATCTAATTTTGTTTTTCCGTCTTTAAAGTTTACAATACACAATCATACACGAGAAGGATCTTTCCCAACAATTTCAGGTTGCCCACATGGATCTTGCACCTTCACTCCAGCCTTATGTAAGAGATAGTACAGCACATCTTTTCTTATTTGTATATGCCCTCTTTTCCAAATCCTCTTAGATTTCCCTCTCCCTCTTTTGACCTTCTCTACGTGCATTGCTTTCAAATTCCTCTCCGGGGCATCTATTATTTTTTTTTTGTATATGCCCATCGCAATGTAACCTACCCTTTCTTAAGCTTCTCCCCTACCCCTAAGTCACAGATATGCTAAATTCTAATCATGTCTCTCCTAGTTATTCCACACATTGACCTTAATCTCCGCATATAGGCTACATTTCAGTTTATCTGTATGAAATTTCTTTGGAAACAACAATGTTAAAATCAATGGGTGCTATACTTGATGTATAGATTTTAAAAAAGTGCATCAGTGGTTCTCTTATAATGAATTGAAATAACGCAAACTGGAAAAGTAAGCTCTACCTTGGGAGTCCATACAGAATGAGAATGGCTGTAACTTCACACTGGCGAGTCAGCCTATATGGCTCTGTGATCATATCCATAATTCGATTGCCTGCCATTTTTGGCCTCTTCAAAATCTGTGAATTTCAATAACCATCAATCATTACTATCTTAAGATATCAAAGAAATAGGTAATCCGTGCTATTTCTATTGTGCCAAAATATTGTCTTTTATAGATCCTTACAGTGCTGACAGTTTGTTCTTCTGAAAGACACAGTCCCCGGGTCTCCGGAAGATGATGGTGGCCCTGACCATCCACAATTAGAAGTAAAAACCTCATTCTATATAGAAACAGAAAACAATTTTGCAACGATCTGCCTTACAGGCTTTTCTCCCTCCATGGCTTCATTCAGTGCCGTTCTCTCAACCAAAAGTAAGGGTATTTGCTGCTCTATTTTCATGTTTAAACCTTCATAAAATTCTTGGATGTCAAGATAAAGAGGTTGACATTCACTGGTATCCATGATTGCAGAATCTAAACATTCCAGGCAGAGCTTTCGACCATCATCCAGCAGTACATATTTAGTGTCCCTTGGCTGCATAATTAGCTCAGTTATAGTTTAATAAGAATTTATAATTCAAAACATTTTATGTTCACCTAATTTAAGGAGTCCCTATTAGATTAAGCTGAACTTCTTAAACCAACCTCCATTCTTTCACAGCTGCAGCAGCGAGGCGTCCCATCAAGTTCATGGGAAGGGCAATACTTTTGATGCCAGAATGGGTGTGCCCTGTACTCAATGAGACCAGACATATTTGTTGGTATCTGCAAAAACAAGAGCGACAGCTTTAACTCTCATTTAAAGGAAAACTGATGCATATATCTTTTAAAGAGAAACCTCATAGGAAAGACACTCACAAATTGCTTACAAACATCACATTTTGGATGATAATGTTCCTCGTAGCAAGACTTGTGATAGGGGTAGTTTCCTGACATAGAAAACTAAAGAAACATACACAGAAGTGAAAAGAGAAAAACAATGCACAAGTCATCAGTTCTTGCAGACAGCAACAGACAATGTAAAATGCTCAGTACCTCATAGTCTGAAATAGGCTGGTTACAAGTTTGACAACGAAAACACTCAGGATGCCAAACAGCATTCATGCAACTGAGAAATTGCCCATGTCCAATCTCAGTATTGCAGCCAGCACAAATTCTATCGACACAAAATTCCTTTCAGCCATCTCAAATTTAAGAAACATCATGCAGAAGTTTACAACACGGCAAGGATTTTTCAGTTTGAATTTGCAAAATATTTCAATCATGACCATGTTTAAAGATCATGACATATTGGGTTGCATGATCATCTAATAATTATTAAACACACTTTTTACATAGTTAATCTGAACAGAAGTACCGCCCAGTTAAAAATAACAAAATGGACTGACAGATTACTCATTATATGGAAGACAAAAATGTTAATGTCACCTGAATCCCGTAGAGTATGAGAAAGGTAAAGGCTGGAAATAGTGGCCATTTTCATGCGGGGTTTTGTGTGGAGGAGACTCGGTGTTTAAACTCTCTTGTAGCGCTCTGGCAAGTTGTTCATCTTCATCCATGTGGGAATCATTATCTAAGAAGTTACCCAAAAAGGATTCATTAGCTAAGAAATACACACAAAGTTAATACGTGAAAATCGTAAATGCTGACAGCAGTCAAGAAAACTTATCATAATGATGTAAAGATGTCAAACCCAGTGGATTAGCAAAGAAGGCTCACACCACATAATTGAAGCTCCACAATGTCTAAAGCGAGAGTTTCAGCCCCATATTTGCTAGGAAACACAGAATAAAAAATGCACTTATGATATTAACCTGACACATTTTTGCCTTTATTCTCCTCTTCTTCTGCAAGTGAAATTGCCATGGCACGGTCAATGTCTTCCCTCTCAGTCTCAGACAAGCCACCCTATATTCGAATGTGTAAAAATTTGGAGTTGCAGGGTATGCTACTAGTATGGAAACTGCAACTTTATTAGAAGTGATTGCATATGCTATGTATGCATAAAGAGAGAAAAAAATGGAAGCAACATAATTACCGAGCTAGAACGAGCATTGGAAACTGTATCCTCTCTATCTTTTCCAAGATACCGCCCCTCTGAAATTTTGTGACTGGAACCCTTAAATATTTTACTTAGCCAATCCATGTTCAGATACTTATTTGAGCATGTCAGGAATAGTTATGCCTGCAAATAAAACAGCAGATTGAAACTTTAAACAGTTTGCACTATAATATTAACCTTAGTACTTTTTTTATACAACATCAATATTAGTAAAGAAGGCATCAATCAAGTAAAAAAAAAAAGAAGTAATGTCAAGCCAAAGTTTGCACAATTAATCATAAAAGCAAATGTCAATTTATTCAATTGACATTTCTCCAATATAATTTTCAATCCTTGACACAACTCTCAGCATTAAACGCTGTTTGAATGCAAAAGACCATAATAGAGAGCCATTACAATTAGAGATGCAATTCTCAAATTGAGAGCAACCCAGCACTCAAACTGTAATTGAACTATATTCATCTGTTATATGTCAAATTGAGAGTAACCCAGCACTTAGAATGCAATGAACATTAAAGACTTTGCATTGTAATATTACTATTAGTAAAGAAGAAGCAACATGAAGTCAAAATTTGCATTAATAAAAATAAAAGCAAAAAAACAATATATTGACTTCTTCAAAATAATTTTCAGTCCTTGACACAACTCTCAGCATTAAACGCTGCCTAAAAGCAAAAGATTAAAATAGAGAACCATTACAATCAGTGATGCAATTCTCAAATTATGAGTAACCCAACACTCAAGATGGCATTTGAATTTTGAACTGTATTTAAAGATGAACAAAATTAGTACTTATCATCAGTAGCAACTTATAGCCTTCCAAAACCTAAGAATTCAATCATACGACATATAACATAATGGATAGATGTAATTCAAGCTACTTATATTTGGATTGGATAATTCAAGCTACATTTATCTAAGACTGATTTTTACTCCACTTTATTTGCGTACTTTAGATGTTGAAGAAGTGCAATAGATACAATGGCTAGGAAAACTCTGCCAGCAGGATACTTAATGGAAATTATCAAAACAAGGATGCTTAATGGAGTATAACAAAACCATAGAGCTCCAAATCATGGATTTCAGACCATTTATGATTTAGTAAACAATGCACAATTCTGTCCAGGTCCAAGTATGTCATATCTCAAACAAACAAGACCTCAGGGAGCAAATATTACATTGCAGGCCAGAAAAGATATGAAACGGACATAACTTCCAAAGAAAGAGTCGCAAACACGAAAAATAAAGTAACTAAGACCTACTCGATGTGGAAAAGTTAACACAATATCAATTACTCAAGCGCCGAATGAAATTCAGTAGTAATTGCTACTAACAGAATTAAAGAAAAAATTTTCAATTCCTAAAGGCAAACATCACAAAGCATAGAACCAATCACCAGAGATGCTGAAATCCAAAAGTCATCAAATTCCAAATTTCAGATTACCACTAACGCTTATTCCTCTCACCAATCCAAAGAAAAATCAATGACCCAGAGTTTCTTCCAGCTATTTATTGAAGAATGGAATAGAGAGATATCTGAAACTCACCTCCTGAGGACCTTCAAATCTGCAAAAAAATTTCAGGCAAGGGAGAAGGCCCAGATGGAACAAAGGCCCAGATTTTCAAATTCTCCTTCAGCAGGAATGATCAGAGACCGATGCAGTAATCCCCAAAAGGCCCTGCATTCAGCTCCCAATCCAAAGACAAATCTATCAAAACATGAAGATATCAAAATCCTTATATTCCTTGTATTTTTTTGCTAAACATAACTGCGAGGTCCCTCCCTTCCGCATGTTACAGCAAAGGAACATGCCAGGAAAAAGCAGTGTACTTAAATTCTATGCCAAATTGACAATACAAGTCAAAAGGAGGGAGGGAAGGAAGCTCACCCACCATATCCAGCCTTGTCCCTCCAAGTTCCAACGCTACTTTTTACCATAAGCCCCATTAAATGGAGATATGATTCAAGTCTTCGGCCTTTTCAGAGGCAGCCCAGAAATTTTCAAGTTCATGGCCTTTACAAGTAGATGTGATACTCTGTTTTTTTACGGGATTGGGAGAAGAAAGGAATGAAGGTCGATAAATATGACAAATTTACCAATTACTATGAGGCCTTGTGATGTCTCCAACCATAGAAGGGAAGGGAAGAGACTCAAACTAAAAAACAGCCGTTGGGGTGACTTTCCTTCCCCAACCACTTCCCATCGACTTATGCCAAAATCAAATCAAACAGAGTGTGCAGTAAAACAGAGGGGGGCTGTAATTGCTTTGATCTTGCATGGGACCCATCTTGGAGTCAACGGCAATTGCACTTGACCGATGTGAATTAGGGTGAAATTACACTTAATCCTTGTGAATTTATATAATAAATTATATAAAAAATTTTTTATAAAAATGACACACTAGAGCAAATATTTGCAAAATAGGGTATTTAATTAACCCGAACCGACGTCTTTAGGTTAAAAGAGAAAGGTGTCAGATGCCTCTCTTAAGGCATCGATGCCTTTGACTACCTTAATCGTTTTTGTTCCATTTTAAATAGGCACTCACTTCAACGATATATATCTCTCTCATTCCTAATTCATTTTCACTCATTTTTTTCATTCTTTCTTATTTTTAGTGCTCTTTCTGGTCATCATGATATCACAAAGATATTGAGCCATTGTATATTATTTATCGTAGTTTTTGTGGTTTTTTTTTTGATAAAATAGCATGCGATGGCTCAACATCTTTTTAATATCATAATGATTAGAAAGAATACTAAAAATAAGAAAGAATGAAAAAATGAGCAAAAATGGATAAGGAATAAGAGAGATATGCATCGTTGAAGTTATCGCCCCTCTAAAATAGGACAAATTTATTTTGAGATATTTTAGTGGGACAAACTTCAACGATGCATCTCTCTCATTTTTTATCCATTTTTGTCCATTTTTTTCATTCTTTCTTATTTTTAGTGCTCTTTCTGATAATTATAATATCACAAAGATGTTGAGCCATCGTATGCTATTTATCAAAAAAATACCACAAAAACCACGATAAATAGCATGCGATGGCTTAACATCTTTGTGATATCATGATGACTAGAAAGAGCACTAAAAATAAAAAAGAATAAACAAAAATCGATCAGGAATGAGAGAGATGCATTGTTGAAGTGAGTGCCCATTTAATATGGGACAAAAACGATTAAGGTAGACAAAAGTATCGGTTGAACTGACATCTTTCTCTTTTAACCGAGAGGCATCGGTTCAACTGACGCCTTTCGGGTGCCCGTGCCATGCAGGCGCATGCGTGGCTTGTTAGACACCCTATTTTGCAAATATTTGCTATAGTGTGTCATTTTCATAATTTTTTTGTGATTTATTATATAAATTTTCCATTATAAAAATATGTATTTAACTCATATGTAACTTAATTATCATATGATTTTATCCCTAATAGCTCCTACCAATTTTATTTCAATTTTAGGGTATGTGGTAGTCCTGGAGAACATGAGAAACTAACTTTTCTTACATTGGCGACGGCAAGGCCAACACATTACTATCATCGAGTAATATATTGATAGTTTATGTGAACTATCTTTGCTGGGTGAAAAGAGAGGGACGACAAATAGAGGACGAATGTGGATTTATTAGTAAAGAGATTGGGTAAAATTATATTGTTGCATAAGTGATAGGGGTTAAGTGCATATTTTCATAAATCACGAGAGTTAAGTGTAATTTTGATATAATACATAGGGGTCAAGTGCAATTTACCCTATTTTTTATTCATTATTTTTTAATAAGTGTCGTAATTTTTATGTTTTGAGTCATCTCGAATATTGATGCAAACATAATCAAGCAGTGCATTTCCCCAATAATTTGAAGTTGGGACATGGATTTTACACCTCCATTCTAGATTGTTTTGAGCCAACTCTTATGTGAAAGAGAACATATCTATACCCTTTCTTAATTGAAAAATGATAACAATTCAGCAAAAAAAGAACTTCGTGTTATAAAAGAATGCATATGAGATGTTCAAAGTCGGCACATGAAAATGAATTAAACATGAATTAAATGACAATGTTTCTAGACACTAACGATATTTTATTTGTAATTACTCCTGCTTTTGTTTTCTTTTTTTAGGAAAACAAGTTGATGGAGTTTACCATGTCATGTGCAGTTTTGATATTTCAATTGCTGTGCAAAAATAAAGAGATGTGGGTCATGAGCATTTTCGAAGAAACTTGAGGGTTGAGTACAAATTACCTTTTAATTTAATAAACAGCGCCTTAAGAAAGAAGTGGAAGCTCACACGGCGTTATATCCTGTTTTTTAACCCCGAGTACGATGTACAAGCCTTATCCGTGCCAGAGGAGCTTGCGGTGGGATGCTTTACTCCGAGAAGTCGGTTTCCCCTCCCCCTTCTAGACGGCCACGCCACAATGGCTCAACCACAACGCGGAATTTTCCATGGACCAACTCCAGTGTAAAATACCCCAGTGCTGAAAGCTCAAATGTTCTCTCTTCTGCCAAAAGAAAAGAAAAGAAGAGAAATGTTCTCTCATGTCTCAAAGAAATCGACTAGGCTAGTCCTCATCCCGCAGGGTTGCTACATGGGGCCCTTTGAAATGGATGTTGCTGATTCTTTCAGTGGTTGCTAAGATTCTTCAGCTTCTAACAATACTCGTATACTTGTATGAAAGAATCCCGTGTGGCTTTTCAGTCTCTACAATAAATGAGATTATCATCAAGATAATGGATACGATACACACAAGGAGGTGAGGGATAGTCAATATCATTTACAGGTAAAGATGGAATAAATAAACTTAAATGAAGGTAAAGATGAGTAAACCCTCTTCTTATCTCTTTTTAGCCTGCCTTGGGAAAATGGGCAAATGAAAACCAAGTTCCGTTCTCAACCTTTACAAGGAAAGTCAAGATATGGAAAGCCAACGTGACCATGGCTGCCCCCATCAAGCTTTTGTTGCTTTTGGCAAATTCCATGTCCCTTCCCTCCTCCTCATCCCTCCCCCACACCATTTTATCAGATTCTTCACATACAACTTGACTTGTGATTTCATTAGTAGGTGTGGCAGTTAAAGGCACCTTATGATCAAAAGGTAACCTCGTCGTGATCAAGGTGCGCTTTGTTCATCTCTACCTTTTTGGTTTATTATTTCCCTATGGGGTTCTTATTTTTTGTTAAAACTTACACATTATACTAAAGCCAGGTCCAGTATTTGTAAATCAGGAAAGGGTTTACCTTCCTTCACTCCTAATCAACCTTCATTTGCACGCTACTCTTGCATGTGACGATTATTATGATATTGTGTATGCCACCTATGGAAGGCAACTCAGAGGACTAATATAGAGATTGGGATTGTGTATTTGATTAGTAGATGAAGAACCATGGGAGTGAGTTCTGCTCAAGAGAGAGACCTAGCTAGTCCGCCAACTTGATTGAATCAGAGAGATCTGGCAATTGATCTTTTGGTTTGTACAGGGGCTGCCAACCCTTTATTGCCTTTCAGTTAAAGTTTAGGTGTCAAAATCAGATGAATTGTTGACATGTGTTCATTGACAGGACTCTCTCTCCCTCTCTCAGCCGTTAAAGAACTGATCAATCTTGGCACTTAATGATGTGACCATGACTTGGTTAGTTCAAATGAACCATCAGCTAAGGTGTTTCATTCTAGAACAAAAGTATTTTTCTATTAGCAAGAAAGGTTGGACAGACCACAAGGCATTTGAAGCTAATGACCCCTATGCATTTACTCTTCTTTTCAGTCATCAAGATCAAATCATTTAACTTGGCATGAATTTTTAAACACTCCCAATCTCCTGTCTATACCAACAGAAACTTCCGAAGGAGGGTAATGTCAATATTGGCTGTCAGCTACACTTGCTAATTAAATGATGTCTGGTTGTTCCTAGAGAAAGATAGGCTTTTGCTAGCTAAAAGCAAGTTCTGATGAATGAAGGCAGACAAAAATTTCCTTCCCTCGCATCTACCTAAAACAACTCAAAAGATAGGTTATATGAAAAAAGGGAAAAAATATGTAACTAGAAATATGGCAAACAGGCTAGGTTCTTGCTATTTAAGTACAAAGGACCAATGCTTATGTTATACGTACAAGCACCATTTATTCCTCTAGATTGTGAAGACGACCTCTAACAGTTTCCCTTGATCTTGTAAAACTAATGATCATGAGTACTAGACTTGGCAAGCCTGACAGAAGCATAATAAAAATTCTTGCATTATACTTCCTGTGTCCCATTTTAATACCAACATTGGGAAAAAGTTTGTCCCTATTAATAGCTCCATTTGGCTCAATATAGGTAGCTGGATGAATATGGGCTAGTTGAAGAGGCTCCAAATTTAAGAGACTGGCTCCATTCAATAAAAATCACTATATATTTTTCCACATACGTTAACCTAAGCAATTTTCTTGTAGGATGCCTGAAAAAATACCATCGCATATACACATTGTCGGATAAGTGTCATACAGTGACACAGATTTTACTATCTTAAGAACAGCCAAAGGAGGGCGGCATTTTGGCTATTTCTTTCTCCAATGGTTTGCAATTGGATTTAGGAAGGTGGTTTTTGGAAACCAGCCAAGGGGAGCTAGCATACAGTTTGGTGAACATCCCTATCAAGGGGCCAGGGCCAGGCTTGTGGCCTGGACACTGATCATACAATATGAGGGCAAACCATGGAATGTCGTATCGGATATCGGTAAAATATCGGTCGGCCTAAGAGACGAAATATCGGAGATATATCGGAGATATTGTGTAAAAAAATATCGGTCGTCAAAAACTAGTTTTTACCGTATATTTTCACAATCTAACTTCTAAAATGAGTTATACTAATTTAAACAAAGAATAGATTTCAAAATATGTATAAAAGGATAGAAAACAAACATGAAAGTTTTTTTTCCCAATTTAAAAAATAAATTTTTTTTTTCAAAAAAGACCGATATATCGGCGATATTTGGAAAAATTGAAAATCCGATACTTAATGGTATCGGTGTATCGGTTTGTGTCCGATACCGGTATATCGCCGTTATATCGGCGAGCTGGCATTCCATGGGGCAAACCCCCTTTATTTATGGGCTTACCACGCTTGATCAATATCAATCTTCCCATCAATGAGCTGAAAATTGTACTGAAGGTTGATGCCTAGACCACAATGTGCCTAGACCAGTCTTTCTTGCCCTTTTCTAGTTTTGGGATCATATAGAATTCGCTTTTCTAGCAAAAAAATACCCTCTGTTCCAAAATACTATGTACATTTGATAAAATTCTTATTTTTATTGGACCATGAAGTCTGCAAGGAAATCACATGACTTTTTCTCCCTCATATCCCGTCCAACTCATATGCTCGTTCACGAACTAAATTCAAGTTAATCCTTCCAAGCCTCCTCCAATTTTGAAAAGAGAAAGTTACATAATTTTGCAAAATGTACACAATATTTTGAAAAATGAATATTTTCAAATGTACACAGTATTTTGGAACGGAGGGAGTAAAAGAATTTCTTCCTCCATGCTTGATAAAGGAGATGGTTAAGAAGAAAATTCCATAATGTATGACCTATATATATACTGCTCTTTTTTTCTTCAAAAAGCTAAATCGAGTATATATATAGATTAGGCAGCAATGCAGGAAGTTAATCCATTAACGACAAGTAATTGGCAAAATCACTTCGCTGATCCAGCCTTAGTTGTGCTGGTTGGATATATAGTATGTGCCTAAGTTTTACCGATGAAAAAATGATACATCACTTTCATATTTAACAGTTTGGAAAGACAGGAAGTAGTAGTAGAGAAATCAGACAAGGACAATAAACAGTGTGAAAAAAACAAAAGATAACTGAAAGGCATAAACAAAGTTATACATAGAAAATCGAAAATGGTAACTAGCTAGTTTGAGACAAACTAGAAATGAGGAAGATACGAAGCAATTATTTATGGAGTTGGCCTATTCATTGGCCGTTCCACTCGCTTTCAGGACATGAAAGCTATGCCTTATTCATGGGGGGACTCTCATCTGATGGAGAAAACTCCGACCCAATCCTCTGTCGGTGCACCAAAATCATACAAATTTCTTTCTTATAAAGAAAAACAAAAAGCCCATTTTCACAGAAGGTCCACACTCTCCTCCAATGGGCCTCGTCAGTCCCAAAAAAACATTATGAACAACCCATGTGTTCTACATGGCCGTGGGGAAGCCCCTTAAATATTTTGAAGTCTGATCAATCTAATGGGTATATATTAGATTCTCTGCAGCAAAATTTGGGGGAAGAGACCATTTAGATATCGACCACTGCAAACCTGTCTGCAATGGTGCCAAGAATGTCTGTCGTTATTCGACCCTGTTACACTGTATATCTCCAGTGTATGTAGTATCTAGTTTATCTACTGACGACATTTTGCCTAGATTTGCTTCTGAACCTTGTTACAAATCGTTGAGTCCTTGTGTTGGCATCTGTGACAAACCAGACTTTACTAGACCGGCGTGCTTGTCTTGGTCCCGTCTTTCTCTAGACATATCACTAAAGCCAATCCTTGACCACATGGGTCGAGAACGTGAAAGATGCATGAAAGGAACACTAGTAGATTCTCCCCAACAAAATTTGCATGCCCTTTAACTTGTCTTTCTCTTCTCAATGAATTTAAGGAGAAATGCTATAACTGTACAATTGAAATTTGATAGATAGGGTGCAATAAGAATGGGAATATTGCTTATTCATGAGAGATGTTTGTACCATTTATATGGACTTTTTTCAAGAGTCTGAGCTCTGCTGCACAAACCCAGTTTGTCTAGAGCTGAAACCGACTGATTAAGGAGGAGGGGAGGCAGGAAGAGGGAGAGAATGATGAATTACAGCTGTGTTGCAGGGTGCATAGATGCTGAGTTGCCAATCAGAATAAGCCTTTTCAAGCTCTACCAATGGCCGGACGCAGATGCCGAGTTCCTGAGGCTGTTGATCCACAAGGAAAGCTGCAACAGCCATGATACTACTACTAATGTAAGAAGAAGGAGATATGACAGCAGGCAGAAGTACCTGAGGAGCTACACCTTCAGTAGGAGGAAAGAGACATTTGGGGAGAGGACAAAGAGATGGCTGCAGAGAGGTAGAGGGGAGGAGGAGGAGGAGGGGCGGAGGAGGAAGAAAGGGAGAAACAAGGAGGAAGGGTACTCTGTCATGGGCATAAGCGATGCTGTAAATGCCTTGTTTAAATGCTTGCTGTCATGTATGGTACGAGTTGATGTGTTACAAGAGACCAAGCCATGGAATTAATGAGAGAGCATTTAAGCATTTGCTTGTTTCCCCCCTTTCTTAATTTCTGTCGTTTGTTGTTCTTTCTTTGCTCATTAATGGTGTTTCAGATGATCTCTCTTTGTTTTTTTGTTTTTTTTTCCAAATGTGAAGATGGTGATTCAGATGCATTAGAGAGCTTAATTGCTCGTCAATTGGTGACAACCCTTGTGGACTGCACTAGCGATCCGTTGCAATAGCAATATTTGATTGGTTCACCAGTAAATCAGTGGTAGGTTGTGCCTACTGCAAATGTTATGTCATCTAGGGTAACCATTCTGTTCGATTATAGCTTGTTTATCTGTAATATATCTTGTGTGTTTGTGGTGCCAACTGCCAATATATTGATTGGCACCTCTTGTAATGTGGTTTGGTTTAATGCTTAGGGTAGCCCCTTGTGGGCTTCTGTTGATCAAAAGAATAATAGTGTTTCGAGAGCTCTTGTAACCCCAAAGTTAACCGTTGCTAAGGCTTGCAGGTGCATGGTTTGATCTCAGACTAGACAGAGCATGGAAGTAGTGCAGCTGGGCGGACCTACGTGTAACCTATGGGGGTTTCATCCATTTCACTATAAATTATATATATATTATAAATTTTTTATAAATAGGCTTAATTCCCTTGCTTGACCCCTATCTCAAAATGGCCTGACCCCCTTCCTTGAAAATCCTGCATCTGCCAGCTAGTGAAATCATTGTACCAAAAAGAGTAGCTTGAAAGATCAGAAGAGCATGAAGAAGCTCGAAATATCTATCATTTGATTCAGTAAGCTAGAATGAAGTAGATAGTTAAACTTTTCTGAACACAGCATTTATTAGCCAAAAGACGAAAAATGACATTTCATAAGTTGTGCTCAGTGGCCAGCAACAACCTGTCTGCTTAGACCAGGCCATGATATTGCTCATTAAACATGGGATGCTCCACCAACCGTTAGACGAATGAGAGAGCATACTATTGACCCACATGACTCTCCACAACAGCATGTAACTCCATGCATGAACACTCCACTACTTGTGGAGGTTCCGTTTAGAACTCTATCTGCTTATCCTTTCTGTTAGTTTACACTCCCGTATATATACCAGTGTAATCGCTTAGTTAATATTAATGAAACACAGTTTCTCCAAATATCCTCTACTTACAACATTCTTCATGGTATCCGAGCCTAAGACTAATGTCTTTCTCTTCTTGATCCTGTAATCTCAATCATCCATTGGAAGCCCTTAAACCAAATCTCAAATTCTTCATCTCTAAACTGCCTTCTCTAATCACCGTTCGCCTTGATGCTGATAATTACTTCCTATGGAAATCACATGTTGTGAACGTATTCACAGCACACAGCTACTTCGTCTATGTGGACAGGACTGTACCTTGTCCACCTGAATTTCTTCTTGACGGCGACAATCTACCGATCCTCAATTAGAGATATGAAGAATATGTACTCACAGACCAGCACCTTGCAACCTGCCTGCAATCAACTCTATCAATTGGAGTTCTGCTGGCCAGTATTGGAACCAACTCCTGCCAACAACTCTGGTTGTTCTTGAGAAACGCTATTCCTTCTTGTCTACCTCTCATCTGCACCAACTTCGATCAGCTCTTGCCCGAACCAAATTGGGCAATGGTCCAGTAGAGCACTATCTTGACAAGATTAAACTCCTGGCTGACAAACTTGCCGCTGTTTCTGCTGGAATGAAAGACGACAAGATCATCCATAATGCTCTCTAGGCCTTCCCAGCTAATATGCTCCATTCAAAACCGTCGTCCTGACTTGTACACCTCCGGTCACACTCAATTAATTCTACAGTCTCATAATCGCTGAAAAGGCTAACTTGGCACTTGAGGGTGATGATGATAATCTGCCACCATCCCAGCTCACTTCCTCCGTCATGGTCGCCTACAATACTCCACGTGGTTCGCGGCCGAGGAGGTGGTTTTCATGGC
This sequence comes from Houttuynia cordata, assembly GCA_039654745.1. Lineage (NCBI taxonomy): Eukaryota > Viridiplantae > Streptophyta > Magnoliopsida > Piperales > Saururaceae > Houttuynia > Houttuynia cordata. Next base: position 18,561,615 of record CM077508.1, on the reverse strand, counting down.
CATGGGACCAACCGCGGTCGAGGAGGAAGACCCAACTTTGGGCAGCCACAACAGCCATCCCAACTCATGCCTTAGCCTGTGGGATTTGTGGCCGCAGCAATCATAAGGCCTTTGAATGTTACTTCAGGTTTGATCGCAACTATCGCTCTCCGCATTCCACTAACTCAACCGCATTTCTTGCAACACCAGGAGCTGCTGAAGATTCAAACTGGTATGCCGATTCGGGAACGTGAGTAACATCTCTCTCCACCAGCAGCCAGACTCTGTCACTTCATCAGTCGTGGTTGGAAATGGACAACATGTCCCCGTCACTAATTCTGGTAAAACCACTAGCTCTACCCATGCCAAACCTCTCTCCTTCAACATATTTTACATGCACCTACTATGACAACAAATCTAATCCCCGTCTCTCGACTAGCTCGTGAAAATAACTGTGTTATCTACCCTGATATTGTGTACTCCCTCCGTTCCAAAATATTGTGTACATTTGAGAAAATCCTCATTTTTATTGGACCACGAAGCCCACAAGGAAGTCACACGACTTCTTCTCCCTGATATCCCGTCCAACGCGTATACTCGTTCACAAACCAAGTTCAAGTCAATCTTTCTAATTCTCTTCCAATTTTGGAAAGAGTAAGTCACATGATTTGGCAAAATATATACAGTATTTTGAAATAATGAATATTTCTAAATATACATAGTATTTAAGAACGGAAGGAGTATTACTTTTGGTCCCTGTGAAGACGGACTTTATCCTCTTCCATCTGCTATTCCGTCTTCTTCAGCTTTCCAAGTCTAAGTCGTACCAGTCTTCAAACATGGCATCAACATCCTTTCTTTACTTGTTTTACAAAAATTGTCCAAGTAAGTTTTTAAAATTTCATGTAAACAAGTCTTTCGGACTTTACTTGTACTCCATGCTCAATGAGCAAATCAAATAAATTGCCATTTCCTTTGTCACTTTCACAATCTCCCTCTCCCCTTGAAATAATACATTCTGATGTATGGGTCCGTCACACATTTTATCCAAATATTATGTTCTTTTCATCGACGATTTTTTGCGGTATACATGGATTTTTCCATTGTGTCAAAAATCTCAAGTTTACACAAAATTTAATATTTTAAAAAATACCACCGAAAATGTTCATAATTCCATAATAAAATATTTCTGGTCAGACTGTGGAGGTGAATTTTGCATCCAAAATTTCCAAAAACTTTTCCAGACACAGGAATTGTCCATCAAATTTCTTTCCCTTATACACTGAGCAAAATGGTGTAGCTGAAAGAAATCATTATCGCATCATTGACACTACAATCTCTCTTTTACTCACCTCCTGCATGACAGCTCGATTTTGGGCAGAAGTAGTCACTATTACAGTTTATCTTATTAATTGACTGCCAACTCCAAAGCTCGACCATAAATCCCCGTTTGAAATTCTTTCCCAGTGTCCACCAAATTATAATATTTTTAAAAACTTTTGGGTGTCAGTGTTTCCTTCACCTTCGCCATCGAGCCCGCAAACTCTCCCCTCGCTCACAACCTTGCGTCTTCCTAAGATATGACCCTATATGTTGATGACATTGATAAGTGCATAATTCACACATTATACATCATAATACCTTAGTTTTCTAGCCCTTGTTATAAGTTATCTAAGTTAGTAATTATCTAGGTTAAGTAAAAAATTAGGAGTTTATATTAATTTCATAGTTAATTGTATTTAATTGATTTATTTGGATGCATTAATTGATTTAATTGAAATATATTTAAATATGTATCTAAATTTAATTTAATTTTATTTATGTAGGTTTCATGAGCTTAGGTTGTAGATCATAGAGTTATTGCACGCCAAACGGATTTTAATGTAAAGAAATCAATACATAGAAGATCCGACACTTACAGAGGCCTATAGCGGGTTTAAAGGCTAAAAAATACATTAAAGTGGATGATCAAGTGCAAGAATAATCGTAGCCGTTGATTGTTACTAAAAAGAAGACGTGTTCTATTATTTAAGTAAAGAAGTCGACCAGATGAGATCCACCGGATGTGGGTGACACGACGGATGTCAATTGAATTGAAAAAAAAAAGAAACAAGCTTGAGCGTCTTTACTTGAGCGCTCGGGGTGAGCAGAAATGAAATAGAGCAGCCGAGCGCTGTGCTCGGCCGCTCGAGAAGAACACAGTGCTCGGGGGCGGTTGGAGCAAGTGAGGAGGACAAGCTCAGGCTTGGTCTGAACGGAGGCGTGCTCATGCCTAGGTCTTGATTTGGAAAGTGGTGTCTTCTATTTGGAGAGGGAAAAGGAGTTTCAAATTGGGAAATTGAAAAGTCGTGCTCGGGATGGAAATTGGAGAGGATAAGCTCGAATCAGTTGCAAAGATTCGAATTGGTTCGATTTAGAATGAATTTGGAACGCGATTTAGATCGGAAAATATTTTATTTGGGTTTATCCTAAACATAGAAAGAGGATTAGGGCGATGGGTTTTTGTAGCTTATAAAAGCAAAGCAGCAAGCACTTGATGGCCAAACGGGAGCATGGTGCTAGGCGGCCAAATGGGGGAATACGAGGACGACGATGGCCAGAGACAAGCAGAATAGAGGAAAACAAAGGCATTACTTTTCTATATATTTTATGATATTTGTTATTGTGTTCTTCATGTCAATGCGGTTTTAATCTCCTAGAGTAAAGATTTATGATGTATAATGAAGCATGCTTTGTTTACTAAAAAAATTCCATGAAATATACTTTGTAGTTAATTGATTTAATTCTTTCTATTTAATGACATTTACTTTTATTTAGCGTGTCATGCACGTTCAATTATTAGTAGTATCATTGAATTAGAAAGACTGCCGCTGCAATAATTGTAATAGATAACCTTTGATTATGTGTCTTCTCCGGTTACATATAATGCTTAGGTAATTACTTTTAGGCTGATAAAAATATCTTGAGAATTTTATAAATTTGGAATTAGGAGTGACATAGTATGTGAATTTATTATAGATTCAATACCTTCGTTTATTCGCCTTGGTTATTCTCAAACACTCTTAGTTTTTTTACTTCATTTCTCCTACATAATTCATTCCTTCTAATTTATTATAGTCTTATTAAATTAGATTACTGATTTTTCCCAAATACACTATCCATGTGGATTTATTTTGGTCCCACCGAATTTTTTTACTTCGCTACTACTTACAATTAGGAAAACACTTTTGAAGTTGTAACATTAATCCTCGTCAGAGGGAGTGAACTTGCTGATGTAAATTTTAATATAATACTCGCAAGCGCACGAATCTAATGCAGAATAGTGGCTACGAGGTCGATCCCTCAGAGACTTAGTAAGATATTCAACCTAATTCTAAGAGCATGTAACCAGCGACGATGTAATGAAAAGTTCTAATTTTTAATTTCTTTTCAAGCAATCAAATATTCAACTAAACTATAAACACAGAAATTAACTAAACGTAAAAATAAAATAATAAAAAGCCTGTTTGCTGCTTTCAGTCTGTCTTGCTTCTCCGTCATGCTTTGCTCTCTCCTCCACCTTCAGCAACAGTCTCTCAACTGCACGCCTCAACCGTTCTACTCTTTCTCTCGAACAGAGTAGACAATCCCCAATTCCAGCCAAAGCCAGTACTATACTCCCAATCTCGACCAGCAATTCTGCCCCCTCTCGAGCAACAGAACAGTTCTTCCTTTCTCAACTAGACTGCCAGAAGACAAAACCAACCTGCTTCACTCTCTCGAGCCAAAGCAGCCTCTCCTCCAGCCTTATGCAACAAACCAATCGACTTTCTCTCTCTCGAGCAGAATAGCCTCCCCTCCGGCAACTTTGTTCTCACATCAGCAGACACCAAAAAGGTTCTTCTCTCCCGTTTGCCCAGCCAGCTTCCCTTCTCCACAGACAAAACAACTCCAGCACAGAGCCACCACCACAGTTCTCTTCTCCTCCTCTCCTACACAGCCGGCACAGCCAGAGCATCACCCAGAAAAGCAGAGCCACGCCCAAACAGTTCTCCCACGAGCAGATGTTCTGCTTTGTCAAAAGCTCCTCCCTCCGGCCTCTAGAAAGCTCAAAACAGAGCCCCCTCTCGAGCAGCCCAGCCGGCGATGTCTCTCAACACAGCCGCCACCCACAACAACCTCCTTTCGAACCGCCAGCCCGAGACAATCCTTCTGCAAGCTCTTCCTTTTATAGTCGCAAAATCGAGTCCAAGAAATCCCAGCACCTTCCTTTCCGGGCGCAACCTCAAGCTTTTCAAAACAGGAATTTTTTCCATTTTTCAGACATCGGCCAAATCAGAGCTTGCCGTCCATCTGCCCTTCCAAATCCAGCATTCTCTGCCTAGCTGTTGGGTCGCCGTCGCCGCTTCACCAGATTTCCGGTCATCTCCTCCATCTCCGGCGACCATTTCTCATGTTCATGAGTCGATTTCGAACCCATAAGTTGCCACCGTCGCTTCACCAGCTCGCCAGCCACCGTGACCCTCTACAGGACCTTGCCGTCACCGTCACATCGTCGGAAGCATGACCCACCGCCTATGCCGCCAGAATTTCCTCTCGCCGTCGTCTCCCTCCGCTTGAGCAGAGCCTCCAAGCGAGGCTCTGTTCTTTTGTTCCAGGCGCCCGAGCCATCGGGCTCGGGTTGCTTGTGATTTTTCTTTTTTTTTTATTTTTCGACCAGACCGGGCCATCGGCTAAACTGGTTCTTTTCTTTTCTTTTTTTTTCTTGGGTTAAAACCCGTCGTACCAACCACGTCCGTCGGATCTTCGATCTCTTCACACGAGCTGATTAACACGTATTTGTAAATCTGAAACCTGGAGCTCTAAAACCTGTATGAATAAAATTAAAATGTAATTAGACGCTTAATAAAATATAAATCTTATTAAATCCAAATTATGCATCTAAATAACTCAATTAACCGCGTTTATTCATTAAAATCCTAATTATTCACTTAACACATATAAACATTAATTATCCTTACTTTAACTAAAAATACGACTAACAAATAGGTAGAAAGGCATATAAAAATGTGTATATTTTACATATATCAAATACCCCCAAACCTACATTTTGCTAGTCCTCGAGCAAAACAAAACAAAACAAAACAAAGAAACTTAACTAATCCACTTTCGCAGGAAATCGCGATTGCATTTAGCGCATGCAACAAGCCTTTTAAACCCCCAGGTGTCCTTGGCTGGACGAGTGAAGTCTCGTGAGGGTTTGCAGCCATGCTACCCACAAACATGTATTTATGAAATCAACCTATTTAATCTAAGTGTAGAAAGAAATAGAAAATCACTACAAAACAAACAATCCTAATATCCCTTCGAATGCAAACTGCAATGTTTAAGAAAATCAACCACATGTACTTGGATTTATAATCAACTGAAATATAGAAGCCCTCAAGTAAGTGGTTTTATTCTACACCTTCATCTCGGAAGTTTCTGCTCAATATGATATAGCATGATACTTTATATAGTAAAATATAGAACATTGTAGCAATACATTCTAAATCTCTGTTTTATACAGATCCAGTGTGACCCATCAACCAAAGAACATCAGAATCAACACAGTCGTCGTAATCTTTAGGGCCAAGATAGCATAGATCTGCGCGCCTCCTTCGGGTCCAACATTCTAGATTTGAGAGGATAATACACCATAGACTTTTTTTTCTGTTTTTTTTTTCGCTAGGACTGTGTAAGGCCTGACTTCAAGATGCTCAGGTTTAACAATGACTCAGGCCAATGACTCCCAGCCAGTTGGCTTAGGGCATTAGGTTTTAAGAGACCGCTTCGGGCCCGAGCATCAGCCTAAGTTAATCTTATAAAGTCAAGCAGCCCCTTTCTTTCATTCATTTTGTTTTCATTTTTCGCATTTTTTTTCAACAATCATATTTTCAGCAATCTTTATTCCGTCCAGGCTGTATTATACTCTCAACCTATTTCCGGTTCCAATCCCTTACCATAGCCAAGTAACTGGTCTATCATGATCTTTTATGCTCAACAGACAACCACATATCATCCAATGACTCTGACTAAAGATATCCCACTGTAAATTAGCATTCAACAAATCTCTAGACGGTATTACTTTATGTAACTAGTGTGTGTGAGTGAGTTTTATTAGCTCAAGCACATGTTCCAAGAGGACTGTAACAGAAAGATATTGCTCAGTTAAGTTCTCTATCCTCCAGTATACTTACTCACACTTCCAATGCAAATTAATCTCTTAAAAATTGAAGTATGCATTATAAAGGGATAAACTATCAAAACCTAAGAAAAATACTAACAAACGACCTAAAACTAAATAAATTTTTATGGTTTTTTTTTTCTTTGTTCTTTTTTTTTCTTCAATTTTCAATTTTTTTTCTCAAAATTTTTTTTTTAAATGTAGAAACCAAAGGAATACTACTTTTCTTTTCTACACCCCCAAACCTAAACGAAACATTGCCCTCAATGTTTACCAAAATAAATATCACAATGACGAGTAAAAGAACAGGAGTGTAAGGAAAGAAATCACCTGAATGGAGATGCCTCAGGGTAGATTGATCTATACATGAAATATGCATTTTATTATCTCCTAAACTTATATTTATGCTAGTGTTTGGTTAGGATAACTACTACTTTAATATAGTTTTTGGTTTTTGTAGGAAATGAGAGCAAAGATGCAAAAATATGGCGAAAACAGACTTCAATGGTCAAATCATCATAAATCCGTGTACAAATGTCGGATTGTACTGATTCAAGTCTCATGTTAAAGTTCAAGATGTCAGCTTTCCAACGCTACCAACCACGTGCAATTCGGAGTTCGGAGCAAAAAATTATAGCCATTTGAAGATTCCAGACAGTAAAAACGATCGATCGGACACCAACGCGATCGATCGTATCTACTGGAATTTTTGGACTTGCGAAGACAGTAAAAACGATCGATCGGCTTCGTCCGGCATCGTTCGCCATACGATCGATCGGAAGCAATTAACAAAGGAAAATGGCTTCGTTTGGCAGCGTTCGCAAGGCGATCGATCGTTCTATACGGGCGATCGATCGGTGCATACGGAAAACGCAATTTAACCCTATTTTGACTCGGATTTGGAAGGGGATTTGAGGGCTTTCCTTCACCCCTATATATATGCCTTAAGGGAGAACGTATGGGGTATGCAAGAATAGAGTTTTGAGTTCTTTTGGAGTCCTTGGAGGCTAGAGCAAAGGAAGAAGAAGAAGAAGAAGAAGAAGATGAAGAACTTGCTGATGGATTCTCTTCCCATGCTTGGCTAGACTCTCTTCCAAGGCGTAGATGAAACCCAACTGATTGGTTGTATTGTTTCTTTCTCTCATATTATGTTTTTATTCTAGTTGGTGTATGAATCTTTGTTATGCAATAAAAGTTAATTCATTAGAGTTTATTCTTTGTACTCGAGAGAGACAAGAGTGGATCTTTGTGGATTTCAATCTGAAAGAGCACTTGCGTGTCCGAGAGGAACGTAAGGGCTCTGAAGTGTTACATATTAATAAAGTCTCATTGGTTTATACTCGAGAGAGATAGATCACAGTTCCATGTTTTAATAGATTTATGTGTTACATCCGAGAGGAGGGCACTATAATTTGAATTGACAAGTGTATGTCCGAGAGGAATACACTAGCCAACTGGAAATCTGAATTCAAAAGAGAGAGAGAGACGATACACTAGTCTATTGTAGTGGATTCAAAGCCTTGGTACTTCTCCTATTGATTAATCTCAGCTTAGTTTAATTAAAGTTCATTTCTTTTCTCTAGATTAATTAAAAACTGCTGCTTTTCTCTTGAATTTGGTAGAATATTAATCCGTCCCTGAGGTTCGACAACCCTTTAATACTCACTGTAGTACAATTGCCTTGTGCACTTGCAAGGGTTTTATATTTAAACGATCATAGATGTAGAGCATTGAAACACATAAACTAAGAATGAGGAGTAAGTACAAAATATGGAAAAAGAAAATACACCCCCAAACCTAGATTGTAGCATCCTCACACATGAATCAACAACCTAAATATTAAACAAATAAAAAGCTATCAAAAACCAAAAATTTGGGTTGCCTTCCAAGAGCGCTAAGTTTTACATCTTCAGCCAGACGTAACCAAAAATCATGTAGGAGCATTAGGTTCATCCAAATCTAGAACAATCTCCTCTCTTTCAGTAAAACCCTCTAAATATGGTTTCAATCTTTGCCCATTAACTTTGAAAATAGTTCCATCTTTAGGGTTTTGAATGTCAACCGCTCCATGGGAAAATACTTTGTGCACAATGAAAGGTCCAGACCATCGGGAACGGAGCTTTCTTGGGAAGAGATGTAACCTGGAGTTATAGAGCAAAACTTTTTGACCGGGGTCAATTTACGAAGTATTCCAGCCTTGTCCATATCAAAGTTAAAAGTTTTGATGGCCCAGTAAGCACGATGTTCTAATTCCACAGGTAAATGACAAGGTTTTCCAAATACAAGTCTATAGGGAGACATTCCAATTGGTGTCTTAAATGCAGTACGGTAAGCCCACAATGCATCATTTAATCTGTCAGACCAATCCTTTCGGTCGGAACGAACCGTTTTCTCAAGAATGCGTTTAATTTCCCTATTTGAAACTTCTACTTGTCCACAAGTCTGCGGATGATATGGAGTTGCAATTTTATGAGTAATGGAGTACTTTTTCAGAAGTGATTCAAAAGCTTTATTGCAAAAATGTGTACCACCATCACTTATAATTGCACGAGGGGTTCCAAAACGAGAAAATATGTTTTCTTTCAAGAACCGAACCACTACTTTGTGATCATTTGTTTTGCAGGGAATGGCCTCTACCCATTTGGAAACATAATCTACTGCAACAAGGATATAGAGATAACCAACAATGGAGGAAATGGGCCCATGAAGTCAATACCCCAAACATCAAAAAGTTCAACAATCAGAATGTTAGTAAGGGGCATCATGGACCTACGTGATAGTGTACCCATACGTTGGCATCTGTCACATTTTGTGCAAAATTCATGAGTGTCTTTGAATAAAATAGGCCAATAAAAACCACTCTGCAAAATTTTTGCAGCAGTCTTTTTCGCACCGAAATGGCCACCACATGCATGAGCATGGCAAAAAGAAATGATACTATCAACCTCATGCTCCGGCACACATCTCCTAATGATTTGATCTGGGCAATACTTGAACAGGTATGGATCATCCCAGAAGAAACGCTTAACCTCGGCGAAGAATTTGGATTTATCTTGTTTTGTCCAATGTTCAGGAAGTTGAGTTGTGATAAGATAATTAACAATATCAGCATACCAATGCAATTGAGAGACAACAAAAAGTTGTTCATCAGGGAATGACTCATTCAAAGGTAAGGGTTCCTCAGCAGACTCGTCAATAAGTCTAGACAAGTGATCAGCAACAACATTTTCAGAACCTTTCTTGTCTCTTATCTCAATATCAAATTCTTGAAGTAATAGGACCCAACGAATTAAACGAGGTTTAGTGTCTTTCTTTGAAAGAAGATATTTCAAAGCTGCATGATCTGAAAACACTACGACCTTGGATCCTAAGAGATATGATCGGAACTTGTCTAAAGCAAAAACTACAGCCAACAAAAAACAACTTCATAACCCCATTTCTACAATTTATTATGGCATTGGATGTGGCTAAGAATGGCCTTCCCAAAATCACAGGAATCTGACTACCAGGATTCTGCACAGGTTGGGTATCTAAGACAATAAAGTCTACTGAGAAGTAAAATTTATCCACCTGAACCAGAACATCCTCAATAACACCGCGTGGGACTTTAACTGATCTGTCTGCAAGTTGCAGTGTTATGGTAGTCGGTTTCAACTCTCCTAATCCAAGTTGCTCATAAACAGAGAATGGTAGCAAATTTACACTAGCTCCTAAATCCAACAATGCCCTCTCCACAGTTTGGTCTCCTATAATGCATGAAATTATGGGACATCCTGAATCTTTGAACTTAGGAGGAGTGTTATGCTTAAGAATTGAGCTAACTTGTTCAGTGAGAAACACTTTCTTGTGTGCATTCAATTTTCTTTTCTGGGTGCACATGTCTTATAATAATCTTGCATAAGCGGGAACTTGCTTAATAGCATCGAGCAATGAAATATTGATTTGTACTTTCTTAAAAATTTCCATTGTCTCATCAAGTTTGTTCCCTTGAGATGTTTTTGCAAGTCTTTGAGGAAAAGGTGCCTTGGGTATATAGGGTGGCATATGGCTAGACTTAGGACATGAAGAAGCTTCTAGGCTCTTCTTCGATGTAACAGGACTCACGTCTGGTCTAGTGGTGCTCTCTTGGTCCTCACCCTTTCTAGCGATTGTCTCTATGGCAGTATTAGGTGGTTCAACATTTTTGTCAATTTGTTTTCCACTCCTAAGTGTAGTTATGGCTTTAACTTGTGCTGGAGATTGGTCTTGACAAGAATTAGATCCCACTTCAAATTGTCCTTTGGGATTTGCTACAGGTTGACTAGGGAACCTACCTTTTTCCCTCTCATTTAATGCAGAAGCCAATTGACCCATTTGAAGTTCCAGCTTCGCAATTGCTTGCGAGTTGGCATGTAAAGAATGTTGGGTATCTTTTTGAAATTATAGAGAGCTTTGCATGAACAAATTCAAAGTATCCTCAAGAGATGGTTTCTTGGGTTGTGTAGGGAATGTTTGAACTTGTTGAGGGTAAGATTGATTGGGAGGGTACCCTGGAGGTCCTCCTTGATGCGGTCCTTTGGACCATGAAAAATTGGGATGCCTTGCCCAACCTGGGTTATAAGTTTCTGAATATGGGTTATTGCCAGGTCGAAGAAAGGCATTTATAGCATTAGCGTGATCACTATTGTATTCCACTCCAGAGGTGTTAGAGGGACAGTTTTGTGTGACATGGGAGGGGTTAGAGCAAATAGCACACATATTGACATGTGATGGCATTTGGGGCCCACCGGCAGACATCAACGCATCAAAACGTTGTGTCAGGCTGTCTATCTTGGAGATCAAATGTGCATTATTGTCTGCCTCATATACGCCTCCTTTCTTTTGAAAAGGAAATGTTCTGTCAACTCTACTTGAGCAATCCCATTGCTGAGAATTCTCGCATAGAGTCTCAATAAAATCCCATGCTTCTTCGGCACTCTTCATCATAACTGACCCACCACTAGCGGCATCAACCATTTGACGGTTCTGAGGTGTTAAACTGTCATAGAAGAATTGAACTTGTTGCCACTTTAAAAATCCATGGTGTGGACACTTAAGGAGCAAATTCTTCCATCTTTCCCAACACTCATAAAAGTGTTTACCCTCCTTCTGCATGAAATTTGTAATTTCTCTACGAAGGGCATGAGTTTTATGAACAGGGAAGAATTTGTTCAAAAATTTTCAGCTAATTGATCCCAACTCCTAATTGTTCCAACTTCTAAAGAGTTCAACCATGCTTTCGCTTTTTCTTTCAAAGAAAAGGGAAAGAGGCGCAACCTAACAGATTCATCAGAGAAATTTTGGAATTTAAATGTAGCACAAATGTCAAGGAACTCTTTAACATGATTATAGGGATCTTCTTTATTGGAACCATAGAATGTGGGCAAAAGTTGCATCACCCCTGGTTTCAACTCAAAGTGGTGTGCCGTGGTGAGCGGCAACACTATGCAGGAAGGTGAGTTGAATTGAATGGGGGATGAATAATCTTTTAGAGTCTTTCTCACATTCTCATTTTCCATGTTACCCACTTGATTTGTAATTTCCATTGTATGTTTGAGTCTTGCTTTAAAAGTTCTTTCAATTTCTAGGTCAAGAGGTGCAAGCTTTTCACCCAGTGACCGACGACCAAGCATACACTAATTAACAGCACTAAAAATTAAATACCTAGAACAAACCTAAAAATCACAACTAACACAAGCATGCAATCACAGAAAGAAATATAAAAATATCAAACACCTAGAAAAATTAAAAGAGAAGGTAAAAGAATGCAAACGAGGGGAAGGGGTGACCCTTCCAACGTTGGTGAGAATTTTGCGTCTTCTCTTACTCCTACAAAAAGACAAAACACTAATAAGCAACAAAAATTAAACTAAATTAAACTAAAACTAAACTACTCTAAGAATTTGGTAAATTATCCTACGCAGTCCCCGGCAGCGGCGCCAAAAACTTGATGTAAACTTTAATATAATACTCGCAAGCGCACGAATCTAATGCAGAATAGTGGCTACGAGGTCGATCCCTCAGAGACTTAGTAAGATATTCAACCTAATTCTAAGAGCATGTAACAAGCGACGATGTAATGAAAAGTTCTAATTTTTAATTTCTTTTCAAGCAATCAAATATTCAACTAAACTAAAAACACAGAAATTAACTAAACGTAAAAATAAAATAATAAAAAGCTTGTTTGCTGCTTTCAGTCTGTCTTTCTTCTCCACCTGCTTTGCTCTCTCCTCCACCTTCAGCAACAGTCTCTCAACTGCACGCCTCAACCGTTCTATTCTTTCTCTCGAACAGAGTAGACAGTTCCCAATTCCAGCCAAAGCCAGTACTATACTCCCAATCTCGACCAGCAATTCTGCCCCCTCTCGAGCAACAGAACAGTTCTTCCTTTCTCAACTAGACTGCCAGAAGACAAAACCAACCTGCTTCACTCTCTCGAGCCAAAGCAGCCTCCCCTCCAGCCTTATGCAACAAACCAATCGACTTTCTCTCTCTCGAGCAGAATAGCCTCCCCTCCGGCAGCTTTGTTCCCACATCAGCAGACACCAAAAAGGTTCTTCTCTCCCGTTTGCCCAGCCAGCTTCCCTTCTCCACAGACAAAACAACTCCAGCACAGAGCCACCACCACAGTTCTCTTCTCCTCCTCTCCTACACAGCCGGCACAGCCAGAGCATCACCCAGAAAAGCAGAGCCACGCCCAAACAGTTCTCCCACGAGCAGATGTTCTGCTTTGTCAAAAGCTCCTCCCTCCGGCCTCTAGAAAGCTCAAAACAGAGCCCCCTCTCGAGCAGCCCAGCCGGCGATGTCTCTCAACACAGCCGCCACCCACAACAACCTCCTTTCAAACCGCCAGCCCGAGACAATCCTTCTGCAAGCTCTTCCTTTTATAGTCGCAAAATCGAGTCCAAGAAATCCCAGCACCTTCCTTTCCGGGCGCAACCTCAAGCTTTTCAAAATAGGAATTTTTTCCATTTTTCAGACATCGGCCAAATCAGAGCTTGCCGTCCATCTGCCCTTCCAAATCCAGCATTCTCTGTCTAGCTGTTGGGTCGCCGTCGCCGCTTCACCAGATTTCCGGTCATCTCCTCCATCTCCGGCGACCATTTCTCATGTTCATGAGTCGATTTCGAACCCATCAGTTGCCGCCGTCGCTTCACCAGCTCGCCAGCCACCGTGACCCTCTACAGGACCTTGCCGTCACCGTCACATCGTCGGAAGCATGACCCACCGCCTATGCCGCCGGAATTTCCTCTCGCCGTCGTCTCCCTCCGCTCGAGCAGAGCCTCCAAGCTAGGCTCTGTTCTTTTGTTCCAGGCGCCCGAGCCATCGGGCTCGGGTTGCTTGTGATTTTTCTTTTTTTTTTTTATTTTCCGACCAGACCGGGCCATCGGCTAAACCGGTTCTTTTTTTTTTTTTTTTCTTGGGTTAAAACCCGTCCTACCAACCACGTCCGTCGGATCTTTGATCTCTTCACACGAGCTGATTAACGCGTATTTGTAAATCGGAAACCTGGAGCTCTAAAACCTGTATGAATAAAATTAAAATGTAATTAGACGCTTAATAAAATATAAATCTTATTAAATCCAAATTATGCATCTAAATAACTCAATTAAGTGCGTTTATTCATTAAACTCCTAATTATTCACTTAACACATATAAACATTAATTATCCTTACTTTAACTAAAAATACGACTAACAAATAGGTAGAAAGGCATATAAAAATGTGTATATTTTGCATATATCACTTGCTTATGTATCAAAATTAATCCACACTCTCGCTGGAATTTGCATTGAAGGACTTAGGAGATCTACATTACTTTCTCGGCATCGAAGTCCACGCCAATCATGATGGCTTGTTCCTTCGTCAACAAAAAAATGGTCAGGACCTTCTCTTGCATGCCAACATGCAAGACTGCAACCCAGCGGTCACCCCATGCTGCTCCACAAATCATGTTGTCCCAACAGATGATCCTGTGTTCTCTAATGCCACTCTTTACCAGTCTTGGAGGGGGGCTACATTACTTAACATTAATCACTAGACCGGACCTCACCTATGCCGTCAACACTGTTTGCCAGCATATGCACGCACACCGACATTCTCATTTTAGTGCAGTCAAACGCATTTTAAGGGAAAATGTTTTGCTGACCGAGTTTGGGGACTAGATTGCATGACCCCATGCCACGTTAGAATGGGCCCTGCAATTGTGCATGGGGATGCACACTTGCAGATCCCCATGCCAATGTGGCACGGGGTCCTGCTGCAATCTGGTCTCCAAACTCGGTCACGACTAGATGCCCTCCATTTTAAGGTACATCCAAGGAACTCTGGCTCATGGAATCAAATTCAAACCGGATCCTTTGTGCATTAACGCTTATAGTCATGTTGATTGGGCTGGATATTCTATTGATAGTCGTTAAATTTCCGACTAGTGTGTTTTTCTCGGCCAAATACCAATCCTATAAAGTGCCAAGAAGCAGGAAACTGTAGCAAAAAGCTCAACAGAAGCCGAATATCGCTCTCTTGCACAGGTTTCTATCGAAGTGTCCTGGCTCCAAATGCTACTTAAGGATCTCTCAGTTTCTACGTCCACACCTGTTCTTTGGTGTAACAGCTTATCATCAATTGCACTTGCCTCAAATCCCATCTTTCATGCCAGAACTAAATATATTGAAGTATTCAGGAACAAGTCTTAGCCAAGAAAGTTGATGTTTGCCACATCAGCTCAAAAGATCACAAGTTGCTGACCTATTTACTAAATCCTTGTATGCTGCTCGCCACCAATAATTAAAGCCAAGGTTTTAAAAATCGGACCGGGCGTCAACCCGGAATTCTTGCCAGATAGGTTTAACCAAGGAATTCTGTATCGGATATCAGTAAAATATCGGTCGGCCTAAGAGACAAAATATCAGAGATATTTAAAAAGAAATATCGGTGGTCGAAAACTAATTTTTACCATATATTTTCATAATTTAACTTCTAAAATGAGTTATACTAATTTAGACAAAGTATAGATTTCAAAATATGCATAAAAATGCATATTAGGATGGGAAACAAACGGGAAAGTTGTTTTTTTAAAAAAAATTCCCAATTTTTTTTTCGAAAACATTTTTTAAAAAAAGACGATATATCGGTCTCGTTTTGAAAAAGCGATATTTACTTGTCTCGTTTTATTGGGTGGGGCTCGATATGGATATATCGCCGATATGGAATTCCTTGGGTTCAACCGGTGGTCAACCCAGGTTGATTAGGTTGCTGATGTCATCAGTACAAAAAAAGGCCTTATCTTCCTTGACTTCTTCCTCATCTCGTCCAGGATGAAGAGCACACAGACGCTCGACATGTTGCCATACTCGCTCAGCATGTGCCGGGTGGCGCGCAGCTTCTCCGGCTTCAGGCCGAGCTTCAACTCCACCTAGTCAAAATGGCCAGACCACCGGGGTGAGCTATCCTGGAGAGAGAATTCTAGTCCGAGATCCCGCCTGCAAGCTCCGCAGGCTGTACTGACTCTCTCCCATTTTCAGCTCATTTTCCACGTACCCATCTTCCTCACTCTCTAAGTACCAAGACCCTTCTTGCATTTGCCACTCTCGATCCTCATTTTGAGCTACAATTCTGCTTTTTTGTTACGTATCTCTGTTCATTACTTGTTTTATGTTTTGTTTCATCCATAATCAGTAGTTGTAAGTTAAAAATTATATAAAAAAGTTTGGTTCTTTCTAGATTTTTCGATTGAAGATTTCAGCTTTGGAATTTTATAGCAGTGGTATTGTAATCTTGAACGCCTCCACCAGGCACTTCTCTATGTTCTTGGATATAAGCCCGGGTACGTCTTTGAGAAGGTGGAAGGAGAGGCCAACCTCCTGGAGGTGGCCGTCGATGGCCCCATCACTGTCCACCTACCGTGGCCACAACCAGACCTCCTCGCTCCAGGCCGTCTCCGCCCTCCGTGCCTCCCCGCTCCTCCACGATGCCTGCTCCCGTGCCCGGTCCTTCGCCTTCTTACCCCGCCTCTTGCTCCGCACCCTCTGTAGGGAATAGAATAGCCCTCGCAAGGCCAATCCCTTATAGCGGAAGAATGAATCGTAGGAATGATCTACACATGAAATACGCATTTTATTATCTCTTAAACTTATGTTTATATTAGTATTTTATTAAAATTAGTGCTACTTTAATATAGTTTTTGGTTTTTGTAGGAAACAAGAGTAAGATACAAAAATGAGGTAAAAAGTGACTTCAATGGTTAGATCTTCATAACTTCGTGTGTATATATCTGATTGGACTGATTCAATCTTCATTTAAAGTTCAAGAAGTCAGCTTTCCAAAACCACTGACCACGCACAATTCGGAGTTCGGAGCAGAAAGTTATAACTATTTTAATATTATGAACAGTAACTACGATTGATCGGCATTTTATACACGATCGATCGTCAGAGCTGAGAAACAGTGTAACTAAAGAAAACGATCAATCGGCACTTACAATGATCGATCATATCTACTAGAGTTTTTTAATGCATGCAATACAGTAAAAACGATCGATCGAAAGAAGAATGATCGATCAGCTAACGAGATGAAATGGATGATCGGCGCGATAACGCAAGAATTAGTGAAGGAAAACGATCAAGGAACACCAACAAGAAAGCAAAGAACACAAGAGAATTTAATGTGGTTCGGCCTTTCTGACTACATCCATGGGATCACACAATTCCACTAGATAGAGAATCAAAATACAAGGGAGAATTACAATAATTTCTCTCATTACCTCTCACATAACTCACAAATGAAATAGAAACCCTTATTCTCCAAAAAAGGCTGAATTCCTTTTGGTGCGTGACGGCCTCAACTCTAATCGTGGCAGCTCTAGTGCATGGCGGCTTGCTTTCCCAAGTCAATCATCCACGTTTTGCCCCTTCTAATCACCTATATATTAGGTTTTCAATAGCAAAAAGCCAAACAGCCCCTAATCACTTAACCACGTAATTAGGGCTCACCGCCGACACCCTCGACCTCTGCTTCTCCACCGCCCTCGACTGCCTCCCTTCCTTCCCCTCCCAGGACCCGCTGCCTACCGGTGTCCAACTCGCTTATGGCAGCCATAAAGCACTCCCATGCCATCCAACGCCGGAGTCCGGGTCACTACCACCAGCTGCAGTAGGACCAATCCCAGACTTCCGCCCCAGTGGTGAGGGACAAGCTACGACAGGTTGTGCTCTCCATCCTTGAAGACCCGGTGGTCAACTGCATCTTCATCGATGCCAGGTTTTGCAACGCTGATGTCAAGCTGGTTGTCCTCCGCACCTCCGTAATTGGCGACCACCAAACGGTGGCGGCGCTTGGGATTTTGGGGGGGTAAAAATCCCACCCGGCTGGTCACCGATTCGACCGACCGAGTTAAAATGACCCGGCCGACTCGACTTGAAAAGGTGACTAGCTTAGGTCGAACCGGTCGGGCCAGTCCGGATTTTAAAACCATGATTAAAGCACAAAATGATGGTGGTAAAGCATATCCTCTTGAGGGGGGCTATTGACCCACATGACTCTCCACAACAGCCTGTGTAACTCCATGAGAACTCCATTACTACACATCGTGGAGGTTCAATTTGGAACTCTATCTGCTTATGTTTTTTGTTAGTTTACACTATATATATATATATATATATAAGTATAATCGCTTAGTTAATATTAATGAAACACAATTTCTCCAAATATCCTCTCCTTACAACTTCCTTCACATACCACAAGGTATTCATCATATATTTTGTCATGCCCCAAATTTTTTACTTTATCGGAGTGTTAATACAAATAAATATATCAGAATCTTTGGGACGCGATGGGGTAAAACACTGCATCATTTACACAATCATCAAAAGACGTATAAATAAATATTCACCTTGGGATGGGATTATTGATTAAATGAAAAATCCAAATTAATCAAATGTTGGCACAAATGACAATTATTACAAGGTTTCAATATTTTAACTTGATATATTCCTAATGGTTCAAAACCACTGTTACAATATTTCCTGAAAATAAACTGCAACTATCAAAGTCTACTCCATGTACTTGACTCTACGTTCCACCGTTATGCTTGTTTCTTTTTGTTGCAACTAACCTGCATCGCATGATGCATGAGTACTCCGAAGATATACTCAGTATGATGCAAAACCATAGCAGAATAGTAACAAAGATTCCAAGAAAGATTATCGCAAAATAGAAGTAATATAATAGGGAACTAAATAGTAGGATTTCCATCAATAGGAAGACAAGCAATATCACAACATAAAGGACATCAATATCCAATTCTATCAAATTTCAGAACAACCATAGTGTAAGGAGATATCCAATTTCTGCTCTCAAATAACTGAAAGCATACATTGTCTTGCTATGCCCTAAATTCTAGGGGTTTTCTCTTTGAAACCCTGCCATGTATCTAGGGTAAGGACCTATCGGTGCTCATAGGCACAATGGGCGGAGACTGTTAGATCTTCCGTTATGTCTAACCAGCCTAAAACATATTTGCATTGCCTCTCTTTGGGCAAGAACCTTAGAGTACGCCTCACAGGTCCAAATAAATTGAAACTCTTGTAACAAAGTCTATTGAGTATACATAATCTCTCACCCTATCAGAGTTAGCTCTTGTTGTAATAGGGACTATTGAGTATGCAGAATCTCTCACCTTAGCAGAGTCAGCTCTTGTAACAGGGTCTGTTGAGTATATTGAATCTCTCACCCTGGTAGAGTACCATGGCTTATTGAACATACTATGATACAAAGAAGTCGTAACAACCTCCGTGGAAGCTTAATAGGGTGCTTCAAATGGCAAGAATCCTTGCAAGCATATGAAGCCTTGCATGGATGTGAATCCAATCCAAACTATGCAGAGATATTCACTAACTCCATGATCATCATATTCAACAGAGGAGTTGCAAGTAAATAAAGCCTTACAACTATTCGAAAGAAGACATCTAAATTTACAACAAATAATTTCAATGAAAGTTTTCCAACATCAAGATCCAATACTTGTAATAAAAATCCCTTGAGGGAAGAAGAGACATGACTCTAAACATCAAAGAGCTTATTGAGTATACTATGATACAGAGAAGTCGTGACAACCTCCGTGGAAGCTTGACAGGGTGCCTCAAATGGCAAGAATCCTTGCAAGCATATGAAGCCTTACATGGATGCGAATCCAATACAAATTATGCAGAGATATTCACTAACTAAGTTGCAAGTAAAACAAGCCTAACAACTATTCCAAAGAAGACATCTAAATTCATAACAAAAAATTTCAATAAAAGTTTTCCAACATCAAGATTCAATACTTGTAATGAAAATCCCTTGAGAGAAGAAAAGACATGACTCTAAACATCAAAAAGCTGAAAGGGGTTTTCTAGGATCTTATTACAAGTATTTTCTTTTGATCTTTAATTAATGTTAAGCATAGAGGTCATTTATAATACTTATTGTTCTATACTTCATAGTATTACTTGCCTAGTGGCTTTGCTAGTTATCAGGTGACACGAAACAAATGGTTAAGGGACAAATAAGGTTCAGTTCAAAACAGATCAGTAAGGTTTATGAAATTCCCACAGACAACACGTGAGGAATTAGGATATGAACTTTTTACCGTAGATGTTCCTATGAATCTAGAATCCAATGCAACTGACGGTATATTTTTCTGACACCTGTAGGTTTAGTTATGGCCTTTTTAGTTCAAGCTGTTGGCGCAAAAATAGTTCTGGCCGAGAGCATGTTATTAACTCCAATTTCAGTTTAGTGCCTCTAAATATGGTTTAAACACTCATATTATGATTTAACTATTTAAACTATCACTTAATATCTTTGATTAGCATATACTTTCTACTGATTATAAGTTAAGTATGACTCGAGGAAAGTATTACAATCAACCAACATACTTTGACCTACTATTCAAGTGACTCGACAATATGAACATAACAACTTCTCAAGACACCAAGTAAAAATCAATAAAGGTGACAATTTCTCATGGACGACAAAGTCAAACTTTGGTGGAATACTAACAATATCGAGATCAGCATGGATTGTAATTCTCATCAATTTATTACAAGCGTATAACAACGAATTCCAACAAGCAGATGTCACAATCAATAGAAACAAATAGATTGGACGAATGCTGACATCAAATGGCTATACTTCATAACTACAAGAATCAAGATCAGCAATACAATATATACTCATCAATTTAATTGAAAGAGAACCAGGCCTTCATTAATAAAAAAAACCTAGCATATACTAAGTAAAACCATCCTACCTCAACCATCGGCAATTCTTCTCATCACGCACTTTGCTTCAGCGTTCAGCACATACTCATCGTATGCTCAGGACAACCAGCGGCAAGAGGAGAGGGAGTAGGAACGTGAAAAAGAGAGAGAAAAGGAATATATATCAAGGAGAAAGGGGTGACCAACTCTTCTATTAGAGGGTGGCCAACTCCAATCGGATTGCTACTCCAATTGGTAATCTCTATCTCGTTTCCCTTTCAAGTTTATTCAAAACTGGTAAGTTGGTAACTATGAGGATCCTCCCTTATTTAAGTTCATCATGATCTTCCTCAGCCAATCAGAAGTCTCCCATGAGATTTTCTCTAGCGCCCAGCCAATTAGAAATATCCCATGAGTTTTACCCTGGCACCTCAGCCTTATATGGTTCCCAGTTCGATTTGGACTCTTTACCGATTTTCTTCTTTTAAGATAATCCTAATCCCAATAGTGTTTATCCTAAACTAGGTAATTAGGTAACTACCAGATCTTCTCCAAAATAATCCTGGTACCTAGAAGATTTGATAAGTTTCCAATTATTGAACCCATTGTAAATCTACTTTCCTTATTTATCCTAGCCAAATCTGGTAACTATATACCTAAACTTATCCTAACCACATATCATGGGCGTCCCTTCCATGTGGTGCCTTCCTCTTGTGCCACCTCATCACCCTTCTAGTCCATCTCAAAATCTTTATTCCTCCAAGGAAGAAGACACCATAATCAATCTTGTTTTAATTTAACTTCAATAAGGAAACTTCCTCTATTAAGACTCAAATTCAACTTAAAGTTAACAATCAAAAGGACTAAATAAAATTCATAACCACCTTGGCACCCAAGTGGTCTGGTGCCCAGAGGGTTTGTGAATAACTAAGTCTTTTACTGCAATGATAACTTCCTTAAATAACCTTAACCTTACCTAGGAATTACCGTATGTTGAACTTACCCTTTAGACAACATACTCACATTGCGCCCACGTGAACCTATGCTTTGGCGCCCATGCTCAACCTGATGTCAAGTACTCCTCCGACCCTAGCACTCGGCTTAGCCCCAGTGCTAGTGAATTATCTTTCCACCCACATCCTCTAAAAAATCTTGATTATAATGTCACTAAAAGTAATCTTTTCATAGTCATACCATCAATGCAATCTTAAGTACTCAAATTTGGAGACTTTCCAAATTTAGGTCATCGAAATAAAATTATATTTTCTTTTTATTTAGTATATTTATTTTGATTACAAAATTAGTGGTCGTCACATATTCTGAACCTATGAAGCACGGATACGAATACGAATGCGGCGACACGACATTTTTTCAAAAAGTAGGATACGACACTGCTAAAAAATTATTTATATTAATTTTAAGTATATTTTTGGTATTGTATTACCATATTTTTTTCGTCCTAAACCTTGTAAAAATTACAAACGTAAAATTATTTTTTATTCATTATTTCTAGTAGACAAAAATGCTACAGAAAAATAATATTGCATTTGCTTGGAACCGAACCTGCTACTACTGTTTGAAAAAATATGACCTTAACTATTACACTACATAGACCTTTCTTAATAATTTAAACACGTGAAAAAATATATATTTTATTTCAGATACGGTAGGACTCAACCGTACCATATCTGTATATGATATCGGATATGGATACGGCTGTATCCATGCATCCTAGTTCTGAACACAAGGATATATAACAAGGTTCAGAATATATGATGGGCCTTCAGAATCAAAATCAAACCTGGACAGCTCAGGCCCAAGTACTTATAAACAGATAGATATAAAACGCAAGAAACACCGTACGTTCATGGCCCATGCAAGTCTCTGACGAAAAGTGGTCCATCTCGAGTCATGACAAGCACACGATATCAGTACCCTTTACTTGTTGATCAGACATTAGTGTTATTCACCTGCTGCCATGGTTGGTTCCGAGGAAGGAGAGATAAAACTATTTGGGTTTCTCTCACAGTCACAATGCAAGCTCATGAGCTATCACAAGGTAAGGCAGGCATTATAGCATGCACAAGATGCGGTAAAGGGAGGGGGGGAAGGGTCACTCTCAACTCTCAAGGGAGGGGGAGAATGGTCCCCTCTCTGGGTGGTGGTGTGTAACTCGGGACTCCTGAAAGCCGCTTTCCTACAAAGCCAAGAAGCTGGAGACTGCGATGTGTCTCAAAAGTGACCAGTCACTTTGCCCAACTTGTGCTTCGGACCTCTTCTTGTGCGATGTGCCCATCAAGAATCTCTCTCTCTCTCTCTCTCTCAAAGTTTCTACTGCCAGAAAGTGACCGACTGTATGTGTATTCATCGCCAATCACTCTCCATTTGAATAATTTACATGCATATTTTAACTTTGAAGTACCTTTCTTCGGACAAGTTCCCAAATCCCAAATGTTCTATCTAGCATGGTTGAATGATTTACACGTTCTTCACTACATATGCATGCACGTAAGGCTCTTTATTTTGGGTTATTGTATTTGAGTTCCATTATTATGCGCTACATGTTTTTAATGAAATCTACTTTTTATCCAAAAAAATGCATGGGACACATTGGGGCTGCACGATCTTGATCATGCGGTGTCCGCAGCCTGTAATAATGTCTGAGCATGGGGATTTTATATGAACTGCCCATTCTTTTTTTCCTACACCCTCCGTCTAATTAGTTCAAGGCCAGCCTGTTTCATCTGCAAAATAGACACGTGCCAGGACAAATGGGGGAGGACCACAGGCACAATCACATGGCCCCCAGCCTTCGGCAGTGGGCATCGATTGCCACGTGTTAAAGGACCGCAGGGCCCACCATTGTCCACACTTTAATAATTCGATGTCCCCCATCAGAGCCAAACCCCAACACCCAATTGCCATGCCCCAAAAGGCATCAAGGATAGGAGCTCTGCCTACTTACCCAATTTGCATCTCCTAGTTTTGCCCTTTTTAACCAAGGCATAAGAGAGTGAGAGATCTAGAGTGAGAAAGACACAAGCAAAGTGCTAGTAGTTACTATGCAGAGAGCTTGCCATTCTTATGATCAACTTGTGATGGAACTTTCTTTGTCTAAATATACAATCATAGTAGCATTTTTTGGCTGCAATTCATTTTAGGCATGCATCACCCATAGAGGAATTTAAATCTGCTCACCAGCCGCTGATCTAGAAAATCGATGGCGCACATGTAAGTGCACGGACTGTGTGCGTACTGCGATTTGAATTCCTTATAGAAGGGGGATCATCAGGGTTGAGTTTGCCCTAGCTCCGAACATCTCAATTTATGTAGGATACGCGCAAAGGCCTGAATAGGGCATGATCAATGGTTCCATGAGCAATTAGAGATACATGAATTGAGAAGGTATGCATGAAAGAATTTGAAATTTTAGCAGACGAAAGACACAACGGGAGAAAGACATTATTTTTTCTAGGGACCATCCCAATGACACACCCATACCAGGGGAATGTTGGTTGGCTTTAGGGTACAATGGGCAAGAAAGTGACCTTTGTTTGGGGTAGATGTTGACCCTCTCCCTCCCTCCCTCTCACTCTCCCTCTGCCTTGTGCTTCCAACCAATCATAATAACTCTTTTCAGAAACAACAACTGGCCAAACGCATTCAAATTTTACACACTGAAGAAGCCAGAAAGGGATACTCTTGGTTACAACTTAGCAATGAGACTGCATGCCCTTCCCTCTCCCTGTATCATATACACAGACTGTCAAGGTGACACAGACGAGGGTCCTACATGCCTCATCATGCACTTGGGGCATTGGGATATCAGCAAGGGTTCACTTCCATACAAGGGGATGGCGTGGCTTTTATCAGGTCGAGATCATATTCTCTCCATAAATCCTGACAGGGAAATTGAATTGGGGGGTGTGGGGACCATCTCAAGATCTAAGGCAATTCCTTTGTGGGCCTGAGATTGCCAGCGGTTGCGAAGTTGTGGGCCCATTAGTGATGAACTTGTCATGGAGGCATCAGGAAGATGAGTTGCAATCCTTGCTTATGTGGTCCTTCCCTAAATTGATTGCAGATCCATGCATACATTTTGGTAGGGTTTCTGCATTAATCTAACTTCACTGTAACTTTATTCCATTGACAATTACCATGCGAATACCCCACCTCCCTCTCTTTATAATTGAGTACTTGCATAGAGAAGAGTTTACATGAGATCGTTCTCATATAAGGAGCATGAGGTCAATCTTTATTGCCGTTGGATTCCAATCGGAGGGTGGATATCAAATCAGTGAGTAGGTGAGTGTCTCACATCAAGGAGTGGGTGAGATCATTATAGATATTTGTAGTTGTCAGATCAAGATCTAACGGCTACGATTTAAAGTGGCCTCATATAAGCCATATGAGAGCGATCTCATTTAAACTTTTCCCTACTTGCATATCCAATTTATGTAATCTTATTATCTGCTCCTCCTGTCCGAAGTGCCTGTCTGCACTTTAATGAACCCCCCCCCTCCCCCGCGTCCATGTTTATGGTCGTGAGGGAGCAAATAAAAGTCAGCCATGTAATGATGGACCATGTTTTTTTCAAATTTATACAGACAAGCTTCATTGGGCGGAAGGAGTACATGAACTAAAGTTTGTAAATATTCTCAACTTGTAAACTAATCCATTCTTTTGTGATAGGAAGGCAATTTATTTTGCCAAAGTTCCACTTCTAGGGAATATTTGGTAGCCTTCACAATTTCTACCAATTATTTAAATGCACAATATAATGCAACATTAAGGAATGATTTACAGTCTCTATTGTTTGTTCTTTAAAGTAGGATGATACTTTTTTGTAGATCAGTTCTAAATCAAGAGAGTATTGGAGTGGTTTCATAGCTGAAAAAATCTTTAAAGAATTAAATGAAGTATTCATAGATGTAAAATGGAAGACCAAAGTTACTGCTGTGGGCTTGTGGCTTCAGATGACGAAAAATTAACATTGGAAGTGTTACAAATAGCTTTTGTTGTGCTACTTAAGTAAGAAAAGCCATAGTGCCTTTATGTGGAAAACCTTGTTCTAATGCATTATTGAATATAAGAACTCAATTCCATCATAAACTCCTTAATCCTGGTTGAGGGCATATGAATAACTACTTTTGCCTTTTGACAAAAGAAGTCACACTACTCCGAGTGATTTCAGATATATATAAAATGATATATGCGATATGTTTCATCAAATAACAAAGAAAGATAAGGCCTTGACAAAGGGATCTGAAGGGTCCCCTGATAAATGTTAGTTTGTTATCTTTTCATAGAAGATAGTGAAGCACCTCTATCGCTTTCATGATTGGAACCAAGACCTTCTTTTCTTGGCTACACATATATGTGTACCGAAGCTCCGCCATGCTTGAGGTGGTCCATCTATCGATCCTTGGAAATAAATACAAAGCGGTGGGTTGTTAAAGAAAGCTTTTAACAGTGGGGACCCAATTGGAGCTTTGGTCAGCCCTGGAGTAAACTCAGGGGCGGACCTACGTGTAATGCATGAGTCAGGGTTTCATCCATTTCACTAAGATTACACATACATTTCATTCATTTTTTTATAAATTGGCTTAATTCCCTTACATGACACCATCTTAAAATAACCTGACCCCATCCCTAAAAATCCTGTGTCCGCCGCTGAGTAAATCACGCCCAAAGACGCCCAAATTTTGCAGCTAACGGGAAGAGCAAGGATGGCAACTATGCTGGTACATGCTGGTTAAACATTAAAACTTGTAAAGAAAACTAAGTGAAGATGGAATAGTATCTGATGAAACAAATGATCGCGGTGGTAAATTTATAGTAACTACAAGTGTTGATAAGAAATGGGTTGTCCTAGATGATGTGTATTTCTTGGAACAGTAATTCCCATATGAGACGAAAAGGCAAAATATCAAAAGGTGTGGCCGCAGCAGTTGGGTACAATGTCTGCTAGGTTGACAAGGCAAGTTTGGATATGGAGATTTTAACCACCACTATCAAGACAGACAATCCATCACTATCACATCAAAATTTATGATAAAGCTACCAAACAAAACTATCATATTCAAATGGGGAAAACGTAAAAAATCTTTTGATGATCTCTGAAAGAGTTAGTGCAATATATTCTAAGTTAACAAGGCTCATTTCCAAGATAAGTTAGTCTCAAGCAATTGATTTCAAGGGACCTACAAGGAATTATTTGACTATGAAGGTGAGAAACATTAAAAGTTGAGTAACGGAGGGGATGAAACCACATTGGATTCAGTTCAGACTTCAGATGAACCAAATAAATGTGCGGGACCATAAATTGATTGACAAAGAGGTGAAAACAGATATGCAAAGCCGTGTTTCCTAATCCCTGCAGAACCATGTTGAAAGTGGCAGCAAAATGAGGGGGACCCATTTCAATTTCATTCCTGAGAGGACTTACTATTAGCTCCAATAGCTTCATGTAGACTTCCCTTTCACTTACTCTAATCAAAAGATTCATATAGTTAATTTAACACGAACACTACCTAGACGATCTTTGTGAGACTACTGAGGATGACATCCCCTCCACAGGCAAGTTCTTGAATTGTTTGTCCACACGGAAGTTGCCACGGTTTTATATTACTTTTCACCATTAATATATAGTGCATTGAATATCTTAATGGATTTAAATTTGACATGATTGGCACCTTTGATGCAAAAAAGTTCAGCATTGTTTTGCACATTGATGTAATATTATGTAGAAACGTGGGTCTGTTTCAACTTTCCATTCCAATAGGAGAGGTGGCTTCCTCACAAGGACACAAGGACCTGGAGAAAAGTAGAGTATATTATAGTAGTAACAAAACTTTGGGCCAGTGAAAAAATATCATGCATATTAGTATCTAAGATTAGATGGGTTGGTTCACTCTTGATAGTGTTCAAGCCCAATTTTTTTATGTTTACAAAGAAATAAGGGATGTGGATTATTTGGGGTAAAGTTTTGATCAAGTCCATTTATGGAAGAAGTCTATCCAAATGGAGCGAGAGTGTGACAAACAAGGGCAGGAGAGATCTCGGTCTTCCATAGGCTCATATGATTCCAATCTTACCAACTGAATTATACTATGGTTTAAAAATTTAAGACTTGACAAGGCGGGGTCTTGATTAAATGCTTACCGTATTAACAAATAATACTAAACAATCCAAGTGGGAGTTGATTTTTAAGCTAAATTCCAAACAATTGACATACAACATAAAAAAAGGTCTTAATAAACAAAAATAACGTTATTATATAGAAAAGGAAAAATAATTCCTACTAGTTATTCTACACTGTTGACACGCTCATTTAGCCGGTCTAGCTAGCTTGGCCTTAGTCACCATCATTCTAGATCTTCCCCAATTAGTATATCCAAACTTATGCTAATTATATTACATAAGCACACGTAATCATACTACCTAAGCCTAATGAAACTTTATGGCTAATGTTTCCATGTCGTAAAAATGGCCACAACCATCGATTTTTAATTAAATTTGAGGGTGCATTTCTTATTACTTTTTACAGTGGCATAGTGACATTTTTAAAAGTAAGTTGGACAATATTTGACTTGTCATATGAGATGAATCCATCGGAATTTGCAAACTCGCTGATTTGTGAAGCTTGTACATGTTAGCACAAAATTTAAAGTTAGAAATTCTTGAACCTTTTCTAGAAAGAGCCCACACGGCAGAATAGGGTCTGGTCGATATAGTGTCCTGTTATTTGCACCAATCCTCTTTCAATTCACTTATTGTGGTTCCTAGTGGGCTTGACTTCATAAGGGCAAAGTTCATGTTTAAATCCGACATAAGACACTCTCCTTAGACACATAAGTCATAACATTGGGCTCCTGTTTTAGTTAACGAATAGGTGATTAGGAAGTTGACATGGACGAGTCAATTTGGTCGAGTTCATTGTCGACCAGGTGGGACTGCAAGATTCTGATTTCCACACCACATAAGACACACTTCTTAGACATAAGTTACACCGGAAGCAGCATTTTCTTAGTTTTTTGGCACTAGACAACTGGAAGTAGAATGCCCACACTACAAAGGCATGTTTAACCTTAGTTGGCATATGGCTGATTGATATTAATTAACTAAGTTTTCCAAAAGCTCGAGCTGGGAGGAAATGGTTATTTTGATATTTAACTCAAATCAACACTTCATCCACACATGCGAGCATCCATCAAATCTTTTTGGGTTGGATCAACCCGGTGAGCAAACCAGGTTCAATGGTACCCAACTTCTTTTTGGGTCGGACCATTTGGCTTTTGAGGTTTTTAGACATTGGATGAAAAGGACAAGGCGACTAGCTGATTGGACCAGAAGCGAATTAAGTCGGCTGAGTTCGCAGAAAAAAGAGACACAACCGGAAGGAGGTGGAGGATGAGAGGAAACAGAAAAAGAGGAATTTGAGGAAGAACCAATGTGATGGAAGAAGAAGAAGGAGTTATATCAACAAGAAAAACTGTGAAGTTATATCAACAAGAAAAACTGTGAAGGAAGAAGGGCGTACGTATCATTGTAGTGAGCTCATCTTCGAGTAATCCGAATCGACCCAACCCAGAAATAAAATGGGTCCGTTTTTAAAATACAACGAGTAGTGACAGTCGTAGTACCGTTACTAGTCTTCTGTACGCTCCGTCTCGCTTTTCACCCAAAGCCAACGATGGTACGCCAAAATATAAAAAGCAAGACCAACACAAGCAGTCGCCAACACCTGCGCATGCAAAGCGCAGCCCATTTATGAGCCTTCTTCACGTCATGATGACTGACTGACTGTAGAAACCTGGATATTGCTCATGTTGGGTCGTTTTTTTGCATTTTCTTGACAAGATTCCGGTGGCGGACATCCCGTTGCTTCGAATGGCTTTGCCGACTATTTAAAAGGGTGGAGCCCGCGTGCATTTTCCTTCAATTCTAATCTAGTTGGGTCTGAAGGGTAATCGAGCCGCAACGGAAGCGAATTTAGGATTTTTATCCGTTTGATGTAGGTTCTCAAAAATTGGGTATTTCCTTCTAACAACAAATAAAGCTCAAAGATTATCAAATTGGAATCACTAACCTTCGGCCTTTGTGCCTACGAATCACTCCACGGATTAGAATATGTCCGAGAACACCAAATCCTTCACCGATCGAGTGTAGAACAATGTGAAAAGCTATATTTCCCGAATTAGCTTTTTCACCCAACGAAATCAAGAGCACCAAAACCAAATTGATTTTAACCAAAAGTCGCCTTTTTCATTCGCATGGAGGGCGTCCCCTCCATTGCCCTTTAATAAGGCATAAATCAGTTACAAAATCATGCCAATTTCGGTTTCCCGAAATTGCTCAACAGATTTCCAATATAGTGACTCTTATTTGACAATTCCATTTTGGTCGTACCAAAACAGCTAATTTCAAATAAGTGATTTCCGGATCGGTGATGATTACAGTGTCTCTTCCAATTTAGTGTGGACCGGGCCCACGGAAGCCTAACTACTCCACATGCCTACACTTGCACGAGAGAGCCGACTCCTCTCAATCAAGACAAGTAAAATGGGACAAGAACCCATATTTACTTACAGGGTCAATTTGACTCAACCGTGAAGAGATCCAATCTTGAGCTTATAGTTAAACCTTTCCTTCCAGTAGTGTAAAATGCCTAATGTGGAGGTTTTCTCATATTACCTGGCCAATATGTTTGGATTGCCATATTACCTGAATTTTCTCGGCTTATCCCATATAACTCTATTTTGGCACCTGATCTTTCCATTTTGCCCTCCTGAACCATAACCCTAAACCTTTGTTTTAAGTTTTATACTTCAACGAATCATATCTCCTTCATTTGTAGTCTATTTTTATCTATTTTTTTATTTTTAATGCACCTTTTTTATCATCATGATATCCTAATGATCTTGATATAATATAAAAAATATAATAAAATCCAAATAAATAGCATACAGTGTCTCAACATCCTTATAATATTATCATTATACGAAAGAGTACTAAAAATAAGGAAAAATAAAAAATAAATTGGCAAAAACGGATAAGAAATTAAAGAGATATGCATCGTTGAAGTTTATTCCACTAAAATAGTTATAGTGTATTCGATTACATAATAGCACTACTATTGTATAATCATAAGCAAAATTTACGATAAATAGCATGTAGTAAGGTTTATAAAACCTGACCGACGATCGACCCAAAAATTTGGCCAGTCCAGTTGGACCACGGGTCAAACCGGTTTGACCCGGGATAGATGTTAGAAGAGAATACTATTGATGCCCACTTCATATATATAATAAATATATATATTATACATAATAAACATAAAAAAGTCAAGTAATCAAGTGGTTAAGGCGTTGGGAAAGATGGTTGTCCGTCCTAGTTTCGAATCTCGGCAAAAGCAAGTCTGTTTTACAGAAAAAATACTAATTTGACCCATTGAAACTCCGAACCGAACCGGTCTGGTTCGTCGGTTTAGCGAGTCAACCGACCGGTTTATTTTCGAACTGGGCGGGTCAACTGATCAGGGTTAATTGCCCTGACCGAACCAGTCTGTCTGCAGGATTTGATTTACTGCAGTCGGACTGGGCGGTTCAGTCTGATTTTAAAAACCATGGCATGTGGTGTCCCAAGATAGTTAGGATATCATTATGACAAGAAAGATCATTAAAATTAATTAATAACAAAAAATGGGCAATGACAAATAAAAGAGATATGAATCGTCAAAATTTGTCTAAAAAAATTATCATGTAATCGAATACACGATTGTATTTTAGTGAGACAAACTTCAACGATTCATATCTCTCTTATTTCTCTTCAATTTTCACCCATTTTTTCCATTCTTCCTTATTTTTAGTGCTCTTTCTTATAATGATGATATCATAAGGATGTTGAGACAATGCGTGATATTTATCGTAGATTTTGTTATATTTTTTTATTATTATATCAAGATCATTAGGATATCATGATGATGAGAAAGAACACAAAAAATAAGAAAGAATAAAAAAAATTAACAAAAATAGACTAGAAATAAAGAAGATATGATTCATTGAAGTGTAAAACTTAAAACTAGATAATATGGAAACATTAAGGGTTAGGGTTCAAGAGGGCAAAATGGGATGCTCAGGTGTCGAAACCAGGTTATATAAGATGAGCCTGAAAAAACTAGGTAATATGGCAATCTGGGATCATTGGCTAGGTAATATGGAAAAAACTCGCCTAATGGGAAGGGGTAATAATAAGGGAAAATTATATAATAAATAAAAAAAATTCTATTTTGACGCACTATAGCAAATAATTCCCGAACTGGTGCTATGACAAGCCACACGGGCGCCTGCGTTGCTTTTTTTTAAACCAACCCGTAAGGTGTCGGTTGAACCGACGCCTTTTAACTCATTTCTTATAAGCCTCTTCCCGTACTACAAAATCCAAATTTTTTTGAATACCTGATAAAACCATATTCATATACATTATATATATCACAACATTAAACTTATACAAATCATTTAGACTATTAGAAAGACTAACACAATATCAAATTATTACAAAATTATACAAAGTATTACAAATTTACTTATAAAATTACAAGTGTATTAGAAATAAATTATCTGAAATACCAATACCTATTCATCAAATAACTTAAATAAAGAACACATACCAAACTCCTAATGGTGATACCACTTGCATCTCTAGATCATCGTAAGTACTTGGCTTATTGATAAATAATCCTACAGTTTCACCACCTCCGTATTCACATCTCTCAATTCTGGCACCATACGTTAACACAAACAGAACCATTTCTTCCGCCATCTCTTCTCAGAAAACTTTTAAGGAACACTATCAAATACTATAAAAATATGACATAATCAATTTCATACAATACAAAAACTACATCAATACGTATTTCTAACGGATAGTAAACGTATATTATCTGTATATACGCGAACGACGGGGCGAGGAAGTGGCCGGAGAAGCTGCTGACCGAGGCGAGGTGAGGTGGTGGCTGGGACGTGGGCGGGGAGGAGGAGCTGGCCGAGGCGGTGGCGAGGCGAGCCAAGCCAAGCAGTGGCCGGGGCGAGGACAGGGAGGCGGATCTTGCCGAGGCGGTGACGGGGACGTCGCCGGAGAGTAGTGGCCAGGGGGAGCGCAGGGAGGCGGAGCATGGCGATACAGTGACCGGGGCAAGACGATGAGAGGCGATCCGCGGCGACAAGAGGCGAGATGAGACGGTGGCCGGGGCGAGCGTGGAGAGGAGGAGGCGGCGGCAGCGAGGCAGGGCGAGCACCGGAGAGGCGGCGAGGCGAAGCACCGGAGAGAACTTAGGAGTCGGTGCGGCGGAGGCCAAGCCCGAGTCTGAGCCCGAGTTAAATATGAAATGAAAGGTGTCGGTTCTGGTCGGTTTAAAAAAAAGTCACGCAGGCGCCAGCGTAGAGCACGTTCGGGAATTATTTGCTCCCGTGCGTCAAAATGGAATTTTTTTAAAATAATTTATTATATAATTTCTCCTAATAATAAGGAAAAAACCGTTAATGTGTGTCATATCTTACATGCATCAGTGTGCGCTACCGGCCGTCAAATCTGAGATTTGGCCGTTTGCGTTAGTCAAAACGCCGGGCTCAGTAATTTTAAATTAACCTGTCCCCTTGTATTATTGCAACACCTCAGTGAACAACAATGCTCAAACCAACGGTAGAGTAAGGGGGTTAGAGACTTAGAGTTGGGAAAAGTTAAAATCAGGCCCTGATGCCCACTTATATGAGCCCAATTTGAGTGATAGCCATTGGATTGAGATCCAACAACTCTTTGGATAAGCATAAATTTATCCCCTATATAAAAGAGCACCGTCGGATCAAAATCCAATGGGTGAAATGCCTAATCTCATGCCCATATAAACCGGGCTCTTATATTTTACTCCTATAATCAAAAGTTGTCCTAATAATGCATAGATTCATATCGAGAGGTGGAAGCCGTAAGAACATCAGGGACCCACGGTAAAAAACTTGTTTCAATGCACTTAGCTTGCCATGTGGCACGATAGGAGTCGTCAATCCTAGGTATACACTACTATTATGCACACCAAGTGCTGTTAGCCTGCACACCATTAATCTTGCTCCTTTCACGTCGGTGTAAATCCCACGTGGCATGTCCTTTTTTCATCAGCCGTCGATCACCATAAATCGATAGAGTACATATTTTCCATGGGCATGTAATTTTGACAGAGAACATGTGTGCAGAGTCCCCTGTCGATTGTGAAACTTCACCAGCAAATTCGAGTTAATTATTCTTGAGAGGTGATAGGGACCACCGTCAACAGACGGTGGATAACAGGCTTAGCCGCCGGTCACTATTTTTCGCTTAACCCCGGCAACAGACGGCTGCTACAGCTATCATCAAATTGGTGAGCCAATCCTGGGCTCAATGATGAAGTACCTGTGGTACAAATGTTAAGCCTCCCCTGGTAACAGTTTGGAAAGGCTCGTTTGTGATGTCACCCACTCAGTGGTACTTCCTAAATTTTAGTGGTCCCAACTTTTATTTTGGGCATCCAAAAAATGGTCCCAACTTTTTTTGGCAACACAAATTAGGGGTCCCAATTGCTGTATATCACCATTCTTTTCAACTCCCTCCTTCCATTGAAGCCTGTCTGCATTTGAAAAAGACGGGTGCCCTATTACATGGTTTATTTTTGTCACCGACAACGAAAAATAATAAGAGAGGGAGGGCTATAAACTCTGTTTTCCATATGGATCATTAGAGTCCAATAAATTTAACTCATTCTCAAATTCATATAAGCTTCATTGAATTTCATTTTCTAGAACTAGTTTCAATTTTAGAACTAACAAAACTGACATATAAGGTAATTTGAAAAAGAAAGAAAAAACCATTCTTAGTTCTTCCTTTCAAAAAAAAACCACACTCAATTCTCGACTTACTTACTCGAAGAAGATTTCCTATAAATTTGACACCGTTCATGTTTTTCAAATTGCTGGCTTGGAATGTGTTTTTCTCCGAAAAGAAATAAGATGATTTGCTATTATGAAACTTTTGATATAATTAGTTCAATTGCTGGCTGGAATGAATAATCCAGGTGGGAATGCGCAGAGGTGCAATTTCTCTCATTGAATTCCTTGAAGCGTTGTGCACTTGCGTAGCTCAACTTCCTCACTCATTGGACAGGGAGTATTTCTTTTTTGTTGGTGAGGTTTTCTACTACAATGTACAAAAAGGGAGGTCGGCACAATAGAGAGAACATTGTAGATGAGGGTACTAGGCCCCTTATAGTCAACTTTTAGTTCATTTTGAAACATCAAATCAGACTATTAATATAAAACGTAGTAATAAACTTGTGAATTTAGACATTTATACAGTGATGATTTTAAAAGGTTGACAGTTGAGCTGGTTACCATCCATTAAAACATAAAAGGAGAGCTGGTTCCATGGTCATGCAAAGTGAGCATAAGGGTCTCGCAGGGGAGAAGAGGGTGAGGTTTCACGTGACATCGCCCAAAAGCGGCATAACATAATGCAACCGAAGAAGGTTGGGATGTTGCTATCAATCCGGTTTGCAGTTGCTCATTTTTTGCTCTTTTTTAGATTAAACACTACAACTTTAAAAATTTGAGCATCTCTTCCATTGGGCTTCCGGTGCCGTATGTAGAGGGTTATACGAGACTTGTCTCGTACAGTTTACATGAGCCGAAGTCATGAGCCAAGTCATTTCATAGCGGATGTTAAATCAATTGGTAGGCAAGTGTGAGTCATCACTCTCCCCTAGTAG
This sequence comes from Houttuynia cordata, assembly GCA_039654745.1. Taxonomy (NCBI): domain Eukaryota; kingdom Viridiplantae; phylum Streptophyta; class Magnoliopsida; order Piperales; family Saururaceae; genus Houttuynia; species Houttuynia cordata. The sequence continues at coordinate 18,526,383 of CM077508.1, read as the reverse complement.
CCATATCTTGACGGCTCGGAGATTATTTAGGCTCGGAGATTATTTAGTCTCATGCAAGTTGCATAAGACAAATCTCATTTAAACTTTTCCCTTTTAGAAATTCCGTTTATATAAGATCGGATTCATACACGTCAAGTGAGTTAAGATGATCTGAGCCGCCCGATTTTAATCTGGCTACGGACATTAAAAACGAGATAGGCAAGTTTGAATCAGTGTCTGCACTCGGTGCCATCGGCTCTCAATCTGAATGGCTCAAAGTGTCTTCACGCCAATGCGCGTGAGGTCAGGCTCACGTTAACTTTAGTTTTATTATTTTATTTTAACTTTACCTACATCTATATTATAATTACACGAGTGTCAAATTTAAAGAAAATAAAAGGCAATCCATGTGAAGCTGAAAATACAACTTCACCAGCTTGAAGCCCCTTGGGAACGGCGGTTATCTGTGCCTTTCGCCCTCGCACGTGCCATTTTCTTCCCTCGTGCCAACACCAGCACACCAAAATGGCTAGGCCCCCACAACTTGGGAATTATTATGGTGATGTTATCAATGTGACCAAAATGTCCTCACAGCCACCTACATTGCCAAATGAAATATTATGACGGAAGCGACGAGAAGGGGTAGGCAAACCGACCTCTTAGAGCACTGTATCGTACCACCAATCCCCAATTGGACATGTACAACAACACTTCCATATTATAATTGTTCTAGTATTCACAACCAGTATATACTTGTATTATATTCCCTCCGACCCGTATTAAGTGCCCTATTTGGTATTGCAAAATGAGTTAAAATTGCTTCATTTTTTATAATCTACTAGGTAGGACACAATATGGGACGGTTATGCACACTGACTAGCAACATTTATCAGTCACACCGAACTTGGCCTTGTCGTAAATATGTTAAGTTGTTGTTATATGCATCATACTTGTATTACTGTTCTGCACCATACACATTTTGATTATCAAACTGAAATCAGGAACTTCTTTATATGAAAATAATGCAAAACGGAACACTTACCGAGCTAATTGAGCTGGAAATTGAATAAATATTATCATAGGGAGTCATACAAGCCCCACATAAAGTAAGGAACCTTTTGCATTCAAGTATTAGAAGAGAAGAGTTCGGTCCAATACAAACTAAAAGTGAATGCAGAGATTTAATGGGGTGCCATGCATCATTTTGTTCTCATGAATGAATAGGCACTTATGCATAATGCATTTGATTAACTGAAATGATCATGAGACTTATGTGTCAAACTTTAGTAAATTGAACAATAATCATAATTAATTGGAGAAGAGAATTTTATAAGAGACCCATTTATACGAGACTGATCTTATATAAGGGGTATGAGATCAGTTTTTTGGGTTGTTAGATTCCGATCTGATGGTGCTCTTTAATATAGAGGGCAAACACATGCTTATCCAAAACACCATCAGATGTTAATCCAATGGCTATGACTTGAATTGGGCTCATATAAACCAAATAAGACCGATCTCTTTTAAGCTTTTTCCTACTTTTAATCTAACCTAGGACGAGAAGAAGCTGAAATAGACGAACTGAATCCATCAATCTCCCATGGTTTTCTTGTCTAGACCTGATCAAGCAAATTTATGAAAAGCAAAAAACTAAAAAAATAATTTAGGGTAGAAGAAGTCCATTTCAGTAACTTCGACAAACACGAGGGTCCCTTTCATCGGCGTGGCTTCATCGTAAATCCGGCCCAATTTATTGTCGCTTTCTGAAACACACACATATCAGGCCCGAGGCTATGACCACCACAATGTTCATTTACCAAACTAGAATCGCTGTCACTTGACAAAGACGCAAGACTGTAAGACCAATCCCGTCTTTTCACTACCAAATTTCCTTTGGAGGAGAAAAGAGCTAGAAAGAGAGACGAACAAGAAGCAAAGGAAGACCAGCGACCTCTATTCTCTTCTCTTCCCTTCTCTTTCTCTGAGATCAGTCCCAATTCTTTTCATTTTCATACTTGTTCTATAATTTACTTTCCCTAGTACCCTTTTTGATTGTCAACAAGAGCTAGCATCACAATTTGAGCAAGAAGAAGAAGAAGAAAAGGAGGAGGATAGACAATAGAGAAAGTGATGGAGAAGGAATTGAGCAAGCTATAGCTAACTAGTCACTACTACCTGAGAGGCTGAGACAGACAACGATGGATGAAAGCTTTATATCAGTTCAAGTCTTGCAGTTCTACTAGCTCTAAGTAACGTTGATTCTTCTCTTTCTATTTTATTTTTAAGGAAAAGAAAGTGATAATGATATTCACATTAAATAAGAAAACAGGTCCAAAAGAAGCAAAGGAAAAGACGCTCGCTTTTGTCTCTGCTTGATTCTTTTTCTTCTCCTCTCTTCTCTTGAGCTCACTTGGAGCTTGAATTGTGATCATGGATCCTTTTAGTTTGATCCTGTAAACATATGTTTCTGATCGGAAATGGCTTTTTTTTTGTAATTAGCTTAATTGGTGAATTTGGAGTTAACTAGTAGTCTGATTTTCATTCTACTACTATTGATATGGGTGGCGGCAGGAGGAGGAAAGGCGAGGGAGGCGGCAGAGGAGGGAGAAAGCGGAGACGATGAAGAAGGAGACACTAACATGGGCTTAGCGACACCATCCCCGCCGCAGCTTCTCTTCCCCCACCACCACCAGCTAGACTGCCAGTTCAGCTCCACCGGTCAAGTCTTCAAGTCAGCTCAGTCCGATTCCGCCGCCACTTCTATGTCCCAGGGCTTCCATCACCAGAGCAGCAGCGGCCTCTTCAGCTTCTCCGATGGCTTCGACCGACATTCCTCCCACCCGGACCAGCAACAGCACGTGGCCCAGCAGAGGCGGAGGGACAAGCTGAGGGTGCAAGGTGTCGCAGCCGGGGGGTTCGAGTCAGCCCCTCCGCCTTTGGTGGCCATCGAGGAGGAGGAGCAGGCTGAGCTTCCTGTGTACGGCATGCTGTCGGAGATGTTCAATTTCTCGGCTCCATCGCAGCCGGCTCATCAAGCTCATGAACTGCTAATGGACAGCCAGATCCCCTCTAGTGCCGTTTCCTACCAGCTTCCGTCCAGGCCTCAGACCGGAATCTCCGAGTGGTATGGCGGTGGTAGGCCGGGGATGGTGTTGGGAGACGGGAAACCGGAAAACAACAACACTATGGCTTCTGTTCATCATCATCAGCATCAGCAACATCAGATTTCAGGAATGAATACAGACTCAGCAGCAGCCATGCAGCTTTTCCTCATGAAACCACAACCAAGATCCCCTTCCCCTCCTCCTCCGTCTTCTTCGACTCCTCTCAACATGCTCCTCCAGCAGCACTCCTCCCCTCCTCCATCTATGCAAGCTTTTCATGGCGGCTCAGCAGCAAACAACATTCAAATTCCTTCTTCCCCCCACTTCACCTGGGGAGCTGACCACCATCACAAGCTGCAGACCGGCGTGGTGGAGGGCCAGGGCCAGGGCCTATCCCTCTCCTTGTCCTCCTTCCTCCAGCCCGGCAAACCCGAGGAGTTACTCTATTACAGCCAAGGCGGCGCCGGAGGTGCTTCTTCATCGTCTTCCTCGTATCCACCCAAGAATTTGGGGAATTTGCACCTCCTACAGCAGGTTCATATGGGGTATGGTTCTATGGGGATCGTCAACGTGCTGAGGAACTCCAAATATGCCAAGGCGGCTCAGGAGCTGCTAGAGGAGTTTTGCAGCGTTGGGAGGGGCCAGCTCAAGGGCTCCAGGCATGCCAGACACTCAAACCCTAATTCAAATTCCGGCGCCGGCGCCGGTGTCGGTGTGTCTTCATCTGCTGCTGCAGCTGGTGGTGGGTCATCCTCGTCCTCCAAAGAAGTGGCCCCCTTGTCACCTGCCGATAGGTTTGAGCATCAGAGAAGGAAGACCAAGCTCATCACCATGCTAGACGAGGCACGTATATTAAATCTTCACTTAAATTAAAACATTCTCTCATCTCTTCTCTTTCCATTTCCACTAGAAGCTTATAATCATATAGTATTAGAAGTCTTTAATTATGGTTAAGGGGTCATCGTTAAAGTTTGGTGGCTAGTTTTCTTATATGTTATGGACCTTATGGTACTGCTTGTGTTGTGTGTGTTGTGTGTGTTTTGGAGTTTTCTAGAGGGAAAAAACCTGTGAGCTTACTATACAAGGCATGTCCATTGGGAAACAACGACCTTTCCCTTTGGCTTGAAGAAATCGCCCATTTGTACATATATATATATATATATATATATATATATATATATATATATATATATATATATATATATATATATATATAACACATACGAAATGGAAGTTGTTAAGAGGTTGCAGGCAGGCCCCAGAGAGATACATACCCAGCATAGTAAAAACTGCTGAGAATAAGGCCACACTGACTTTCTTCCATCCAAAGTTTGACCTAAGGCCAAACTGCATAGTTGTAATATACATGATGATCAGTCACCCTTCTTCTGTATATATCTAAGTGGCCGATAGGATGGGAGAGATGGCCGGATATTCTTGTGATAGGCAATCATTCGTCTGCAGCAGGGAGATGGAGGGCGGCTTTGATGCTGCTCTGTTGTGCAGAAGACTTCGATACCATTTTGAGGTGTGATAGGCACCATAGACTGCCTCTGCCTGTTCCTCTCTCTCGCTCGTCATCTGCTTTTTCCAGTTTTTGCTAAGCCAAAAAGGGAAAGACGGTTGAGAGAGTGGCTCTCTCCTCCACGTCCAATCATATCTCTACCCACTGCTACTGCTTCGCTTCCTTCTACATGAAATTAACTCCTCTGATGGGATGGTAAATGAATGGGTACCTGAGGCTTTACATGAACACAGCCCAACATGGGATGCTTGACTGTTGCTCTCCTTTGTCCTCTTCTGTAGATTAAATGTCATCAAATCATATCGTAGCACAACAGCTTCACGTACATTTATTACTACTTTCTATATTGCTTTTCTTTCTCGTCATCAACAGAAACTCTTGACTCAGTCCATCACTAAATTTTTCTGTTATTGAAGCATTAACATGTTACTTATCAGACACTTCTTGCACGCGAAATCAACTGTAAGTATGGCCTACTCATGTATTATGTAAAAATCAATATCATTTGCCAATGCCCATAATTCAATTTATAATATATGAACCTTAAACTTGTTACTCATTTATAAATTTATAAATAAATGGAATTGTTATGTTATAAGAGCGTTTAATGCTTGCACATATGTATGTTGTTCAGAACTGTTGGGCTTAATTTAATTGTGAGAGGTGGTGGTGCATGTTGCAGGTGGACAGGAGATACAACCACTACTGCGAGCAGATGCAGATGGTGGTGAACTCGTTCGACTCAGTGATGGGGTTCGGGGCGGCGATGCCGTACACGGCGTTGGCGCAGAAGGCGATGTCGAGGCACTTCCGGTGCCTCAAGGACGCGATCGCGGCGCAGCTCAAGCACACTTGCGAGCTGCTAGGGGAGAAGGACGCGATGGGGGGCTCCGGCATAACGAAAGGGGAGACGCCGAGGCTGAAGATACTGGAGCAGAGCCTGAGGCAGCAGCGGGCCTTCCACCAGATGGGGATGATGGAGCAGGAGGCGTGGCGGCCCCAGCGCGGCCTCCCCGAGCGCTCCGTCAACATCCTCAGAGCTTGGCTCTTTGAACACTTCCTTCATCCGTACGTACCCCTCCTCCTACTTCTCCTTGTCATAATCATTGGTTTTTAACCTAAGTTTTTAATAACTTAAATGTATATTATTGATTTATTTCTCACTTTTCAGTGTAGAAGACATTTGGTCAGCTTTTTTCTAACCATTATCATGATGATGATATTTACCATTATTACTATTAATATGCTTGTATCACATTATCAGTTTTAGCTTTTATTTTTACAAATTTTTCTTCATATTTCTTAACAACTTAAAAGTATCATTGATTTTTCTGACTTCTTAACTTATTTCTTTATCATTATAGCCAATTAGTCACTGCCTTCTTTTATGGCCAATTGCTACTACAACTGTTACTGCTATTATCATGACTATTGTTTTGTTTTTTGTAATGTAGTCATTATCAGATAAATATAAATATGTAGTCACTATTAGTACTATTGTATGTTAACATTTTCAGAGTTACTTCAGTGAGGAACATTGGATTTTATGACATGTTTAGCAATTGTACAATGCTTATTATATATGTGACTTATAACTATTGTTGTTATAATTCTGAATATCCTTATAAAATCCTAAAAGAAGCATTATGCTCCTTGGTCCCATTTTAATAGTCCCGTTTGGTTTTTCAAAATGAACTAAAATTAATAGGTTCACTTTGTAAAAACCAAATGGGACTATTAATATGCGATGGAGGGAGTATTAGACTTGACTACCTTTTGTGTGGTCACCTTAAATATAGTATTATATGCATTGACCGTGAGTTTTCAGGCTTTTACTGTTATTATGGTACGGCTGATGATGAATTAGAGAGCTTTTAAGGGATGATCAGGGACGGCTTCTGTTCATCACCTTTTCTTTAATGATGAGGGCAGAGTAATGCAAACGGCCGTGTGATGTTGCCCCCTAGGACGAGAAAGCTGAGCAAAAGCTTCCTTCTCTTTTTTCCCTTTTTATCATGTGATACAGTTGAGTGACTTAATGGTGTGTCCTATGCTACAATTTGGTACCAATGGATCTCTCCATCTTTAAGTTAGTTAAGAGCTAAGTTGCCTTCCATTAAAAAGGCCTCCTAGCTGCATGTGTAGTTCTGCTTTATTTCTCTTAGGTTTCCACGCCTGACCTTTAGCAGGAGGATTCATGATGTCCAATCTTATCGAATTGGGTACCCAAAATTACAGGAAGCTCAGCCTGGCCCTGATGTCATACATTTTCTCCTCTTTTTCTTTTCAGATACCCAAGTGATGCAGATAAGCATTTGCTGGCTCGGCAGACTGGTTTGTCCAGAAACCAGGTTCGTCCTTCCAGAACCCTAACTATTCCATGAAATCATACGGCTTCCAATGTGAATAGTAAACAATATATATTGATTAATGCTCGTGCATGCACTTTGGCTTTGCTTTAAGCTGCCTGCTTTATGTTGGGTCCTACTGCTCTTGGACTTTTTGTGCAAAGGTGAAAAACACTGCATTATAATTTAGCTTTTACTGAAGGAAAAGCAACTTCTAGTAACAATCATAACAAATTTACTAATGGGACAAATCACTAATTAATAAAATTAACACTTCTTAAGATATGACAACTTCCTAATCTGGCACGTCGAATACCACCCAAGGTTGTTCATTTGCATAAAAAAAGTTTCATATGAAATGATATGATTTGAAAGCAACTTGTATATGATCTTATCACATTACATAACTTATGTAAAATAAGGGCATGAGAGTACTCATGCTTTCCTAAATTTATAAAAATAATGCTCAAATTATTTTTTAGTTAGTGATCACTTCTATTAATTTCCTCCAGTTGATGAATGTAGGGAAATAGTAGCTCATGTAGTCCAGCAAACAAATTTTTAAATACAAGCAACAGTTTCCCTATTAAGTCCATCTCACTCTGTATGTTTACTGTTTAAGTAGATTATAATGACACAAAAAATTAAAACGACCAAATAAGTAATCATAACACTGAAATTTACAAGCAAACAAATTTATAACATCAAAATATATAAATTTTCCAATAAGCATTTCTAAGTGATGACATTTGTTTCACAATGTGTGAGACACTTAAATGCACCTTTCCAACAAAAGAACAAGACCCTACTCGACCAGTCACACAAGTCACAAGAAAACAACATTTACAGACTTACAGATGACCACACACATGACACAACGCACATGCATGGACATAATTGGTTGATACATAATCCCACCAAATACCAACAAAAACAAGAAGCAATCTGCCTACCAACAATATTCGATTGATTAGATGAATTCTCATCAGCCAATAAATGACGTCAACTTGTGTCTGTCTCTCACTGATGGATTTCCTTGCTCTGCATGCCTGTGCCTTAATTTGAGCTCTCTCTCCAGGTTTCGAACTGGTTCATTAATGCCAGGGTCCGGTTGTGGAAACCCATGGTGGAAGAGATGTACCAGCAAGAGGGCAAGGAGGATGATGATGAGAGAGATGGAAACAACCAAACAGCACAAACACCAACGGCATCTCCTCCGCCACCTCCACCGCCAGCGACAGCAGCATCAGGAGGAGCAGCTGCAGCTGCCTCAGTTGTTTCAGCCTCAGCAGCAGCAGCAGCAGCAGCAGCATCGGCAGCCAAAAGATCAGACATTAATGCTCATGACAGTGACATCTCACACACGCCAATCAATAGACACCCTCTCCACCACCACCACCACCGCCACCACCACCTCTTCTCCTCCGACGGCCAATCCGCTGACAGCTCCGGGCAGTTCTCGGCCGAGCCCGACCCCTCGGATCCGGGAGATGTAGCCTCTGGCCTAAGTGGTGCAGGACATGTGGATGTGAGGTTCGGTGCCTCCCCGGCCGCCGGGGACGTGTCTTTGACGTTGGGCCTCCGGCATGCCGGTAACCTGCCGGATAAGGGATGGTTTTCAGTTGGGGACTTTGGTAACTGTTAGCAATAATAGAGAGAAAGAGAGAGGGAGATTATAAAGAAAAAAGTTGTAAAAGGAAAAAATTGAGGGACCAAAACAAGGAGAAAAAAATGGTGACAAGTCTATTTTTTAAATTATTATATAATTCTTATAATGTGTAAGTTTCCATTTCTTTTTCTTTTTAAACCTCTTTATTTTTGTTAATTGCTCATTTTGAGAAACATTAGGGATGACAAAAACATCTGGAATCTACTTATATGATGTGAAAGATAAAATTGCAAGTATTTGGACTTTCCCTCCTTTCTTCCACATCACTAATTTGATGAAAATATTAACTATAATATGGTATGAGAGTATGCTTTTGGGTGAAATAATTTGGAGCTCACTTGCATGTGACAGTCCACCTACATCAATCTTCGTTTCTGTTGATTGACCTACCATGTCCTATCAACACTGGAAGCATCAATCAGGAGCAATCCCTAGGCACCTCCTCATAACTGCAACTGCCAGATGATATCACCAGACTTTCTAGTTTGGACCCTTGGAATTGAAAGGGCCCCAGAGCACCTAAACAATGGAATAATCATGGGAAGCCCTGAAACTAATAAAAAAACTAATACTCTATGTTTTTACTATATTTTCTCAACAAAAAAAAAAACTCTGTCTTTGAAATGTTTTCTCTCCGGGGTAAGTTAACATGAAATTCAAATGAAAAATTAGCTCCTCCTCCTCATGAATCCATGAAATTGGCAAGATACACGACAGTACATGGTTACAATAACAAATAGTAATAACAACGATATTATTTCTTATGCTAATGATTTAATGCAGCATGTTTTTCATATTTTTTAGCTATGAGACATATAGGGGAGAGTTTATGGATAACTCCTTTGAGGGAAAAATTGAGAGAATATAACTTATATTAGTATGGGCATATGTAAAAAAAATAAATAGATATCTATGTGAGAAGATTAAAAGTGATGCATATAAATGATGTAAAAAAGGAACTAAGAGAACTTGAATGAAGTTAATAAAAAATACATATTTTTTATAAAAGTGGTAGCCCAAAACAGGCCTGAATGGAATAGTAAGATCCATTATCGCCGACCCCAAATAGTTGGGATAAGACGTTACTTGATTATGATTGATTATGATTATATTTTTCATGTTATTTAATGTGTCACTTATTGATTACATTAGACCAATAATTGTATCAGTATACAAACCAAGAGGATATCCCATCGAAACACAAAAATGAAGATGATATGACCGTCTACTTTGCATTGTTTCTCGGTCAAATCAACACTTACAACCCAACATATTGTACGACTTGTCTGCTGAGCCTATTTTGTGCTCACGCAACAATGTTCATCAGCAATTATAAACTTAATTAGGGAAAATGCTATTTTAAAATGGTCCTTAGTCTACGGCTTTTAGTTAAAATGTATGACTTGGAAATCTGTTGTCACATGAAAATAGCTGATTAATTTTGGAAAATGGAAAATGACGACAAAAACTAAAACAAGTGATGATAAATTCCAAAATGAATGGCTCATATATAATTGTATATTGAGGTATGGAAGGATTTCCTGAATCAGGTGCTTATCATGAATCATGAGGTCAGATGCCAGTTATATCATCATTAAGTTGTTCATTATGACCCTAACCATGGTCTAGGTGGAAAAGAAAAATAGGACTGATAAAATGGGATCTATAGTAAATTCAAATAAGTTATACTAGCTAATCTATTAACCCGCAATTTGCATGTTGTTTCCAAGGATTACTTAGCGTTTTCGCATCCATGTCCATCCATCAGCATTTTAAATATCCTGAACGATGAAGGTCCCCATAATCATCCCATCTGATATAGATAATTAAATAACATAATTAGCATTCTCACATCCATGTCCATCAAATTCAGGGATCCTTATCCATAGATGTCTCCATCATCTTCTGATATATATAAAATCCCATTTTTCCCTATAGGGTACTAATTGTGCCAGGGTTCAATTCTATAAGGGAGTTTTTAGCTTCTTTCCCTTTATCACTAACCATTAGCATCCATAAGAACACGTGCTAACCATCATCATCATCATCATCATCAACATCTACGCCTATCTAGTCCAAACTTTTGGGTAGGCAAAATGAGTTTAAATCACTCTTTAAGGCTTTTGTTTGGTTGCTCGGAACTCTATTTTGACTCATGTTTCATTGTTCTAAAATCCATTTGAAACAATGTTAATTTTTTTCTGGATACCCCTCCTGACCATTATGAAGGGAAACCTATAATATCATCACGTAGGACCGTGCCATCAATACATAAAGCTCCTTAATTACATCGTACGTAGAAATAAATAGTTATACCCCCCCATAAATAGTATCCATGGCCGTGCTGATACATCAATGACATGATTCAGATTTGAGACGTAAGAGCAACAATGACATGATTAACATTTGAGATGTAAGGGGCATGCCCAATAAGAATTCTAGAAATTCATCCTGATTCAGCTTGTAGCTACACTTCTAGGTTATAGTAGACTGCTTCATGGGCTGAATTGACTCAAGCTTTTAGGGCTACAGTTAACATGATGAAAGTCTAATGGAGTATTTATGAGCCATGTTGAAAGGTTTCTTAGTATAGGTGAGTATTCCAACTGCCCATGCTTGGCCCTGACAGACCGGTGTTGTTATAATCAAGATGGTACTGCTATTTCACCTACAAGGACAAATGTGAACCACATCGTAACTGTAGAGGTTTGACTTCAATCCTTATATGGGTACCCTTTTCATATGGTTATTACTACTGGAATTTTAAATCATGGCTTTCTAATTATTGTACGGTTTGGAGAGGGTTTAAGGACAAGACAATGCTGCCTGATCAAGGTGATGGTGAAAATATTGCAAGGATAGGATAGTTGAAGATGCATACGAAATCACGAGAAACTGCTAAGTATATAAATTAGAATCCCGTTAATATTAAAAAAACTGTTAATATAAGCTTAGGCTCGCAAGCGTCGGTGTGAACAGTGACTATCTGAGCTATCGGATTTAAATCAGGCGACACATTAATACAGGGGGCAAGCAGGTTTGAATCACCACATGTGCTGTATGCCATTAGATCTCAATCCAACGGCTCAGATCGTATTGCTCAGGCTAAGGTGCATGAGTGGGCCTCATATCAATTTTTTTCCTATAATGTAAACTCTCTTTATTTTTTGAGGTAGTCTGCGTTGAGAAATGAGTTAAATTTATTGAATTCTTAATCGCAAAAGAAATAAATAGAGTTTTCCCTCCTCTTCTAGCGTTTTTGGTCTTGAGGGTGGCGTCTTGAGGGTGCAAAGTCAGCCATGTAATGTAGGACCCATATTTTTTCAAATTCAGACAAGCTTCATTGGCTGGAGGGAGTACATAAATTAACCTAGGAGGATATTTCAAAGAAATTAATTTCTTTTTGGTCATAGTTAGATGATGAGAAAACACATTTCCATACAACAATGAAGAGATTATTTGGAGATAGCCCTTCACAAATATGTAAATACCAATGTACATTTCAATTCAGTTTTGTTGCCTCTTCGCAGTTTTATTGTGTTAAAGTATATCTACCGAATCTGGCCCAGTGAAATGTCAGAGCTCTTGATATACACAATTGATGCGCTAGCTGACTAAGTTATGGTCATTTTTAATTTGGTTTGAAACATAATCTTTACCAATTTTTTTTTTTTGAAATGTGCCATTCAAATGTATATGAACTAGAGTGTACCAAAAACTCAAGTTTGAAATGGATTCCTTTTTGCATCAGACTATGTGTATTGCTCTTTTTTTTCTGCTTGCTACGTACGGCGGACACACACTTGGCAGGTTTAATGGTTTCTGTACTGCAAGGAACCCTCCCCTACCTCGAATGCTCTTCTCTAGTTGGTTAGCCACAAAAACTAAAAGAATAAGAACTTTTCTAGGTTAGCTCAAAACCGAAAATCCACAGATCTCGGAATAAGAAAAGGTGAAGATAAATTAGGACGAAACAATCCAAATGCACAAGTGTTAAGGTACTCTTTATGGTTTGTTCTCAATGAGAGGATGATTTGGGGACTTGAAGATTTGGTTGAGCACTGCGAATTAATCAAGTCTTGTCCCTCAACTTCAAACATATATGGGCTTTAACTGGTTTGTGATCAGAAGTATTGATGCAATCAATAGATTCATAAGATAGCAATGTTGCATCGATGTCTTCTATCTTGTATAAGATTCTGTCTGTCCATGAGGGCACTCGTACCTGAGAAGGAAATAAGGCAGAATTTAAAGATAATGTATATAAATTGTATTGATATTTATGGACGAATTTGTGACTGATTTGATTGTGAGGGAATTAATGAAGAGAAAACACCTTATAACTCGTATCATAGTCGCTACTTCCGGTGTTATATTTGTAAGTGGGCCTGAATGCCAAGGTGCCCTCAAAATAGCCATTGAAGACTTGTCCCCTTCTGGCCTCTTGTAAGAGTTGATCTCTATTGGTCAGCAGCTAAATGCATTAGGCAAGTCACCATTGTTAGAGAAGCAAGTTCCTGAGCAAAATGTATGATTGCCTGAAGAAAACAAGTGCTTAATTACATTGTGGTGATTTTCTTGTATCAGATCCCTTGCTGGTTGTGTGTCAATGCCCTGTAATCTGTAGTTGAGATCTCCTAACCACACGGTTATGTGGTAGGGTCTTGCATAGGGGTTCCTCTTCTTCTCCAAGGAGTGAGTAATCCACCTGAACTGATAGTTCCTCTCCTCTACATTACGAGCATGAGCTAGAAATCACAAAAGAATTCAAAGCAACTAAGAATTCATTCACAATTTCCCTAGTATAAACGGACTATTTGCTGTGCTTTTTCATGAGTCTTAATTCTTTCAAGTCTAAGATAAATTGACTGGCATTACATGCTCAAAGATATCCTTCCTGCATGCAATCAAGTTCACTGTAGAAGCATTATTTAACTGGCAATGCATATAAAAATAGATAAAATGATATCTAGTCTCCATGGTTTTGGCCTTAGGGAACAGGTGGAGGTCCTACTTACCAAATGCAAGACCTCAAATATGCGTGTGCACTTAAATGGATGGATGAAGTAGACAAGTTAATTAATTACCTGAAAGGTGGCATGATATGAACAACATGCGAATTCTTTTGAAGGTGATGCTCATGGCCACAGCTCCCTTCTTTCTTCCAATAAGTCCTCCCAATCCCCCAACAGCAAGTTTATCCACCCTTACTTCTACACAGCAAATGAACATGTTCACAACATTAAATGCGAAAGTGGAATATAGAACTAAATTCTTCGAAGAGTATCTATTCTATTTGCCTATGGAGAATATCTTAATGACCCACCGCTTGTAAGGCATTCCATGTTTTTGGGCCCAAACACAAACAGCTGCAGTGATTGCATGATGGCCTTGCCGACAAGTCTGCAAAAAAGATCACATCATTATAATCCATCAAGATATCGAATTTTACCCATTATCAGAACAGCTATTGTCACTACGAAAATGACAAATTGGGTGTGTTGTCTGTGACCTGTGAGTATGTGCTACAACTTGCTGCAACTGCAGAGCCATGTTGCACCTAATTGGCACTTCTTGAAACCCGACCACCAACATGTCAAAGTTGCGGTTCTGTCCCACCAGCTTCTCTAAATCCTCATTTGACACCTTCAATAATCAAAATTCAAGAAAAAAAAATTTATTTGTAGAAGCATATCATATGACAAGAACAGGAGATGTAACATTCATGTGCTCCTGATCATTGGCCTTACCTTCCCATTCATGTTCCACGTTGCCATGCACATGCAGAGAGAATACTTGCCCGGGAACTGGAGCTTCTCAATCCCAACTGTTCGTATTCCTTCATGAGTCCCCTGATCATGGGTACCCATAGCTTCCAGTCTTCTCTGCCTAGACTTGTACCCTCTCCTTCTGCAAACACCCATATTCCATTCTTATCCAAGTTCATGCAATGCATTGATGCATGGCCAAATTTATAAGACTAGAAGAAGTTCCAAACAAATTAGAAGAGCTCATGTTTAGGCCAGATAATTTTGACAGGAGAATTTGAAAGAACTATATATATGTGACATTAAACAAAAGAGAAAGATCAGACTATGATGTACTGTACCTTCCTGATCTTTTCGAGATGCAGTTTCCCATGCTAATTTCCTGCTAGCAGATGAAGTGGGAAGAAGTTTAAAGGAAAGCTAGGCTGAGACCTAAACTCCTCTAACGTGTAGAACCTGAACCATGTTTCTCGAGTGGACGAGCTGGCCGGATATGATATGCTCATATGGATATGAGAGACCAAATTCTACGCATAAAGAGGGGAGGACTGAAGGAGTTGATCTTGAATTCGACCTTCTGATGCCAGAAATGAAAAAATTCGGACTGCTAACTTTAGGCAGTCCAGCTAACTGTGATGCCCACAAGTCAAGAACTTTGAATCTTCCCTCTCTAATTTGAAAACCTGAATCTTGTGGCTGAATGAAAACAAGACAAATTGTAATCCTCTCCTGGTAGGTTGGGCCATTGACCTAAAAAGAGGCTCTATCAAAGTTGACAATTGCCACCTGGCCCAACCCATAGGGAACCCCCACACTACTACTCTAGGATAAACGCTTCCTTTTGTGATGAAGTTTCTGCTTTCAAATGAAATTTCAACTTTCCCTTTTTGACGGAAGAAATTTTAGATTGTGTATACGCAAGATCCACAGGACCAAGCAGGGGTCTGCGTTAGATTGGGGGGATTCAAAGAGGAGAACTCAAATAGAGAACTTGTGATACTTTGGACCAATTCTAATGAGTAGATTTGCTCCATGTGACCCTTTCAGTGCCAGCCATTTGTTGAATGGCTGAAAACTCAAAGCATTAAACAAATGGGAAGTCGCTTTGTGATTTGTCTAAATTTAAGGGGATTTGACTGAATATTCATGAACTTTGAGGAAAACACAATTTTTTTTATCACTGTTCATCAAAATACCTAAACTACTTGTACTAGTTCCCATGACAAATAACCAGATACCACCTCCCCCCCCCCCCCCCCCCCCCCCCTAAGTGAAAACTATTCGCTACTTCTAATTGTGAGTTACATGTGATAACTCACAGTTATATAGTTGTCGATCTGTCAATTTCACTTATGAAGGATTTTTGGGTTATTTCATAACACGTGTGTGCCACTTCTCTCATGGGTATGAGTAGTTTAAATATTTTGATGAGTGGTGGTAGAAAACTGTATTTTCGGCAAATTTCACAAGTATTAAATCAAACCCTCTAAATTTTAAAACTCAATTTTTTTTTTGTATGTGCCCAGCACAGCGTGTTTGGATGGGCCAACCGCTTTTGGCTCGTGTGATCATAATCACACAGCCCACATAAAAGAAGGCAAGCCCACTAAAGGACACGAGCCAATGAATCTCGATTCGAGTGTATACTCAGAATATGTGCTGCATTGATTAGTAACTTTTTTCCCATGCGAAGCCAACACATATTGATATGAGTATGAACAATGTTTTCCTCACCAAATTGCCTCACCAAACTCCATTCCATCCACAAAATTTAAGTAAAGTTGTAATTTTTCCTGAATTCAGTTTTTTCTTCCTTTTCTCTTAATGATGTGGCAAGCCCTCCTTATGGTGATGTGATGCTGGTAATGAAAATTGGTGATGCTAGACGAACTCTATTGATATAGCACAAAAATAATCGAGAAGGAAAATACTCTCCCGTCCACATAATAATAGTGGCCTCATTTGAAAACGAGAGAAATTTATTGACTTATGGGGCCCACTATATTTCAAGCTTATGCTAACCATGCACATGCAGTTTCGTGAGGAAATATTGGCATGTAGAGCAAATGAGATTACTTTTTTATGGACAGAGGGAGTAAAAAAGCTTTCTTTCATGTGATCTCGGCAGCTGAGTGTAATCTAAACATTTCCACGAACACATGCTCCTTGATTGTTATAAATTTGTAAGATTCTGCCTCATTGCCTCTTTCATTCATCCCTACAAAGGGCTTGCTTAAGTAAATTAAGGAAGGGGAAGACAAATATCATTTTCCATGTACCTTAGAAGGATATCCTTCGGTACTTGGCCATCCTATATACAATTGTGTAAAAGCGACATGACGAAATGGTGACTTAATAACTACGTAAAGAGGATTTGGTATCTGAAGTAGTTTGGATGAAGACGGACTTTGAAACCACTACACATGCAAATCATGAAAGAAATTGATTATCAAGCACCAACTACCAGATAACCTACAAAGTTATAGGGCTCTTATCATAATCTTTTAGCCCACATATATACCATAACCTATGTGGACTTTGGGTATCTTTTTCAACTATCATGGTTATTGCACAACAACCGACAAATTAGATAAGTATGATGTAAACTAAATTATGGCATTTCATGCACTTTCACACCAAGGAAACAGGTCGCCCCTCAGATTAGTGATTTGAGTGGATTTTAGGCATCGGTGATGAAGGAAAGAGATTAGGGAACAACAAGATTTTCCTCAACCAGCACTTGGTTCTAAATGGCCAAACCAACCATATTTAAAGAAAGACAATAATTTTTTATAAGAACACTAACGACGATCAGAATTGTTAATCTTAAACAAGATGCAGATAAAAATTACTAAAAGCGTATAGTGTTTCTTAATGCCTTATGTCGGACTTATGTCGGACCTTAATTTAATGCGCAAACTAATGATTTTGGAGATTATAATATTTGATGATTGAGACAAAAGAAACTAGAATATGGCAGATTGGGTTCACACCGTGCCAAGAAAACAGCTATTCCATTTCCTAGTATAGCATATATTGATTCTTTATCTCTGGCATCAAAGACACATAGTAAACAGAAGAAAGTATTTTCAAGACCTCAGCTAGAAGCACATTTGAACTGCCCTAACTACTATGCACTCATTCACAATGATTGAGCCAGATCTAGCGGAAACAACTCAAGGAGACAAATTAGCCAGGTTAACCCCTTATGGAAGAAGGGGCATTGATCACTGAATCATAAATAATGAGCACAAGATCGTTTCCTGGAGTTACAAAAAAAAAAAAGAAGGAAAACCTCTTAGCAGCAAGATATATAGCTACGAAATTAAGCATCATGCCGTGCTTTGACTACCTCATCACAATGCAAGGTGAGTGGAAGTGATTCACAAACTTGCTACCTAACGATCTGCCTAAAAATGTTTGGCAACCTGTGCTACTGATCTTCCCCATTACACCCTTGTATTTGGAAGCATTCTCATTAACCCCTTAATAGCAAGCATCGGAGAGCTTCATTCAACAAAAGAAAGATGCAAAAAATAAAAACTTCAACATTACATTAGGAAGAAAAACATTGACTCTGGTGTTGAAGAGGCATTTACAAACTCACTTAAACCTACATTAAGATTTCAAATTTTCGTTCCTTGTCCCCTAAAATAACCAATGTGGTTGACAAAAGAAAATTATCATGCAACTGACACACGCAGCTTGCCTCCAAATACATAATTTGCATTTTCGAAAGGGGGAAAGCCCAGAACATATGAACTTAAGAATGTTGGCATTAGTTACATGTACCTCAACCGAATATGAGTCAGAAGACTACCTCCCTTCTACCTAACCTGGTGCCATCCCATCTTCCGATGACTGCACTACATTTCCTTGCTGTTCAACATAGGGTCTGACAAAAGTCCTTCTCCACCAAACCTCGAATGCTCTGTGGAGATTTGGGCAATTATCTCCAGCCTTTAGGAAACTACCCATCCATGACAGCAAAATGTTTTGTTGTTCCTCCAATGGTAGAGTCAAAATAGTCCTTCCAATGCCTTCCTCCACCATCTTCTTATCGAAAGATCTACACCCATGTTGCAACCAGCTATAGTCATTGATCAAGGGCTGTAACCATGTCTGCAACAATTGGTGTCGAGTCCCTTTACACGGAAGCATCTCACCTCTTCCAATTCCAACAAAAAGCCTTGCTGTAATGCAGCTAACCAGGTGGCGTGACACAATTGGCAATTCTGAGTGAAGTACTGCAAGTTCACTCTGTTGGGACCACAACACGGCAAACTCATCTGCGACTTGCCGATTGACCAGGATCTCCAGCAACCAAAGGAGATTGTCTGCTTCAAGAGCAATCTGCCTCACTGTAGGACCTTTACTATCCATAGTTTTTTCAGTGAATCCAGGTTCAGCTACTTCCTTGAAGAGAGTCAAGAGAGAAGTTAAGCAACTTTTGCAGGAAATGTAGATATTTTCATTATAGGTGTTCGAAATTCCATTATTTGGAACACTGTTTTCCCTAAGCAATTTTAGGACTAAAGCTTTCATATCACGCCTTGCTCTTTCCTCATTGCTTTTGAGAACTAGATCAAGTATGTGAAGCAGAGTATCATTAGGTGGATTGACAATTTCCGAGGACACTCTTTTCAGCACTGGGCCCTTTCCCTTATTGTCAATCTGCAACCTGACAATTGATGAAACAACTTTATCTTCTTCTTCTCCGACCCAAGGAACAGCTTCCAAGTACTCTAAACATGACTGGATACAAGTGCCAAAACCAAGCGATTCTGCAATCTATTAACATTGAAACATCCGTTATTTAACCAAACAAACGAGTGCAAGGGCTTTAGTTTTTTTTTTAAATTACAGTAAAAAGACAAGTAAAAAATTCGTACACAAAAATCATAATATCAAGACTGGAATAAGATTGGTTCTAAATATTTGATTCAAAGAATATCCAAATTACATTTTCTTCAAAGAAATTTCATAAATACACTTCAGAATTTAGGGTTTGAAGGAGAAAGGAGACCATTTCTCCCATGGCCTTCTCCAAAATAAGGATCTAGAAGAGCAAGGCAGATGTAATTAGTCTTTTTTAACAAAAAACCTAAAATTGACCTTCAAAAATTTGAATGGTGAGTACCTGAGGGGATATAAACGGAAAAATATAAGAGTCTATTCGATCACCATTTTTATGCAGATACACTTCTCTGGTTCCTACAAACTAGTAACCTTACTTTCAGAAAATTATGTTTACAACTCATTAGTAATTTTTTATCCAGTTCCCTGCTGCCTATAAAAATTCATCTACTGTGAGACCATAGTGGCGGAATCCAGTTCAGCTGTACTACAGCTGTTGAACAAGCTATATATACTCTTAACATTTTGATATTAAAAGAACATGCCAGCTCCATGGATTTCGCTGTTGTAGATAACAATTTGCCACAAGAAAAGAAAGATATGAATTAACGCTCTTACGAATATAAGAGA
The DNA here is from genome assembly GCA_039654745.1 of Houttuynia cordata. Lineage (NCBI taxonomy): Eukaryota > Viridiplantae > Streptophyta > Magnoliopsida > Piperales > Saururaceae > Houttuynia > Houttuynia cordata. Next base: position 18,506,503 of record CM077508.1, on the reverse strand, counting down.
AAAATCATAACAAACGTGGAATCCACAAATTTCACAAATTTGAAAGACTTCCTGAATTATTCAGATCTGTGTATTGTCAGTATTAATTGTCACAATTGCAACATCAAAATTTGTCGCATATTTCCTTCAGATGTCAAATGAAGAACTTGACCAAAATTTGGAAATGGAATCATATTATAAAATCTACTCTCAACATTATTTTATTTCATAACAAATGTTGGTCATTATATCCGTAACACAAAGAGAAAATAACTCAGTTTTTAACATAAGTATGAATACCTTGAGAATGCGAAGAACCCTTGGTACACTTTGCTTTATCAGTCTTTGTTTCACATCTTTACAATACATCAATCCAATAGTCTCAACATAAATCTCAACATCTTCACAATCTCGAATCTCCAAACAGGACACAGAGGACTGATCGGGAATCTTTTCAGAAAAAAACTTGCTTTGTTCTAGAAGCACCTTTTTATGGACACTAATTTTAACTACAACTCCCTGCTTTCCAGATAAAACAACCTTTAAATCACTTGATCCAGGTTCGCCAAATTCGACAGACACTTTCCTTTGGATATTTTCTGTATTCGACTTAGGTGATCTTTGATTAATCGCAGGCTGTATCGAACTAGCATTATCAGGTTTTGAATTACTCTGATCGTCGGAAACAACTCGTGACCTTGAAGGGACAGGATCAGGACTGTTCTCTGTTGATTGGCTTTGTGCCTTGGGCATAGAACTCTTTTGGGAGGCGGTTGAGGATTTTTGCTTATTAGGGGGATTCAGCTGCGCTTTGAGAGTTTTCTGAAACACAACAGGAGATGGGCAGCACCAAAACCCTTCTGGGGTGACAGCAATTGGGACACTCTGGATTTTGGCATGTCTTTGTTCTACACTTCTAACTCGAAGATCAGCCATCTTAATCACCACCAAGAACTAGTCATAACCAGAGTCCTTCTGAAATAGTACCAAGATCAAACAAAGAACTTAAAAACAGGAAGCTAAACTGAAAAAGCAACTAAATTTATCTTCAAAAATCCAACCACAAACTGGATTTCCGTCAAACAAACACAGCAACTCAGCCAATTTCCAAATGCATCATCTTTTTTCACAACTACAAGAGCAGGGGGGCATATAAAGATCTCTGAGAAATGCAACGTCAAGAAGATGGTGGCCTACCTCTTTTCTTCTACAGGCTTTGAAATACCACTCCAGAAGATGTTCCCTGACTGCCTCCACCAATGATCCAACCAAGCTTGCATGTCAAGCACCAAACCGACCAGAAACCTGTTAATCTCCAGAGAAGAGCATGACGGGTGGTTCCTAAGCTCTGTCTCTCTGTTCTAACTGGTGAGCTAAATACTTTTGAATTAACAAAACATATTCCATTCATTCATCATCATCATCATCACCCACGCCTGCCTTTCATCATCTACCCTTCTTTTTCCATCTTCTTCTACTTCTTCTTCTTTTCCTTTTTTAAGCTCTCTTCCTTTACTGCTTTTTTTTTTCTACCCGTTGCAGCAGGGACTGCAAGGGAAAGAGAGCCAGGACAGAAGCTTGTCCCCTTGCTCTTTATTCAAATGCCCATATCACCCCCTCCTGAGCTGAGAATCCAAATTAGGAGGAAAACTCAGTCCTTCGGTTTGAGTTCAGAGATCTTTTTCCAGTGTTTTGGCAATGTTTGAGCTGGAGATGACGAGTTAAACGATAAAGAAATAAATAAGGAGGCCGTTGGAATCTGCAAGCTTTGCTATTGCTTGTAAACTAGGCTACAACTACTAGTTGCATAGCCTATAGGACCACCCCCCTTTCTTTAATTGAAATCTCCCCAGTCAACACAAGCCAGTTGATCATGTTGAATCAATTAATATCATGCTTACATGTTCATTTCTAAAAAGGTTCCAATAAGATCACCAAACATATGGTGTTGGCTCAGCTTAAACACTGCAAACAGTGCCTTTTAGGTGAAAGATTTGCGTTAATCACAATATGTTAGGAAGTGTTGTTTTCCTCTTTATGAACATCTTAGAGTCCCATTAGCATGTACCAATCAGATGGCATGCTTTATTAATACAGGAGGCACACACGGACGTGTGTGATGTGTTGACACAAGCCTGTGTATAAATGCACGCTGTCGGATCTTTATCCGATCCGACGGCTTGCGGTGCACCGGTTCACAGGCACGAGCCTGGGCGTAGGTTAAATTTTTCCAACATTTTAATGTGGTTTTATGGGTGTGTACTATATTTTCTGATTTAAGATATTTTATTTTGTTTTTGTCTCGTAGAGGCCATTTTTGGTAAGGGAGTCATTCACTTTCTTGAAGCTCTCAAGTAGTAAACTGAAACCATTACTTTCAAAAGAAGCATAGATGATTTCAGTTGGAACATCTTTAAGACTTCTTTGACTACTTTCCGCATCAGTTCAATGAAGAGAGTATCTTTTTTTTTATTTAATGAAGAGGAGTATCTTAATAACATAGATGTGGATTGATATATGTATGGATAGAGAATGTGGCATCATTCGGTGAGTTTTTTTTTTCATATTACCTGGTCAATGAGCTAGGAATTCCATATTACCTGGAGTTTTTGTTGAATACCATCTCACTTGAAAATATCATTTGTTCTTCCTAAAATACCTTCTTGACCACCCTTATCAGTTTTACACACCAGGAGTCGTGCTCGTTCAAAAAATGTTGCGATCTCCTAGTGAAGAAACTCTTGTGGTTGTCAAAGGAGAAGAGAAAAGAAAAGCGGAGTTATAAAATACTGTGGCCAAATTACAAAATACTCTTTACAAATTCGTCATCCCCACTAGTAAGTTTGTCAAAAAATTAATATATTCTCATAAGGATAAAGAGGAGAAAAAAATAAAATAATAGGAAAAAAGGAGCGATTTATGATATTTTGAATTTTGCTTGAAAAAATCGTGTTATCGTGCAAGATTTGAAGCGAAGTCGTGTATATAAATACACTCTTTTATGACAAAATTAAAAATATCATAAATCGCTCTTTTATCCATTTTTTTTCATTCTTTTTAGATTCTTTTTTATTTTTCCTCCTCTTTTATCCATATCAGGATATTCCAAATTTCGTACATATCTACTAGTTGGGTTTACAAAGAGGGAGCATATTGTGAAACCAATATTATTCTACTTTTTCCTTCTTTCTTTCTCATTTTAGATCTTTCTTTTGAGAGATTTGTCAAAGTAGATCCAACGTACTAGATGGTGTCTTAAGATCTTTCGATTATCCTAATGAGATAGAAGAGGAGAAAAAATTGAGAATGGCACCAAAAATATGGGTGAAAACGGATAAAAAATAAGTAATATATGACATTTTAAATTTTGTCATAAAAGCATGTATTTATTATATACACGATTTGAAGTGAAGTTGTATATATGAATACACACTTTTGTGGTAAAATTAAAAATATCATAAATTACTCATTTTTTATCCATTTTGTTCATCATTCTTTTTACATTCTTCTTTATTTTTTCTCCTATTTATCGATACAAAGATATATAAATTTTTGTTGAGATACTTATTAGTAGGGATGATGAATTTGTAAAAAATACTGCGCGACTCGGCCACAAGTACTTTGAAGCTCTCTAATCTTTTCTCCTCTTCTCTAACGGCCACAAGTGATTTGAGCATCAATAGGCGACTATTACAATAATTTTTTTTACTGGGAGGTCGCAATATTTCGGCTTGGGCCACGTCTTCGGGCATGTAAAACTGTCAAGAGTGGTCAAGAGGGGATTTTGGGAAGAACATGTGGCATTTCGGGGTAATATGGTATTTCAGCAGAAACTCCAGGTAACATGGAATTTCTATCTCATTAACTAAGTAATATGAAAAAAAAACTCTCATTTGGTACATGGCAAAAGTGAAAGCAGAAAGGAATGAAGACAAATGGAACTTATTTATCGAAATTTGGCCTTCATTGATAAAAGTTGGATGACAGCATATACAGATGCCATTTGATATCTCCGGGTTAACCAAAAAAAATGGTTGAAGTTATTTTTTTATTTATAATTGTTTAAGTTCTACCTGGTGGTCGGAATTATCTTATGGCAAGTTTTTTGTTTTTTTTTCTTGTGAAGAATCTGTTGATAGAATTTTAATATACAGGCTGTTGCTTGGGGTTGTCGTTTGTGTATTTAATTTGACAACAATGTGACAACATTCATCTCTTTCCGAGCTACTAGGCATTTGAAATGATATAAAGTTGAGAAATGGAGGCAAAGGAGGCACATGAGAGAATCTAGAAAGCAAGAGCGTGAAGATATACATACCCAATATCTCGATGTCCATGTCTGATATGCAACCCATGTGTGTCTTGCTTCAAGTCTGTGTGCTATGTTGGGTTGTCCACTATATCAACTTTCATGGTCCCAGCCAGCCACTCATGATGCTAAGATGGAAATGACTTAGGACTTGATAACAATGCTTCAACTAATATTCTTCTCATCTGAGTCCAAAAAAAGCTTTTTCTGATCATATCCAAATTCTAAGACACTTTCAGTTTGCTAATGAGACATGTGGGTGGAAGTCCTAAGATCTTAGAATGGAATATGACAGCCCAAGAAGTGTCTCTCTCATCAGTCGTAATAACCTTTTGATGTCACTAAACCGACCATGATCAGTCTATTGCTCTTTTGCTTCAGATGTTGATCCTAGAACTACCAAGGATGGCTTTGAAGTCGTTCACATTCAATAAATAGTGTCTTTCGTGTATCTTCTAATCGAAGTTTTGTAAAAAAGTGAAGAACAGGACAGGACACTTAATGTGGGATGGGGGTAATATTTTAAGAACCTAAGTAATTTTTTATGTATAATTATAGGCTAGATTGTTGGATATTCTCCCTCATTCCGGAATTATTATCACCATAAAGTTTTTTAAAATGAGCTAACGGAGTGAGTAGAAATCATTATCTTTACATTGTGATTACTCTCTATTGGGCTAATTTGAGAGCTTTGCTCCTCCTTGAATGGGAAGGTTGAGAGGGAAGGTCCCCATTGAGTGGACCTGAGCCCAAAGCAAAGCCTTAAGTGGCAAAGAGGACCTTGCTTGGTCGGCCATCCCTTATCTTCCTTGTATACCCCACCCAAGAGACAGCTGAGGTTTGGACCTCATGCCACTGCTTTCAGTAGAATGTCCAATGGCCTCGGTGCTAGAGCTGATCCAAGGACATTGAATGGCTGGGACCTTATGCCATTCATTGTAGAGCCAGCCATGAGCCATGGTCACAATTGCTCCTGCACAAAATGGCTTGCCGATGACTGGCCACTCTGTAATCTGCTGGAGCCCACCATATCTACACACCGACGGCGTGGAAGTGCCATGCTGGAAAGGGAAAAAGACAACGATGATAGAATTTTCTTCGGTAGTTTGAAGCTCAAGAGTGGCTTCCAAAACTGCAGAGCTGGAGCCTGGTCATGGAGATCTTGCATGCCCATTCTCCTCCAATGGTGGCTCTTCCTGTTTCCAGGAGTAGCTTAGCTGAAAGTCCCTCTTTCCTTTCCGGTCAGATTCTTCCTTTAGACCTGACCAGGAGGCGTTCCAATGTCAGGAGTGTTGGATATAAACCAAAAGCCCATATGAGGGCCAAACCCATAATGAAATAATAGAAGCCCATATGAAGCTTATTAACTAAGAGGCCCAATTAGTATTGAAGATGCAATCCCAAAAGAGAAGAATCTAGAAGCATGGAAAATGCTAGAAGAATGGAGCATGTAGTGTGTAGTGTAGAAGTCTCTAGAAGACCTACTTAGAAGAATTGTCTAGAAAAGTTTTTTGTAGAAACTTGTAGAAGGATGTTGGACTCCTATAAGTAGGGAATGGTAGATGGAGTTCCAACACACAAGTGACTAAGAAAATTCAAGAGGTGAAGTGAAGTGTGAGGGAGTGCTCTTGCAAAGGTAGCAACCTTGTCCCTTGAATTATTCTTGAGATAGTGAAACTTGTGAGAATTTTTCTTTTATACCATTGTCTCATTTCCTTCCCATATACTTCCCTCATAGTCATAGTTGTGGGTGAAGGCTTAGCAAAGCTAACATCCAACAAAGTGGTATCGGAGCCAGGTTTAGTGACACTTGAGTTTATTCCTCCATTTATCCTACATAGAAGATGACTTCCAATCTAGTCCAACCTCAAATTCATAAGTTGGTGAAGGACAACTATGATAGTTGGCAAATTCAAATGAAAGCATTGTTTGGGTCGCAAGATCTATGGGAAGTTATTACTGATGGATAAGCCCACCGCCGAGAAAGAAGCAGCGTATACTGCAGAGCAGAAGAACTCTCTGAAGGAGTAAAGAAAGAAAGATAAGAAAGCATTGTTTTTACTCTATCAAGGAGTAGATAAATCAATTTGAGAAGATCGCTGAAGCGAAGACAAGCAAAGAAGCATGGGAGATTCTAAACACTTTCTTCAAGGGTGTTGATCGCGTGAAAAGAGTTCGTTTGCAAACTCTAAGGGTTGAGTTTGAGGCTGCTCATATGAAGGAAGGTGAGTCCATCTCCGACTACTTCTCAAGGTTACTAGTCATAGCTAATCAATTAAAAAGAAATGGGGAAAAAATTGAAGATGTTCGTGTAGTAGAGAAAATATTGAGATCCCTCACAACCAGATTTGAACACGTGGTTGTGGCCATTGAAGAATCAAAAGATTTGGACACTCTCACGGTTGAGGAGTTAATGGGATCACTCCAAGTCCATGAGCAGCGTATGTTAAAGTGCAGCAGCCCATCTATTATGGAGCAGGCACTTGAGTCAAAGTTAACTTTAAATGACCAGAAGAGTGGTCGTCCTCAACGTGAATGCTTCACTAATGGCAGTCGTGGAAGAGGCCGTGAAAGAGGAAATTATCAAAGGCAAGGTCAAAATCATTGGAAGTCCACCAATAGTAGAAGAGGCACGAGTAGCGGCAAATCTACTCATGGTAGTGGATATGGAAATAGAAGAAGTGTCCAGTGTTACAATTGCAACAAGACTGGGCATTATGCATCTGAGTGCTGGAGCAACCAGTCTGTAAATCAGAATCAACAATCCAATTTTGCAGAAGCGTCTGAGGACAAGAGAGAAGATGCCACACTCTTCATTGCACAGAAGGAGGCACGTGATCAACAAGATGTCTAGTATCTTGACTCTGGAGCGAGTAATCACATGTGTGGCAAGAAGGAGCTCTTTGAAGATTGGGTTGAAGACGTTCATGGTAACATCAGCCTTGGAGATTCATCCAAACTGCCCGTAAAAGGCAAGGGTAAAATTAAGATTTATCAAAAGAATGGCGCTCCACAATATATCTCAAATGTGTATTTTGTACCTAACATGAGAAGCAACATTCTAAGCATTGGGCAACTCCTAGAGAAGGGGTACAAAATACATATGGAGAATGGGTGTCTCTCTTTGATGAATGATCAAGGGAGGATTATTGCAAAAGTCCAAATGACACCCAATAGAATGTTCCCTCTCCACATCAATACAAGTTTAGATAAATGCTTCTATGGTAATATAAAGGACGAGTCATGGAAGTGGCACCTTCGATTCGGGCATCTTAATTTCAGTGGCCTCAAGCTATTGTCTACATCAAACATGGTATGTGGATTGCCGACTATAGAGAAGCCGGGATATGTATGTGAGTCTTGCACACTTGGCAAGCAGCAAAGAGCCCCTTTCAAAGTGGAAAATCTTGGAGAGCAGTAGATCCCTTGTAGTTGGTGCACACTAATATTTGCGGACCCATTGAACCTGCATCCTTTGGAGGTAATAGATACTTCATCACCTTCATTGATGATTTCAGCAGAAAACTTTGGGTCTATTTCATCAAAGAAAAGTCTGTTGCCTTTACTATTTTTAAGAATTTTAAAGCTCGTGCTGAAGTTGAAAGCGGATATAAACTTAAGATACTCAGATCTGATCGAGGTGGAGAGTACACCTCGAATGAGTTCCGGAATTACTGCAAGGAGAACGGCATCAAGCAACAATTTACAGCAGCATACACACCACAGCAGAATGGCTTCGCTGAGAGGAAGAACTGCACCATTCTTGACATGGCTAGAACCATGATTAAGGAGAAAGGATTGCCGAAGAATTTTTAGGCCGAAGCTGTTGCATGTACAACCTATCTTCTCAACCGCTGTCCCACAAAGAGTGTGAAGAACATGACACCACAAGAAGCATGGAGTGAATATAAACCCAGTGTGACACATCTCAGGGTCTTCGGTTGCATAGCATATGCCCAAGTTCCTGAAGCAAAGAGAAAGAAGTTGGATGACCGTGGAGAGAAGTGCATATTCATTGGATACAGTGAGGAGTCAAAAGCTTACAAGCTCTACAACCCACTTACATACAAGGTGGTGGTAAGTAGAGATGTGATTTTTAGTGAGGAGGAAGCTTAGAGCTGGAGTGAAGTAAGCACACCAAAGGAGAATCATCTTGAGATGGAGGAACATGGAGAAGCAAGGCATGAAGCTCCAGAAAGAGTAATCTCAACACCGCTCCCTAAGGCATCAAATATAGATCAAAGGTCAGATATCTCAACTCTAGCTTCTACACCTATTAAGATGAGAAGTCTTAGAGAAATTTATGAGCAAACTGAAGATATAAATCTACTTTGCCTATATGCTGATATTGAGCCTCTAACTTTTGAAGAGGCTGTTAAAGAAGATTGCTGGAAGAAAGCCATGGAAGAAGAGATTCATGCCATCGAGAAGAATGGCACATGGGAGCTAACTACATTGCCTAAAGGTCAAAGGGCGATTGGTGTCAAGTGGGTATACAAAATCAAGCGGTTGGCTAATGGACAGATTGAAAGATATAAAGCCAGACTTGTAGCCAAAGGGTACAAGCAAAAATATGGCATAGACTATGAAGAAGTGTTTGCACCGATTACAAGACTTGACACTGTGAGGATGCTGATGTCTCTTGCTGCCCATCATAATTGGAAGATATACCAGTTAGATGTGAAATCAGCCTTTCTAAATGGGAAGCTTGAAGAAGAGGTGTATGTAGAGCAGCCCCAAGGCTTTGTAGTGACAGGAGAAGAGCAAAAGGTGTACCGGCTGAAGAAAGCTCTATATGGCTTGAAGCAAGCCCCACGAGCTTGGAACTCTCGCATCGATGGCTATCTCGAAGAAAATGGCTTCACTAAATACCCGTATGAGCATGCCGTCTACATCAAGAAGAATGCTCATGGTGAGATACTCATAATATGCCTATATGTTGATGATTTGCTCTTCACAGGAAATAGCCAACATATGTTTCAAGAGTTCAAGCAAGCAATGGTCAAGGAGTTCGAGATGACGGATTCTGGTCTTATGTCTTTCTTCCTTGGCATTGAGGTACGTTAACAATCCGATGATATCTTTATCTCTCAGAAGAAATATGCAAAAGAGTTACTTGAAAAATTTAGGATGACTAATTGCAATGAAGTCAGTATTCCTCTTCCATCTGGTTTGAAGTTGACAAAAGAAGGAGAAGGAAAAAGCATAGATTCCACCTTATTCAAGAGTTTAATTGGAAGCTTAAGGTGCCTCACAATCACAAGGCCAGATATTGTCTTCGGTGTTGGACTCTTAAGCAGGTACATGGAAACACCAAAAGAATCACATTGGTTGGCTGCCAAAAGAATCTTAAGATATATAAAAGGTACGTTGGACTTTGGCCTCTTTTACTCATATAAAGATGATGCAACTTTATATGGTTATTCAGATAGTGATTGGGCTGGAGATCAAGAAGAAAGAAAGAGTACCTCAGGTTATGTGTTCTATCTTGGATCAACTGCCTTTACATGGATATCCAAGAAACAAGATGTAGTGGCCTTATCATCTTGTGAAGCAGAATATGTGGCAACCTCATCCATTGTCTGTGAAACTATATGGTTGAGAAATCTCCTAGAGCAGTTAAATCATCCTCACGAAGATTCAACCCCGATATATGTGGATAATAAATCAGCAATTGAGCTTGCTAAGTGTAATACCCGGAATTTTTTTATTAAAATTGAAAAATCTTATGCAAGGTAAGCAGGTAATTCTCTTAATTTGATGAATTATGATTGGTGGTTTGAAAAGATTTGAAATAGAATTAAAAACCCGGTTTGAATTTGATTAGAATTGGGACTTTTAAATTGGAAATTTAAGGAATCCGAAGGAAGGAAATTTTGGACGTGATTAGTGCGGTAATTGGCAGTTACTAAACTCATTAGTGACACGTATGGAGATAGGAGAAGATGGTGGAATTGGTTTTCAATTAGGAAGTTACAAATCCTATTTTAAGTAACTATTTGATTTGACTTAATCCCCTAACTAAATGGGATAGGTTACGTCAATTAGTATGAAGAGTCAATTAGAGTTTAATAAAGAGGTTACCCAAGATTTACTAGCCAATTTTGGACGAGATGATCAAGGCAATTGGGCGTCCATTGGAATTGGGAAACTGCTAGAAGCAGTGATGGCATTCAAGAGGGAGATCGTGCCTTGATTTGGGGTAGATCGTGGCCTTAGATTAGGTAGCCATCAATGGTGGAAGGTTGAATCCAAATTGGGAAAAATTGTCTTAAGTATGTGTAACCGAATTAGAGTTTTGAAACTCTTTAATTAAAGAAAATCCTAACTAAATGAGGAATTAATTTGGGGGAACGTCTTGGGCAAGTGGAAGGCTTGCTTTTGGTGATCATTCGTGGCCTTTGGATTAGGAGAAAATCGACGGTGGAGATGTGTCCTAGGAGAATATGACACTTGCTATTTAAACTCGCAAAGTGAGAGACCACCATCCCTTTGAGACTTTGAGAGACGTGCAAACTAGCAAAGGGGGTCTCGTCCATTCTCCTTTCAGCCTTCTACAGTGACCTAAGGGGTGGTAGTGCGAGCCATAGTGCTTGGATCACGAAAGCAAGAGAAGTGATTCGAAGGAGACAACTCGCGTAAAAGAAAAATCGGATTTTTTTGTCTTGCGAGGTAGGTGCTCTTTTTTCCACAATTCCATACTATAAATTGTGATATTTCGTGATGAATATGATTCTTGAGCACTGATGTGAATACCTATATGAATGATGATCCGTTTGATATTGGTGTCGTTCAATTCAATGGTTTACCATTTATTATTTTGAACATGATGACTATTGCACCCGATCCTAATAAATTAAATACTTCTCATGCATGGCTCCACTTAGATCTCACCGTATGCTTACTGCTTTGGTCGAGATGAGTACATTCTGTTAGACGTTGTACAATTGTATGTCCTTATATGGATGTCTTCTTTCCTTAGTTTCGTTGTTATATGTCATCGATGATCATGTAGTGTCATACCGGATTCCAGATTTCAATCATATGCTGTGATTAATCCTTAAAGTTTGAAACTTGTGGTTAATGCATACTGGTATTCAGATGTTTTAGCCTCCAAGATTAGCTTTGGGTCGTTAGTTTTCCTGTCTCACGTTAATTGTCTATTTTGGGTCATATCAGCCGATAAACGGAAGTATTGGTACAAAACTGTTTTGGCATAATGATACATACCTTATGATACTAATTATTAAAGTAACAATTTTTATGAAAAAGAGTTACTGGAGTTTGAGATTTATTGTACCCTAATTATCTCATGATTTAGTATGGGTATATCCTGAATTAATAGTCCTAATTGCAGTCTACATGTCTAAACCGTATGAATATGTACAATTAGTTTTGGGATTAACAATGTAGTTAAGAATCTAATTAATTGCAGAACAATTGGGAGTTAGTAAATGCCCAGAAGAATAATATAATAAGTCTAGAATGTATTAATAAGTGTTTAATTGAGTAATAGACTGTATTGATTAAGTAAGTTTATAATTAATGATCTCGGCCAGACTTAGTCTTGTGCCGACAGACTGTGATAGAAAAATTATAATTAAATGTAGAAAACTCGGAAAATTATGTCTTCAATTGGATTAGAAACTAGAGACATGTAGCTATCTGTCATAAAAATTTCAGACTAGAATATGTTCTGTACAGACCGTGGTGAGCCATAGAATGGAGCTGTTGTGCAGATAACAGTATATTTCCGGGTTGTTTAAACTATACCATATATTAAAACCTATGTGATATACCTAATGATAAACTGTAGTAACTATATAAAATCCAGAGAGATGAAGTTAGTAATGTCTAGTAATTGATCCAATCGAGAGAGTGAGTCATGTCGGACCGAGTCATTCCTTCGTGGGGCATTGTTCTACCAATATAGTATCCTTGGCATCGAACTTGAAATCTTAGATTCTCGGTTAGGGTTTAGTTTCCTAGACCCTACCATCTTATACCAACGTCATATAATCCTCAATATTGTCAGAATCGATGATGTCTTGATTGGAGCTATGCATGGTGAAGGTGTTTAATGAGTTATTTCTGATGAGTCTCAGTCTTGAGTCATCCTGTGATTGAACATTGAGAATTCTTTGGTTACTCCTATGTGAGTCAATTCAGACTGTATTTCTTGAGTACTCACTCCTATGAGAGTCAATTCAGATTGTATCAATGAGATTGTTACTTTACTCTTTGGTGAGTCATATTTTGGAAGATTGATGTTTGAGTCTCTAGATGAGAGAGCACTTGATATTTCAAGATTGATTCAGTTCTATGTAAATTGTTTCTCCACTAGGAGTTCGGATGAACACTCTTAGTTGGATTCATAGTATGCTCACGAGCCATTGCTAGATCCTTTGTGATCTCAGATGATATATGAACCTCTGTAGTTCAGCCGATGACGGCAACGCATGCGCTTTAGACTGTATGATATTACGGAAGGTCTGCAGTCTCAGCCCATTGTGCCCGTAAGCACCGATGGGGCCAGCATCCCTAGACGCATGGCCTGGTTCCTCTGTAGAACCTCTAGGATGATCTGGTATTGATGTCCATAGGGGAAGTGGACTGAACAGAGAGCAGAAATTGTTATCTCCGACACTCTGTATGTTTGGAGTTAGTATTCATTATTATTTCCTCCCGATGCTCTGTACGTTTGGGATCTGAGTTAATGTTTGTTTATTCTCGACCGTTGATGGTCTTTGATGATGAGTATAGTCCAGGTAAGTGAACTCCGTATTTGCTCAACCTGATCTTTCTAAACATGTCTTTATACCATGTTGTCAGCATTTCCTTTATTATTATTATGTTGTGGGTTTTTCTTGGCTCCTACTGGGTATTTCTTTTGAAATACTCATGCATCTCTCGATGCAGGACTCAAAGTGGAAAGGAACTAATAAGGTACGTGCGAAGGAGCTCGATGGTGGAAAGTTGATAGCAGTGGATTTATTTATCGTTTTTAATTTCTTGTTCATGGAGAACTAATCAGCCTGCGTGCTGAATTGCATTTATGATTGCTGATTGTTAAGACTGAATTATTGTAATAGCGTAGTTAAACTCGAAGTAGTTTTATTATTTAAGATTCTTGTATAACGGAAATTGGTTAAGCATTCTGGAATGAGAAAGTGGTGTGATCGAGTATTCGGTCGCGTCCCGAGTTTCAGCCTCATGACCTTAAATGAGTTAGTGCTTCCGCGCATTATTCAGGGTTTTGAAATTTGGGGCGTGACACTAAGAATCCAGTGCAGCATGGAAGAAGCAAGCATATAGACATAAAGTATCACTTCTTGAGAGACCACGTAAAACAAAGAACTGTGAAGCTGGAGTATTGCAACACTAAAGAGCAAGTGGCTGACATCTTCACTAAAGCTTTACCCACCGACACATTCATCAAGTTGAGGACTATGCTCGAAATGAAGAAGCTTTTGGTTTAAGGGTTGATATGTTGGATATAAACCAAAAGCCCATATGATGACTAAGCCCATAATGAAATAATAGAAGCCCATATGAAGCTTATTAACTAAGAGGCCCAACTAGTATTGAAGATACAAGCCCAAAAGAGAAGAATCTAGAAGCATGGAAAATGCCAGAAGAATGGAGCATGTAGTGTGTAGTGTAGAAGTCTCTAGAAGACCTACTTAGAAGAATTGTCTAGAAAAGTTTTTTGTAGAAATTTGTAGAAGGATGTTGGACTCCTATAAGTAGGGAATGGTAGATGGAGTTCCAACACACAAGTGAGTAAGAAAATTCAAGAGGTGAAGTGAAGTGTGAGGGAGTGCTCTTGTAAAGGTAGCAACCTTGTCCCTTGAATTATTCTTGAGATAGTGAAACTTGTGAAAATTTTTCTTTCATACCATTGTCTCATTTCCTTACCATATACTTCCCTCATAGTCATAGTTGTGGGTGAAGGCTTAGCAAAGCTAACATCCAACAAGGAGTCCCAATTGTGTGGACAACTTTGGCTCCTGGACAACAAGTATGCATTGTTCTGAGAACTGGGTGTTTCTTTATCTAGTCTCTTGTGCTTTATATGAGTAATTGACATGCTTTCCAGTTTATATTTTTGAAGTGTAAAAACTGCTAATTTGTGTATATTGGATGTCCACTTCAGATTTATATAGATGAAAGAAGATATATAGTGAAGTGGAAACAATTACTGTGTAATGACTAATGGCATAGTGAATCAGAGGCTATTTCGCTTATCAAGGACTCATTCACATTGATTGTGTACTCAGTTTCACTGTCATTAATAAAATATATAGTGAGTTTCATCAATTTTCTAAAGGATGCCAACTTGGATGTGCGTTGATGAAACAAAAGGTAGTAAAGAGAAGACAATTCCTGTGTAATAACTAATGTGACGCAGCACAGAAGGATTTCGAACTCAAATTCACCAATTTGTAAAATCTTCAAACTGTTTGTTGAATTTGCAAAGAGAAAAAACAAAACTATTTATAAGATTTCAAGAGTATTATAGAAACAACCTGGAATCCTCCAGATTTGGGTTCCTCCTTCCACAGGAAGAACAGATCCGAAAATAAAGGAAGCAATTTGAAATTCAATTTCAGAAAATCAATTATCCTCATATTACCAATCCCCTGTATTTATATCCCACTACATAACCTATCTAACAGATGTAACCGAATGATATAAGCTAAAATATCTAAACTGCCCCCGACTAAGTAGAAAAAGATGCAGTATTCCCCTCTTTAACAGAAACATCATCCTGCAGCTCTTGCTCCTCACTAGAGCACGCCATCAATTCCCCCTTCCCTAAGGAAAGAGCTCGACCACGAGTTGAGGAGGAAGAAAGATCGGCGTCATCATAGTCAAAAGAATCGTAATAAGGAAACAAGTCAGCCACATCAAAAGTGCGAGAAATAGTATACTTCGGGGGAAGATCAACAGAATATGCATTCTCACCAAACTTCTGCAAAATTTTAAATGGTCCAATCTTGCGTGGAGCGAGTTTACTATAAGAACCAGTAGGTAAGCACTCCTTACGAAGGTACACCATGACTAGATCACCGACATTAAACTGCTGAGGACGTTTTTTTCAATCAGCAAACCGTTTATAGGTAGCATTAGCAAGTTGTAAGTTGCTGCGAACAGTTTGATGAATGTCAGCAAGTCAAGAATGCAGTTGAACAGCAGACATATTCTCATTCTTGTGTCGCACTCCAGGAACTAAATCCAATGTATGATATGGAATGAAGCCATAGAGAATCTCAAAAGGTGCAAACCCAGTGGACCGTTTGGGTGATGAATTAAATGCAAACTCAGCCTCAAGAAGGTAGAAATCCCACTTCTTTGGTTGATCGCCCACCAAACAGCGAAACAAATTACCCAACGATCTGTTAACAGATTCAGTCTGACCATCAGTTTGCGGATGACATGAACTACTAAACTGCAATGTTGTATCCAGGCGTTGCCAGAAATGACTAAGGAACATCGTATCCCTGTCAGAGGAAATTGTACGAAGAATACCATGGTGACGAAGTATCTCTTTAAAGAACAAATGAGCAATTCAATTCATGAATCAACTGCTCACGCAGGGAAGAAGATGGAATGCACAGACAATTGTTTTAAAGAGAAATCCATCATGCAGAGTATAATCAGAAGAAGAATGAAGTTGTTGCTGGCAATCATTCCAAATTTTTCCAAAATTTGAGTTTGAAGGATAAAGTTTAGCAAATACCTCAAAGCCAAACACTTGTTTCTGTAATGTAGACAAAAGTACGCATTTGCGGCTTAAAGCATCAGTAACACGATTCAGTTGACCAGATTTATGTTTAATAACAAAGGTGAACTCTTGCAGTTATGAAATCCAGCGAGCATGCATACGATTCAGTTTAACTTGATTTGGAAAGAACTTGAGAGACTGATGATCAATATGCAAAATGAATTCTTCATGCAAAAGATAGTGTCGCCAGTGTTTCAATGCCTGAACCAAGGCAAACAACTCAAGAGTATATGCTGGCCACTTTCGACGAGCTTCAAATAGCAAGGCAACAGGTTTTCCATCCTGTGAGAGAACACCTATACCAATGCATGAAGCATCACATTCAATTTCGAATACCTAGTCAAAATTGGGAAGAATCAAGACTGGTGCTGTAGAAAGTCTCTGTTTGATAAGATTAAAACTATTATCCACCTCAGTGGTACAGCAGAATTCATGTTTTTTCAAACATTCAGTCATCGAAGTAGCTATAAGACTGAAATTTCTGACAAAGCGATGATAAAAAGTCTCCAGCCCGTTAAAACTTCTTAATTCACTCACATTTTGAGGTATTGGCCAGTCAAGAATTGCTCTAACTTTGCTGTCATCCATACTAATGCCGGCAGAACAAATAACAAAACCTAGAAAGACAAGGCGATCAATAAGGAAACTACATTTCTTTAGATTAATAAATAGAGCATTGTCATGAAGGGCCTCTAGAACCTCGCGAAGATGTTGGAGATGATCAGCTTCAGTTTTGTTGTATATAAGAATGTCATCGAAGTAAACTACGACGCATTTACCAAACCATGGTTTCAGAACTTGCATCATCAATCGCATAAAAGTACTTGGTGCGTTGGTGAGTCCGAAGGGCATAACTAACCATTCGTAAAGACCTTCCTTAGTCTTGAATGTAGTTTTCCACTCATCACTGGCATAGATCCGAATTTGATGGTAGCTGTAGCGGAGATCAATTTTGGAAAAAACCTGAGAGCCTTCTAGCATATCGAGCATATCCTCAAGACGAGGAATAGGAAATCTATATTTTAGTGTGATTTTATTGATTGCCCGACTGTCGATACACATCCTCCAGGACCTATCCTTCTTGGGAACAAGTAAAGCTGGTACGGCACATGTGCTGAGACTTTCACGAATCAGCCCCTTCTGAGTAATTCTTCAACCTAATTCTGTAATTCAGCATGTTCTATTGGATTCAATTTGTAATGAGGCAAGTTGGGCAAGATGGAACCTGGAACTAAATCGATACAATGCTGAATGTTGCGTAAAGGAGGAAGAGAAGCTGACAACTCATTAGGCATCAAGGTGGCAAATACAGTAAGCACTGCAACTTCTCAGGAATCAGCTGAGTCACCTGATTCTGTTCTTTGGTTATCAGCACATGTACAATAGCATAATCCTTCAATTCTCGTTGCAGATTAGTGACAAGCAATAAAGAAGGGGACTTAGGAGCAGGAGGAATGAGCTTTGGTGTATCTGTTCTAGGAACTAAAATAATTTTGGTGCCTTCATAATAAAAGTGTAAGTATTTGTCTTACCATCATGAATAGATTGCACATCAAACTGCCATGGTCGCCCAAGAAGTAAGTGACACACATCCATGTCAACAACATCACACAGAACATTGCCTTTATATGACTGTCCAATAGCAACTAGAACCTCACATTGTGCAGTTATTTTCACTTCGGCCACATTTTGGATCCAACTGATGACATACGGATGAGGATGTTTAGAAGTAGGTAACTGCAATTGTTCCACCGCCCTCTTGGAAATAAGCTTTTTGCTGCTATCATCGTCAACAATCACTATACATAATCTATTTTGGACAATGCCTTTAGTGTGAAAAATCTCATGACGCTGTGAAGCAGGAGGCTGCTTGGCAGTGAGCAATAATTTATGAACAATTAAAGAGAGAGGTTGTACCTCATTATTGTGGACATCAGTTTCTTCCACAATTTCCACAGGAAATTCTTCATCATGATCCACAATTTCATACTCATTTGGTTGCACTTCAGAAGTTTGATTTAGAGCCAGATTAGTTGCAGCTCGACGAGGACATGTATTAGATTTATGGTTAGGATCTCCACATCTGTAGCACTTAGCAGGCAGAGGTGGGGCATATGGATTGGAGTTAGAAGCACTAGCACCAATAGATCCCTTATTTTGCCTTGACCAATTATTTTGCTGACGAGGGCAATCAGATTTAGTGTTGAAAGTTGCATTAGAGTCAACATTAGATTCCCTTGATGTGTTGTTTAACAAATTAGGAACTGTGGAAGTCTTGTTGATCGAATAATTTCGACTACTTTGCCTTTCAAAGAAAGCCTTTGCTCTGAGAGCTTGTTGCATAGCATCAAAAAGAGTATAGACAGGATGTGTAGTAGCTCTATCTTGAATGTTGTAACGAAAACCTCCATTAAACCTTTCAATTTGTTGCCCCATAGATTACGGAATTGCATTTCTAGCAACTAATCGCTGAAATTCACTTGCATATTCTGCCACGGTCCTGCTTCCTTGTTTACAAGCTTGGTATTGCCTAAATAAAATTTGCTCATAATCAACCGGAAGAAAATGATCGCGCAACATCTGCTTCATCCGATTCCATGACCTGATAGGATGTTTTCCAAGTCCCATTTTGCTAGATTGTACCTGTTCCCACCAAGCTGCTGCACCACTTTTCAGTTTACATGCAACAAGCTTGACTTTCAGATCTTCCGGAACATTTAAACATGAAAAGTACTGTTCTACTTCATAGGTCCAATCTAAAAATTCCTCTACTTGTAGCAATCCATTAAAAACAGGCAAATCTAATTTTGGACGAAAATCTTGATGATTGGCATGTTCACCTTGCCGATTAGATTGCATATCTTCATCTTCGTCACTGCTAGAATTCCTTCGGTGAGGGTGAACGAGAGGAACTAGTCGAGCAATATTTTTGTTCTCCGAAAAATCCGCTCGAAGCCTTCCTTGATCCACCATTTGCGGTCTCTGCAAATTGGCATTCAGCTGCTGCATCTGCGGTGTAAGTTGCTGCAATTGAAGCTGCATTTGCTGCTGGGACTGAGTTTGCAGTTGAATCAACATGGCTAATGATTGCTAAAGATTCATCTCCTCAAGAAACTCGTTTGTAGCCATGACTCCAAATCGATCCTTGCTCTGATACCAAATTTAACGCAGTACAGAAGGATTTCGAACTCAAAATCACCAATTTGTAAAATCTTCAAACTGTTTGTTGAATTTCCAAAGAGAAAGAAATAAAATTATTTATAAGATTTCAAGAGTTTTACAGAAACAACCTGGAATCCACCAGATTTGGTTTCCTCCTTCCATAGGAAGAACAGATCCGAAAATAAAGGAAACAATTCGAAATTCAATTTCAGAAAATCAACTCTCCTCATATTACCAATCCCCTGTATTTATATCCCACTACGTAACCCATCTAACAGATGTAACCGAATGGTATAAGCTAAAATGTCTAAACTGCCCCCAACTAAGTAGAAAAAGATGCAGTAGTCCCCTCTTTAACAGAAACATCATCCAGCAGCTCTTGCGCCTCACTAGTGCACGCCATCATAATGGCATACCTGAATCAGAGGCTTTTTTGTTAATCAAGGACTCATTCACATTGACTGATAAATTGAGTTTCATTGACATTAAAAAACAATATACCGAGTTGCATCAATTTTCTAAAGGATATCAATTGTCAACTTGGATATACATTGATGGTACAAGGGGAAACAATTACTATGTAATGGCATACTTGAATCAGAGGCTGCTTTCTTTATTGAATCATTCACACTGATTGATACACTGAGTTTTATTGTCATTACAAAAAACATACTAAGTTTCATCAATTTTCTGAAGGCCCAATACATGTAACTGCAAAATCGAGGGCAAAAACCATTAGGGCTTTTGGGCAGGATTCTGGACCAAAAGATGGAGATCTTGCATTCGTTGCCGGTGCCACGGGTAAAGTGGGTTCACGTGCTGTAAGGTGCATAATCAGCAATAATTTTGTCTATAACAAGGCTTGATTATCATAATGTACATTATTTTTTAACTAAATTACTATGTAATGTATCCAGGGAGCTTCTGAAACTTGGATTCCAAGTAAGCCGGTATTCGGAGCAAACAAAAGGCGAACACATTGGTGAATGTATGTTGTTTTATGCAGATGCTGATGCTGATCCACATTGCTTTTCAAATTCTTATGGCTTCTAATACATCTCAGTATATTACAGAGTGTTCAACAAATGGAGGGTGGTAGTGGAACTCAATGTAAGTCTAGTAACTTTTTCTTACCACTGATAAGATGGTGACATAAAGATGAAAAGCAACGTTCTAAGCAAGGTTTGAATAATATGGTATGTGCAGCTGATAACAGATATTTTTTGAATTTTAGCCCAGATTTAGAGAAGCTTGAAATTGTTGAGTGTGATTTGGAGAAGAAAGAAGGGATTGAATCTGCAATTGGCAGTGCCTCTGCAATTCTTTGCTGCATTGGTGCCAGTGAGAAGGAAATTTTTGATCTTACAGGACCATATCGAATTGACTATCTAGCAACCAAAAACCTTATTGATGCAGGTAATATAAAACTAATGTAGAACTACCATATTTTTGGATTTACAATTGAATCTCCCTTCATAATTTGTGGTGATGAAATACATATTTTTGAGTAATGATATTTTAATTCTTTTTGCTTGCTTTCTTTGATATGCTCTGCAACTAATGCGAAGGTCAACCACTTCATTTTGCTGACATCACTTGGGACGAATAAGATTGGATTTCCTGCAGCTATTCTGAAGTAAGCTTTTACTAAGCTTAGTGGGCTAGCTAATACAAAGTTCAGTTCGAGAAGCTATGTTCTTGTTTTTTTTAATGTGGCTCAAGCCGAGTTTCATAGATGCCCGGATTCAACCCATTGCATTAAGCATTATGCAATATAAATTTTACCAATGGAATCCTTTTATTAAGCCTGTTTTGGGGAGTCCTGGTATGGAAAAGAAAGGCTGAAGATGCATTGATTGCTAGTGGCCTTCTTTACAGTGTAAGTTTTCTTCTTAATACTTATAATTATGCAGTCTGCTGTTGTTGGCATCTAAATAATGTTTACTCTAGGCATCAATCATGATGAAATACTTCCATAAATTGCTCTAACTTAGCTTCCTCCCTCTTTACTCTCATTCAGATAGTGAGGCCTGGAGGTATGGAGCGGCCAACAGATACTTACAAATTAACACATAACATGGTCCTCTCCATTGAAGATACTTTGTTTGGTGGACAAGTATCGAATCTGCAGGTGCCAATGTCTTCCTGGACTAGAAATTCTCTCATGATTTAAATTCATCTTTGCAATCTGTTGCAATCATGTCAACAACTATCCGCTCAGCCTTTAGATTGACAATGCAGTTCTATTATCTGACTTTAGTTCAACTGACTTTGTATAAACTTTATATGTTTTGGTTGTACATTGATCCTAAGATATATAATCTTCCATTTAGTAACAATGTCTATGACTAAACATGTTCGTCATGATTTAACTGCAAGCATGGTTTTGTTTATGATAATTTGTGATCAGCAAATGCCCATACCTCCTGCTGCAGGTAGCAGAGCTGATGGCATTTATGGCAAAAAACCGAGACCTTTCTTTTTGTAAGGTGGTGGAAGTAATTGCAGAAACAAATGCACCATTAACATCAATGGTGATATGATGATTTGAAACCTCCTATATCTCCTACTCCAACCCCAAGTACAACTCCAACTGTGCCAAAGGGAACTCTTGACAGTATTGTAGAGCCTCCTAAAACACAAATAAGCGCAGAAGCACCCACCATCCAGCCTCAAGAGAAGAAACTATCTCCTCTTTCCCCTTTTATCGCGTAAGCTACTCATTTGACTATGTATGTCATACCATATAGCCGTATAGTTAATCTTTAAACGGATATGCATGCATTTTACAGATACGAGGACCTAAAATCTCCCACATCTCCTATGCCAACGCCGAGCTCTACTCCAACCCCTGAAGATGGCCATGTGAATGCAAGCCAGGTTCCTATTACAAATAAACCTCCAGAAATACTGCATTTGAGCCAACACAAATTGAGGCCACTTTCACTTTCACCTTTTTGGTTTAATGAACTGATAAATTAGGCCTTGGTTATACTAAACACGTATGAGGATCTGAAACCACCTTCTTCACCAAGTCCATCATGTAAGTGACATTTGAATGAGCCGTTGAATCAACCATGTTAGAAAAATGGTGTAGAGGTTGGAAAATACTGTACCAACTGCAAACGGTAATGGTTTCGCTGGGATTTTTTGTATAGACTTGGTATAACAAAAAAAAAGTTTTAACAAGCATATATTCCTTTCCTGAAAAATTTGAATTCATGCTTTTATGAACTATAATTCTTTGTGCATGGTCACATCTCCTGTTAAAGTCTACACTAAAGATCTAGCCAAGCGAATATACATGTTGGAGCTGTGTAGCCAAAAGGATCACACAAGGTGAGTGAGAGGGGAAGGAGAAAAGCAGAGAACAACTGAGAGAGGGAAGAGAGTAGAAAGTTACTGCTATATTACTTTTGAAAATCAAACATACACTTCGCATGGGCCAAAGCCCTGCTTACAGAATACTACTTTCCCACTACAATATATTCTACGTACAGCCAGACTAAGTTTCTTAAAAGTTCCACCTACATAAGAAAAAGTCTATTAACAAAGATCCTCAGATTTCGAAGTCCCTGTCAGGAAGACCAAAGTGCATAATCTATGCTCTATGTAAAGCCCGACTAAGTTCATCAAAATTTCCACCTTTTACATCATCATCATCATACGCCTTATCCTAGCTATCTGGGGTAGGCGGCATGGATTATATACCGCATTTGACTCTGATCGGAATCAAAGTGGTACAAAATCTATACAAAGAAACATAGTGGCAAGTTTTTACACCGAATGCCCTTCCTGACGCAACCCTCTGAACAGGGGACGATGAACTTTCCACCTTTTACATAAGCCAACGAAAACTATAAATCTTCATCCATGCATGTATTCAATATTTTCTAAAGCGGATGCCCTCTGAAACAGCAGTAGCATCTCTAATATCTTCACCACCTTTGACTTCGCATTCTTGTCAATTTGAACCATCATTGCCTTAAGAAGTGGTGCATTAACTAGGACAAATTTAAAAAAATCCATCTCCTGATCTTTGCCAACTTAAATCAGTCATTCTTATTATCTCGAGCTGATGAAATACATAGTCTGAGGTTCCATACAGAAAGTGCGCTTTATTTAATCATTGTTGTATCTTTTTCCCAAGCTTAGAAGTAAAATTAAATGATAAGTA
Source organism: Houttuynia cordata (assembly GCA_039654745.1). Taxonomy (NCBI): domain Eukaryota; kingdom Viridiplantae; phylum Streptophyta; class Magnoliopsida; order Piperales; family Saururaceae; genus Houttuynia; species Houttuynia cordata. The sequence continues at coordinate 18,483,088 of CM077508.1, read as the reverse complement.
ACCCTAAATTAATCAAACAACTTGAAATAATCAAGCCAAATTACTCATGCATACAGTTTTCACCATGCAAAATGCATTTCTTTTTATTGTTTCAACCTGGAACTGGAATCAACAATAAGCAATCCTGAATTTATCAAGCACATTTATTAAAAGAAAAAAGAGATACAAACACAGAGAGAGAGAGAGAGAGAGAGAGATAGAACATACCACAGTCTCAATAGTTTGCAATTTTGGAGAGCTTCTAAACAGGCAAAGAGCAATTGAAATATCTTTAGAGTCTCGAAAATCCATTTCCAAATGCAGAAACTCCAGATGCTCAAATGAATTTGGGAGTCTCTCAAGTATGTTGCATATTGCCAAAAACTAAAAGAACAATGTTAAGTTGAAATGTTAAAAAACATCAGGTCAATTAACAACATACAATTAACTTATATACAGAACAACAAAACATGAGGTTCTACCTGCAGAAAACAGGACTGCGCAGTCAATGTTTCAAGGGAAGTTAGGCGTCCAAGTACCTTGTCCGAATTGCAAGTCTCGACAAGCTCATTTGACTCGTCGAAGAAAACAAGCTTTTTTTTGGTGGTACCATCAATTTGGGAGAGACAGATCTCAACGCCAGCAAGTTGTGACCAACCAACCAAAGACAAATTCTCAAATACACCACAAACACACAAGTTACTTGAGCTTTGGTGCATGGTATTTAATACTGGTGAGGTGATTGCCACAGAACAATATTAATTCTTCAAGACTGGGACAACTAGAAACAAGATGATGGATTGTCTCCTCTGAAAAGTTAATATAACGTATTTCAAGAGTTTTGAGATGATTAAAAGCTCCCAAACCAGGTGGAAGCTCGATACACAATGGTGCAACTTAAGTGATCTTAATTCTTTGCAAGAGAAGAAGCAAGATGGCAACTTATAAGCATTCTCCACACCCTTCTTGAACTTGAGAGAATGCTCTTTTATACCATTTCTTGACAAGTAAAGGACCCATCTCTCAACACGTAAATTGCAGCCATGCAGGTCATGCGAGATCCTAAAACTTTGTATCGGACCACTATGAAGAAAGAGTATGTCGTCCACAATGCTTGATAAGAGGCAGCCACTGGGATTTTCTTTCTTCTTTCTGTTTGTTTTTTCATTAACTGCAGTGGGTTTCTCCATAAAAGCACGGAGGCATTCTTCGTCAAATTTGAATTTTGGAATGTTGGCCCAAGCATATCTCCACTTCTTTGACATGATGCTGGTTCTCACAGCCTCCTTTATTGGTAGACAAACTAGTATAGATTTCAGAACATTTGTTGGTAGGCTGCTGATTCTATCCACCTTTTTTGCTTCCTTTGAAGGAATGACAACCCCCATTACTTCAGTTTCATTCACTTGTAACAACCTGAAACAACCAGTAATACCAGTATCAAGCATCAAAGAAGTGGAACCCCCTTCTCTATTCTAGCATATACAATACAGCAAATTACTCAACTTTTTTTCTGAAAAAAGGAGCATCTTTAGAATGTTATAAAAGATAGCAAATGCAAAAAGCTTGACCCTAGAGCTTAAGTCTAACAAACTAATACAGAAAGATTTGTTTTTGTAGTTGTTTTTTGGGGTGGCCTTCTCTGTATTTCCTTTTTCTTTTTGCCTCCTTTTTAGCAATAAAACTTTCAAATATGCAAAGAAAAGTATTACAGAAAATATCGCCAAGAAATGAAGATAAAGTGTGGAAAGTTGCAGAATTAGAGGCCTTACTGGAATCAAATTGAATATAAAATCTACATGTCTAACCGTGGATTTGGGGGTATATTGGAAGTACTGGAATGTGCTTGGCCTTTTTTCTGGCACCCTTCGTGTTCATCTTCGGTTGAAGCAAGAAAGCAAACAACTTTCTCCAGCTTGATTTCTTCCCTAGACAGCAGCAGTAGTCTGCCCTGAGAGCAAGCATCATATTGCATATACCCAGAAATGATAGCTATGTGCAGATGTTCAACATAAACACATTACACAATCGCCATTTTTTCTATGTAGGCTTCCACTCCAATGTGGCATGCAAATCTAGAAGAAAAAAAGAGAAGCATGAGATCATACCGATCAAAACTGAGAATACTGCAACCTGACGGGCACATGTCAGAACTCTGAGGTATAGTAGACGGCAGCAATGGAAGGTCTGTAGTGTAGTATGTGGTGGAGAGAGAGAGAGAGAGAGAGAGAGAGAGAGAGAGAGAGAGACGGAGAGACAGCAGGGGAACTGAAGAGTCGGCAAGATAGAGAGGAGGGAAGGAAGAGAAGGGGAGTAAGTAGAACATTGCAAAATCACATTCGTTGCAGGGGAACACATGAGTAGCTAAAATTATGGACAAGTGATCCTTTAAAATGAGAGGTATCAGAACATTGCAAAATCCGATGGTGATATTTTTAATTTGAGATATATTGAAATTGAAAGGTTGACTATGCAAAAAAATTAATGTACGTAGTTAATATTTGAGATTAGCAACATAAGTTGAAAAATGGAAAACATAATGTCACTTGAATTTTACACATAATTCACAAGAAAAGCAAGACAGGGAATCTAACCGGCAGAAAATAGAGATCCATGTGAAGCATTTCCAGGGAAGTCAAGCATCCAAGGACCTTGTCCATATTGTAAGGCGTCGTTGAATTTTGATACTCTCTCCGTCTGGAATTAGCATTGGCATTTGAAGTTCCAGAATGAACAACAGTTTTGGACGGAGGGAGTATAAGCGAAAACACATGACAGATGAACTTTCGTCGCCATCCATGGTGATTACAACATCAATTGAAAAATTAAACACTAGGCTCGAAATCAAATTCACCACGTTGCCACCTTTGTTCGAAGTGTTATTTTAATTGGATAATCTTCTTACTCATTTTCTGAATTTTGTTCGTACATGAGATTCAATAAATTTATACCAACCATCGCAAGTGATTCATGTACATAATGCTATAGATTAACATTTAGAACAATAGGTGCAAGTAGTGTCACAAAGCAAACATAATTAAAGAAGATTTGAAGAACTTAAAAGGCCGAAAAGAAAAAGTAATAACAAAAAAGACGAGATACACAAATAAAGCTCTCAAAGATTTCAAGTTTCCTGTCAACGAGACTAAAAAGCTTAATTTTAGTAAAGACAACTGGCCAAAACCCTAAAAAATTACTTTCTACAGAAGCCATCAAGAATTATATAACTTAATCCATATATACAATTTTTGCTAAAGCAGATGCCCTTCTTAACAACAATAGGGTCTTCACTATGCTAAATGCCTTCTCTAATTTTGTTTTCTTGTTAGCCTTAACACTCATTGCCTCAAGAACAGGGGCATTAGCAAGGACAAACTTTAAAAACTCCACCTCATGCTCCTCACCCTTCAAATTCTTCACCTTTATTGTCTTTAGCTGATGAAATACACAATCTGAGGTTCCATCCCAAAGGCCTACATCATAGAAAGTTGCCTCTTCTACTCTAGAAGTAGACTGTAAGTGGAATAAAAATTAAGCAACCATAATCAACCAAACACAATCTGCGAATTGATCAATGACAATAAGAAAAAAAAGAAGATCCATAGACATACCCAAATCTGAATACTTTGTAATTTTGGAGAGCTTCTGAACAGGCATAGCACAGTTGAGATCTCCTTGAAGTTTTGAAAATTCATAGTCAAACTTACATGCATTAGATGCCCAAATGCATTAGGAAGTCTGTCCAATAAAGTGCCCTTCACCAAAAACTAGAAGACATATCCATAAGTTAAAAACCAAAATCATAATAGCGGTTAAATACTCAAAGAGAATAACTAGAAAAGTAAGATATGAAGTGTTACATCAATAAAATATTCCTCGACAGCTAGCATTTTGAGGGAAGTCAAGCATCCGAGGGCCTTGTCCAAAATGCAGATGTCAAGTCGCTCATCCTTTTTCTTGATTTCACCAATTGACGATAGACTTATATCAAGATTTGCAAGTAGTGAACAACCAACCAAAGAAAGATCATCAAACGCGCCAGTAACAGACAAGTGCTTGAGCTTTGGAGCATGAAAATTGATATAATTCAGGTGATGATTGTAACGTAAGCTCAAATGTTCCAGAAGAGGACAACTAGAAACAAGATGATGGATTGTCTTTTCAGAAAAGTAAGCTTCATGTAGCTCAAGCTCATTGAGACAACTTAAACCTCTGAAATCCCGTGGAAGCTTGAGCATACATCTGCGCAACTTAAGTAACCGTAATTGTTCGCAAGAGAAGAGGCAAGATGGCACCTTAAACACATCCTCTTCATCATCCCAAAACTTTAAACTAAGCTCCTTTGTACCCTTTTTTACTAAGTGAAGGACCCATTTATCAATATGTGATTTGCAGTCATACAAGTAATGTGAGACTTCAAACCGCAAAATGGGGCAACAATGAACCAAGAGAATGTTGTCCACAATGCATGATATGCGGCTGCTGGTGGCTTTCTCCTCAGAAGGAGGGTGGCATTCGTCATTGAATGTGAGAACTGGAATGCTGGTCCAAGCATATCTCCATTTGGTTGACAGAATGCTGGTTCTTACAGCATCCCTAATCGGTAATTGGCTTAGTATTAACTCTATAATATTTCTTGGTAAGCTGCTGATTATATCCATGCCTCTTGTTCTCATGACTCAAATTTCCTCCACTTCAGATGACTGAAGCAGTAATCACAGCAACATGGAGGAAACTGGAACACAACAGGATTGTCAGACTTAAATAAAAAAAAAAAGCAACCTTCAGAGATTAGAATATATTCAATAAAACTTTGTTTTTAGGGTCTTGAATATTAGTGATGGACTTCAGTGTACTATTACTCTAGTTAATGTTGGCTTTGCAAAACCTACACCCACAACCATGAAAGGAGCAGAGAAACTTTAATAAAATGTGCAGGAATTGAAAGGGGAAAGGGGAATCTCAACTGAACTTTTTGTTCAAGAACAAAGAGATGAATTAAAGGCTGCTACCTTTCATACAATGATTTCTTTTCTATCTTTTGCCATTCCCTTGTTACAAAAATTTTCTTTGTCTCACCTTTGTATGTACTCCAAACATAATCCTACATAGGACTTCCCCAAAAGACTACTCCAGACCTTTTCCAATACACTCATAGTTAACGAATACACCCTCCGTCAGAAATTACCTGTTCGCATAAGAAATCTAAAATGAACTAAAATCAGTTCATTTTTTGTATTCTAATCAGGTCAGGTAATTTTGGACGAAGGGTGTATTATGACTACCTACCCTGAAATGGAAATAACATAATATATTAAGAAAAGGTAGTCTAGAGAGTCAAATCAAATTTTAGACAACTAATTTCAGCAGCTGCTTTCTTCTTGGGCTTGGGCATTACACTTCAAAATGGGATTGGGATTATCTACATCATGAGCTGGCCTTTTGGTTTACTTCCAACAGTTAAAAGGAAACTATAGCTGAAGAAGCATGGATCATCTTAACGGTTGACAAAGAAAAGGCTAGTGTGCAAAAGAGGCAATGACCATTGAGAACGCACATCAAGATTTTAAACATCTTGTCAACAAGATTAAATGTGAGAATCTACATAAATCCGACATCCTAGTCTACCTTGAATTTCATCTGTCCAATAAAGTGCCTATTAATGACACAAAATGATGCATACAGTTGGTTTATTTTGGCTTTCTAAACGTTCTCAGTTAGAATACAAGTAGCTGATGTTAAGAACATGGAAGACGATTTACCAGTTGTCTCTACAATTTGGCAATTGAAGTATATTAACAATTAGTATCCTTGGGTTATGCTTCTTCCACGTTTTCAAAGTCCAATACTAATTATAAAATGTCCAACAAAGACAAAACATTAGGTCTACCACTTAGCCCAACAATGCGTCAAAAGGACTGACAGCAGGAGACGATACTATTTTACTCTGAAGGCTTGGAAAGTTTGATAGATACCAACATCATCGTATATGAGAAAATCCCCCATTCTCTAGGCAGACGGATATGGATGTTGGGCACATATATTTTCACCAACATCCACATATACAAAAAGCTAAAACAAGAAGTGTTACGGGGCTTCAATTGTAAGCATTCTTTACATCTAAGCATTATATTCCTTCAGCATTAGAATCCCTGATCTACAAAGAAAAAAAGATTTAGCTACAAGTATGTTAAGCTAAAGATGCATCAAAATGTAAATTCATAGGCATCCATGGAATTGCATCCAAATATTCCTATCCACAAAAGATACAATAATCCCATTAGTATCCAAGCTGCTGTAGATCTGTTTGGCAAAAAACAAAACATGTGCTTTGAGAAAACCTTTCACTTATAGAGAGCACATTCTTCCCTAACGTACAACAAGAGTGCATAGGAAGAACAAGAGAGAAAGCTAAGTCCTAGAAGTTGAAAGCTCCACTCTCTATCTCTGCTTATTTCCCTAATCTATTTACAGTGGTGCTTTTATATTTACTAATGATAAATGGAAAATATGATAAAAAAAAATGACAAACGAAAAATCATATTAGGCTGCTCTGGATTCACATTTCTCACACTGCAATGAAGGTCGAATTTACTGCCGTCTAATTCAGAAACATTTACAAAATCCGAAGAACTTTACAAACTTACCAAGTTTCTCAATTATTTTTAAATAACAACAATAACCAGAGATCACTACTAACATGTCAAGGGAAGTTGGAATGCATTGTTTTACCTCCCAAATCTTGGAAAAAGCATGTAGGAGTACATCTTAGCATAATCCATAAAAAAATAGAACAAACGGACTAGCTTTGCTTAGGCAAGTAGTTGGCTCCATTAAATGACCAAATGAAATAGAAATTAAACTGATAAATACACTATGTCCGTCTTCACACGTAACTTAACGAAAAAAAAACCAAAAAATTATACTACCAATTATATACTCAAATATGAAAGTAAAAAAAGTTAGTTGTTTAGTTGCTGTTATACATTTGGAAAAGATGCATGCTTTAGAGGCTTACCGGAGAATCGAAGAAGAAGAGAGATTGAACAGAGAAGATGATGAGCTACCGGCGGAGAAAGGCGCCAACCGGCGTCCAGCAGTGCTCCTGTAGGCTGTGAGGTATTGGGTTTTATAATTGGGGAAATTATATAAAAAATCATTAAAATTTTTTTTTTTCAAAATGTAGCAAATATTTCCCGAAACGGTGCTCTGAGCGGCTTTTTTTTTTAAACCGACCCGGGCAGAAAGGCATCGGTTCTGGTTCGCATAAAGGCGTCAGTTTCACCAATAAGGCGCATAAAGGCGTCGGTTGAACGGACGCCTTCCACTTTAACAAGAAAGCCTTTCTCTTGTGAATAATCTCAATCCCTTTTTTTTCAAGTGCCTGAAGGTGTCGGTTGACTGAGCTCATTTCGTATATATGAGGGCTCATTTCGTATAACTGAGCTCATTTCGTATATATGAGGGCTCGGGCTATGCCGCACCGAGCCCTAACGTCTCTCCTCGCCGTCTCTCCTTTCGAACGCCTCGGCTCTTCGGCGACCTCCTCGACACCGCCGCTGCCTCCGCCTCCCCTCGCTCGCCCCGGCCACAGTATCACCTCACCTCTCGTCGCCGTGGATCGTTGAACGGCGTCTCAGCCCAGCCACCAGATCGCCTTGCTCCACCTCCCCGATCTCGCCCCGGCCAATGCTCTCTGGTGATGTCCTCACCACCGCCTCGGCTAGCTCCGCCTTGCCGTCCTCGCCCCGGCCACCGCTCGACTTTGCTTGGCTCGCCTCGCCGTCCTCGCCCTAGCCACCGCCTCCCCGTCATCGCCACGTCCAAGCCACCGCCTCACCTCGCCTCGGCCGGCCAGCAGCTTCTCCGACAACTTCCTCGCCCCATCGCTTGCGTCTCTACCGGTAATATATGTTTAATATCCATTAGAAATACGTATTAATGTAGCTTTTGTATTGCATGAAATTAATTATGTTATATTTGTGTAGTATTTGATAGTGTTTCTGAAAAGTTTTGTGAGAAGAGATGGCGGGAGAAATAGTTCCGTTTGCGTTAATATATGGTGGCAGAATTGATAGAGGTGAATACGAAGGTGGTGAAAGTGTAGGATTATTTATTAATAAGCCAAGTACTTACAAGGAACTAGATATGCAAGTGGTAAACAAACTAGGATGGGACCAAAGATTGTGGAAAATTCATATAAAGTACAAGATGCCTGTTGTTGGAGCAAGGACTACCGTAATACCAATTGATGATGACAATTCTATGTAACAAATGTTCTATTTTGCGCCTCATGTGCTTAGCTTCAAGCTATGTGTAGAAAAAGAGGCGCGCATGCCAAGGTTTGTAAATGATGGTGAAGGCGGAAGTAGGAGTGCTCGTAGAAATAGGTCGAGTGGACACTCTAGAGGAAGGCGTGTAGAAGATAATGAAGAAGATGCTTTGTCTATATCACTAGCGTGCAACAAACCCCAACTTTCGCCTAGTTTGAGGTAACTTTGCTACGGATAACTTGGATGATTTTGAGGAGGAGTTGCCATATGAGGAGGAGCTCCCGTGGGCGCGACTAACAGATAATGAAATAGATGGGGCAATTAATCGGGGTTTGCATGAGGAGACATATCATGAGGAACTAAAATATGTGGGGCAAATATTCTCTAATAAAGATGAATTTGTACATACATTGAGAGAGTTTTCAATAGCGCATGATGTTTGCTATAAAGTGATGCGTACAAATCCAACACAGTACACAACAAGATATCAATACACTAATTGCCCAAGGAGAGTACATACATCATTGAAGAAGGGGATTAATGATTTTCAAGTGAAGATGTATGGTGGCGAACACACTTGTAGAAATGCCGAGCTAGACACTGGTCATAGTTAATGTACTGCGGCATTTGTTTGTCGGCATATATTACCCTATATTAGAGCAAAAATAGATATCCCACCAGTGTCTAGCTCAAGAGAGGATTAAGGAGACTTTTCACGTAGATATTTCATACAAAAAAGCATGGACGGCAAGGAATATGGCCACAAAGCAGTGTATGGTAATTGGATTGAGTCCTATCGATTATTGCCAATGTACATGGGGGCAATAGTTAATGCCAATCCGGGAACCATTTGTAGGTTGGTGACAACCCAAATAGAAGATGCTACGTGTCGACGGTTTGAGAAGGCATTTTGGGCATTTGGGCCATGTATTGAAGGTTTTAAATATTGTCTCCTTATTATAAGTGTTGATGCTACTTTCCTATCTAGTAAGTATGGAGGAGCCCTTTTGGTAGCAACTGCTAATGACGGGCACAGGGGTTTGCTCCCTCTTGCATGTGGCCTTGTTTCAGGTGAGGATTACCCTAATTGGAGATGGTTCTTACGTATGTTGAAGGAGCATGTTGTCCTTCATATGATCATTATCACTATCATATCCGATTGACATAAAGGGTTGCAAAAGGCTGTGCCAGTGGTGTTTCCACATCCGCATTTTGTCACTGATATTGTATGCGACACATTAAGGTAAACTATCATAAGAAGTTTAAAAATGATGTATTGATGAGGTTGATAGGGGAAGCTGCAACTGTGCTTACTGTAGACGAGTTTGATGAGAAGACGAAACTTATCGGTGCAGAAAGTCTAGAAGTAAAATGGCTACTCAGTGAGGAAGGTGGATTATCACCTCAATTGTGGGCGCTTGCTCATGACGCTTTTACAAGATTTGGAATGACCACACTAAATATGGCTAAAAATCTAAATAGCGTGTTGAAGGGGGATCGATCATTACCTGTGCAAGCCTTAGTGTCAGCCACATTCTATCGGATTGTCAAATTCTTGATGAAGCAATATTCGGCCGGGTTAGCCATGGCAACCCCATACACCCCAACTATTGAGTGGAAGATTAAACAACAAACGCGCTTGATTGGCAGCATGTGGGCTGACCAAATCAATTCTCACGTGTATGAAGTTAAAACAATGCGTGGTAGAAAATATGTGGTGGATGCAAGTGATCATACATGTTCTTGAAATTACCCTCAGGTGTACAAACATCCATGTCGTCATCTAATTGTTGTCCAATCGAGGCGAAGAGGACCCATCGGCGATTTAGTTAGATATTGGTATACATCTGATGCATATAGAAAGGTGTATGTAGCCGAATTCTTTCCGCCTCTAGATCAACGATCTTGGGAGGAAAAGTCACCTGAGTATGTGGTGAAGCCCCTAACGGTGACACGAAAACCCAGTCGTCCATGCAGTAGGAGAATACATAATGCGATGGATAGTGTGGGCATGTATGCAGATGGTCGATCTCACTACCATTGTGAGAATTTCAACCAAGTTGGTCATAACAGGCGTCATTGCCAAAACACACCTTCTGCTGATTGATACTTATATACAATGATCTTTATATATAAATTAACTTGTTTATACATTCTTTGGAGTTATTATTAATTATTAATTTCTGTGTAGATATTATGGACCCAAGACCGATTGATCCCTCCATCTTCACAGAGCAGAGCTCGCACAGATCTGATGGCATATGGAACAGAGAGGTATGTGCATAATCATTATCTCCTTAGTTTTGAATATTGCATATATCATTATCTTCTAATTGTAAGGTGCTTTTCATGTGTATAGGATCCCGGCATTGAATGCACCGAGCACTGGCAAAATGTGCGCCATTGGCTAGTTAATGCGTGCATTTTGTCGTACATAGAGATGGCAGGATTTGAGCACTTTACCCGGTTACAGTATATCAGGATTGATAGGGATCTCATCACTACCCTAGTTGAGAGATGGCAGAGGGAGACGCAGATATTTCACTTGCATTTGGGGGAGATGACTATAACATTATAGGATGTTGCTGTATTTCTCGGATTGCGCATTGATGGCATTGCGGTGAGTTGCTCGACTATGGGCATTGATTGGAATGAGGTATATGAATACCTTCTTGGACGGGTACCTCCACGTGAAGCATTAAAAGGACAAACTAGGGTAAGTTTTTTGTGGTTGAGAGAGAAGTTCAGTTGCCTGCCGGAGGATGCCACAGAGATTGACGTCGAGCAACATGCACGAGCATATTTACTCTATATGCTTGGTAGCACTATATTTGTCGATAACAGCAGCAGCCATGTGCACCCCATGTATCTCCTTTTGTTAGAGGATTTGTACACTACGGGACAGTATGCATGGGGCAGTGCCACCCTCGCTTACCTATACATAGAGTTGAGAAAAACTTGTCAACCCAGCACATTAGGGATTGCCGGGTGCATCACCCTCGTCCAGGTAAACCATCAATAATCTTTGATTACTATATTTATTATAAGTATAACATTTGATTCATGTTGGGTGTGAATGTATCAAACAGCTATGGTCGTGGGAGAGATTGCATGTCGGTCGTCCAAACATTATGAGCATTCCACTAGATGGTTTATCACCGTTAGGAGTTCGGTATGTGTTATTTATTCAAGTTATTTGATGATCTTGTATTGACATTTTAGATAATTTATTCCTCATCTTCATTATATTAGATGGACTGCAAAGAAGACAAAAACTGTGAATTCTCATAGTGTCTTGGCGATGTATAGATTGGAATTAGACTATCAACGATCCTCCCAAGTATTGGTCGTTTATATTGCACGTGTTATGAATATGACGAATGTACATTTCACAAAAAGTTAAGTACAATCTTCATATATTGTGTAGGTAACATGACAACCATATCACGATGATGTGTTAGTGCAGTTACCTGGAATATGTACGGATGAAGCGCATGTGTGGCTATCTAGGACACCGCTTATATGTGTTGACATCGTTGAGATGCATGTTCCGGATCGGATCATGTTGCAATTCAGATTAGAGCAAGTTCCCCCCTCTTGTTGCGGAGTTTATTGAACGATTATCGTGCCGAGGCCGAGGGAGTTTTGATTGGAAGTCGCATCATGCGGCCTACATTACTAGATGGGACGACCACTCTCGTTCAGGGGGAGCCTGCTATGACAGATCAAGATGGGATAATGCATATATGAGATGGTACTTGAGGATCACCAGGAGACTTATCATGCCACCTGTGCATGAGGCGGAGATGTTATATCAACCGCGGGGCGATACTGAGCGGGCATTGGTGAGTATCTTTTACTTTGTACTTGATTTAATTCACTATTGTTCTGTGCATTGGTGAGTAGATAACATATATTTTTTTTCCTTTCTAGCTTACTTGTGTGAGATAGACATTCGCTCAGATGGAGGGAGCTTTGGTGGACCGATCCTATGAGAGCTTGCTAGCGGCATGTCAAACGCTACACGATATCTTTAGATATGTTCTTGCGAGTTTGCTATTGCTTCAACCAGTTATGACAAAGATTCAAGGATTGGAGGTTGTTCCAGGACCTTTATCAACTTCTAGGACTAGAGGTTGTTCCGACATTTTGACATCATCAGCCGACACGACGAGTTTTACCCCATCACTAGTTGTTCCAGATGCCCCACTGGAGCAAGTTGAGAGGTCTCTTTCTTTGAAAGTATATCCACGCTGGCACCTACGTGGTTTGTCATAGCATCATTTCGGAAAATATTTGCTACAGTGCGTCAATTTGGAAATTTTTTTTGATGATTTTTTATATAATTTCCCCTTTATAATATTGGGGCTCCAACAACCATAAAAACAAAAAAAGAAGGAATATGGGTGCTCCTAAAGAAAAAAAAACACTTTTCGTTATGTTATAATAGCTCTATATGAGAAAATGTTAATTTTTATTGGATGATGGATACCTAAACTTCTCCCTCTGTCCAAATAAAAGCGACAACATTTAAGATGTTGGAGATCTAAAAAATAACCATACGGAGCATTGGGCTGATTATGCTTTTATTCATGGACAAGTACTAGACTATAGTACATGCATATGAAGGATTTACAATTACCACTATCTGCTTGTGCAAGAATATGTTCCTTCTGTTCAATGAAACCTGTTTGTATTTAAAAATGAGTTAACTTAAAAAGGCGGCCTTGAATTTTGATACTCCCTCCATCCGGAATTAATATTGACATTTGAAGTTCCAGAATGAACTACAGTTTGGGACGGAGGGAGTATAAGCCAATACACATAGACAGATGAACTTGATGCATGCTAAGCTAATTTTGTGGCCATCCATGGTGATTACAACATCAATTTAAAAATTAAACACTAGGCTCGAAACCAAATTCGCCACGTTGCCACCTTTGTTCGAAGTGTTCTTTTAATTGGCTAATCTTCCTACTCATTTTCTGAATTTTGTTCGTACATGAGATTCAATAAATTTATACCAACCATCGCAAGTGATTCATGTACATAATGCTCTAGATTAACATTTAGAACAATATGTGCAAGTAGTACTCACAAAGCAAACATAATTAAGAAGATTTGAAGAATTTAAAAAGCCGAAAAGAAAAAAATAATCATAATCAAGTAGCACATATAGTTAACAAATTCCCTGTACAAAGAAAAAGAAGGAAAACAGAGGTTGAAAAATGAAACTACAGTTTGGATTGGAATTAGGTAGTATTTCCTTAGTTTTTGGAATTGTAATAAGAAAGAGTCGTGTAAATGGTTTGAGCTGCGGTGAAGCCCATCAGGAAAGCTGCAGCAACGGGGATCCGATCGTTGCGATTCCAGCTCTTCATACTCTCCTCACAGTAGTAGACAATCAAAGAATCCCTCATCTCGCACAACCTGTTTGATGGATCAAAGGACACGTTCTTAGCAATCTTTTACTTTACATTTGCAATGAGTGATGGACAAACAAAGCTGACAAGAGTTCAAAACAATGGGTGAGAGGCAAGGAATTCTGTATCGGCTAAATTTCGTTGATATTTCGCCAATATATCAGTATCGGGCACCACCTGATAAAATGATCCAACATAATATCACTTTTTTTAAAAAATTTACCATTTTGTCTGAGATTTCAGCAAATTTTCTGTTTCGGACCGGTATATTGCCATTTTTTAAAAAAGAAACGTTTTCAAAAAATAATTGGGAATTTTTTTTAAAAAAATTACTTTTCCATTTGTTTTCGATCCTAATATGTATTTTTATACATATTTTAAAATCTATGCTTTGTCTAAATTAGTATAATTCATTTTAGAAGTTAGATTGTGAAAATATATGGTAAAAAACTAAAAAATAGTTTTTGACCACCGATATTTTTTACAAATATCTCCGATATATCTCCAAAATTTTGTCCCTTAAGTTGACCGATATTTTACCGATATCCAATACGGAATTCCCTGGTGAGAGGCATAGAACTGCATCGCAATTTTTGAGAAACAAACATGCTCAGTGTCTTTAAGACAAGAACACTGGCAACGCATGGGAGTGGTATCTGGTGATGGGTTTCCCTGAGGTGGGCGGTCAGTACTGGTTCGAGGCCCACTCCCTTTCCACCTGTATCTTGTGGTTGTGGGCCTGTGGCCTGTGGGAGCTTTGAGCCAAGAAACAAGGCCTCGAATCCACGCTCTTTTGTTCGGCCTCGTTCATATTAAAGGAGGGAGGCCCATAAAATCCAATTGGCTTGGTGATTCGGTATGACCGGTTATGTCACCTCCCCGGTGCGGTGTGTTAATGAAAAGATAATTCGATATTTTTTCCTTTTGCTAAGCGTACGATCAATGTATGTCTTTCTAAGATATTAATATATGTCTTTTTACATGTGATGACTATTTTGTCTTTTTATATGTGATGACTACTTATGTATATTAAGTGTGCTTTAATTTCATATAGGCATCTGTACATGAGTAATGGGAAATACTTATCTAGTTGGTAGTTATCTCTTTGAGGAGTAGTGATGTAACCACCTAGGAGGGGACAATGGAGTATGTAAAAGGCAGTCCTGTGAATATAAAATTTTGTTGATGTTTTTACCAAAATTAATGGACTTTGTCATTTGAGGTTGGTTTCCCGTTGAGTAAACTATTCTATCGCGATCTGATATATGTTTATGATTTATTTTGTGTTTGAGAAAAAAGGTTCGTATCATACTAACCAACCATAGTTTCTTGAGCTCGAACCTCCATTCCAGTGCACCCGCAAGGATTATTATATGTGGGTGTTGTGCTAGGATTGTATCTGCTAGATGGGATTGGTAACAATATACAATATTAGTAAGGAAGCATTGAGGCAAAAAGAAGCGGCTTCCATTGCGAAGAATCTATTGTCCTCCCAGGGTCATCTTCCAGGACATCTTCCACTTTCAGGAGTCGTTGCGCACACATTAGATATGTGCACTTGTTGCTGGGGCGTACATGCCTAGTGTGTGCACTATCGAACTTGGTGATCGACGACTCCTGTTAAGTGGAGGATAGAGGATGTTAGTCGGAAAATAGACAACTCTTCCCTTCTTTTGATGCCACTTTTCCTTCATCAAATGTCCCTTCAGATCATCACGTTTCTCTTACAGCCATTTTAGTGCTAATCTCTGTCAAATGAAGCTCGTCTGGATTTGAAAAAAGATGATTCCTACGTTACATGAAGGACTTTGATCGTTCAATACCAAAAATATGAATGGGGAAGGGAAAACTCTGTTTCTTCTTTGCACGGCCAGTAAAGTCCAACAAATTTTAACTTATTTTGTAATACAAACAAGCTTCAGTAGACAGAGCGAGTGCTATATTTAGCTAGCCATATTATTGTATTAGGCTTCTTTACAGACAGTACTATACTAACACTTGTACCATGCAGATAGATGCAGTCCTCAGGGCAATGCCCCTATCCTCCCTGAAACAAACAAAAATAAAGAGAAAAAGATATGCCATAGTATCGAATTGGGATTGACTCTGTTGTCTCCATGTCTTTAGAAAGTTCGCTTTTTTGAAGATCTCTCCTCTCTGTATCTCTACTGCTTTCTCTATCTCTCCCTCTGGGAAATGAAAAGACCGCAACAGCCAATCTCACATCTCCTTCCCAATGGCAATTGGCAACTCGAGACGCTGCAAACGACGATTTCCTTGGATTTCCAGGCCTTCTTTCCATGTCGAAAACAACGTCTGGATTCTCATTGAGTCCTTATCATTTGTCTCATCTAAGCTTTGATCCTGACACCATTGTCAGACTGAATATATAATTATGTGCATATTTGTATTTTCTTCTTAAATATTGAAGTTTACTTTTTTATGTAGTTGGCAATAGATTAAGTTAGAAACTTAAACGTCGGTCGATGCAAAAACAACTTTAGAGTGTTGAACTTCGACTCTTTGCTGTTCCTTTGACTTCAGGGTGGTTTAATAACTGGGAAGAAAACAAAGTTCAAGCATTATTCTGCTTTCAATATGTCTCCAGTTTGAAATTACAAAACAAGAAAATATTCTCTCGAAGTGATCATCTGGGCAAGAATCCTAGTGTCATGGAGTGTGCTTTTGATATATATACTCACATATAATTAACGAATTCCAAGTTAAGAGATTGGTTCACGACACTATGAACTACTCTTTCTAGGCCATTAGAAGCTACAACATATAAAAAATCTTCCAATCTGAAACTTGACAAGAGTTTGTTCATGCCTATTGTATATTCTCTACTAGCTCAGGCTTTCCACACCAAACTCTCGAAGGCAAAAACTCACCAAAGGACAGAAATTTATAGTACTGATTTTACAGGACAACTAGATCAGTGAAAGTTAAAAAAAAAAAGTCCGGTTTACTCAGCCAAGTCATCTTGAGCAGTCGAATTTTGATCGGACGGAGGGTATCAAATCAGTGGGTAAGTGAGTGTGAATGGTAGCCTACCCTTATAGCTGTCAAATCTTGATCTGACAGCTCTAGATTATTCGGATTCATGCAAGCTAGACAAGTCTAATTTAAACTTTTTCCAAATAAAACTTGACCATGGAAAACCACAGGTGGAATAAGTCATTCAATTATTAAGAGTAGCTTCATAATGTGAGCCTATTGACCATATGCCCATAAGTCATACTGGTCTACCGGATACAAATTTTTTTTGGCAATGTCGAGAGAATACCAATTAGTTCTTGTCAGGGATTAGAGAGCTTCTATCGAATTACATTATTCCTTCTTACTGTTTATTGTCAATAAACAACACTCTATTGTACTCTGCATGCGCTCATCTGATTAGGGATGGAAATTAGGCTTTCTTGCAGTAAAGAACCCCTATAGATAAAAGGCAACTTTTTCAAGGCATGTCCCTATCAGAGAAGAAAAGGGAAAACTACACCCCCACAATACTCGTTTGTCTTGATCTTGCAGAAGGTCAAGGCCTCACCCATTAAATTATTCAGAAGGATTCTATGACAAACATTAGTCATTTTGGCACAGAAGACATCCGGGTATCTCACAGGTCCACCACAAAGGTTAGGACAACAACTACCCTCAAATGCCCATTTCCCTTTAAGCATCCAATCTCTCCTTTTATCTTTCACTTTCAGCCCTTTTGAGGTGTTTTTCCCTCCCAAAGTACCATAGCCACCAAAGACAAAAGCTACTTCCCAATTCTCTCATAGGCTGAATTCATCCCACTATTAATGCTAAACCTCCCAAAGTATCATTGCCTCTATTAATGCTAAACATCATAATTCAACACACTTTGTACATTTACAAGACAACTCTTTTCTTTATAATCCTTACAACCTGACTAGAAGGGACTACGAATTTCCTTAGGCACAAACAAGGCCAACCTGTGTGTTAAGGCGGGTGGCCAATGGAGTAAAGGTTTTGGTTTCATAACACAGTTTTAGACCTTGCACGCATAGCACCTATTTTGGCATAAAAAACAACAACCATCATCCATGTAAAGACTTGAAAGTGGGTTTGGGCAGTTGACAATCAAATGCTATATGACTGGTGCACTAAGCTTTACAAAAAGCCGGAAGCCAAAGGTACTGAGATGAAAAAGAGGACCGAATGAGTGAAAGACCCACGTTGTGTGCACGACATATAAGTAGTTAAATGGATAGCCCGTGCTTTTGTGACTTCTGCACATGCGCTTCACACTCCTGCTCTAAACGTGGTGGGGCAGTTTGTGGGAAGAAGCTACAAGAACAGTGAACAGAAGAGAGAATTCTAAGCTAACCTCCGACCCTTGTACACTCTGAATTGCCGGGTTTGGTTGGTTTTGTCAACGACCCATCTGGGTTGGTGAGATCTTTCACTGGGAGGAGCTGGTCTCCAACTCCTTCAAGTGCTACATCAGATGAAACTTTGATGAGGATTGGAATGGATTGATGTTTCATTCCATTTGGAGGCACTTTTGTTTGTTTTGTCAACTGCTCCCAAGTGGGTGAGAGATGAAAAACAGTTGAAGCAACTGGATTTATGGTTTTGATGCAATGCCTAGTGTTGCAACTGGCTGCCCATTTGACTAGCTTGTGTTTTGAGCTGCTTCAGTTGCTGCAGACATGGGAGTTGAAGTGGGCAGTGGAAGTGAAGTCCCAGTTTTGAAGTGCCGGGATTCTTCACTGAGACCATTGAGTTCCAGGAGATTGTGGTCAAGACACAGGCGATCTAAGAGGTTAAACACTCTCTTTTCAACTTCTCCTTTGCCCTGTTTTTTCTCCTCTATTTTTGTTCTTCTCTGATTACTAGTATTTTCAGAGTATA
The DNA here is from genome assembly GCA_039654745.1 of Houttuynia cordata. Taxonomy (NCBI): domain Eukaryota; kingdom Viridiplantae; phylum Streptophyta; class Magnoliopsida; order Piperales; family Saururaceae; genus Houttuynia; species Houttuynia cordata. The sequence goes on along the minus strand of CM077508.1, from coordinate 18,464,532 downwards.
AGTGTGAGATGTTTGGGGACAATGGGAATAACTTGAAGCAGGAAGTTATTTGGGGAAGAAATATCTCTGTATTTAATGATGTTCTTGCAAAATCCAGACGTTATGGTCATCTTAATTTGTATTTACTCTAGGTGTTGGGCAGAAAGCTATGAAAAGTTATGTAGAAGTAAACTTCTGAAGAGAAGAAGATAATTCCTTGATCTTTAAATGTGAACTTTGTGTCGCAATTTCTGATTTTTGACTTGTAATGGCAGCTATCCTGACAAGAGAGTCGACGGCGACCGTTTATGGTGCTCTCCTCAAGCCAATCACCACCTGAAGTTGGTAATATCATTTTTCCCTTTCTATTTTATGTTACTCGTCTTTAATTATTGTGGTATTCAGCCAGCATCAATTACTAGTTAATTTGCTACTTTCTTTTCACAAGAACATATATTTCTTATTTGTCATTGTTTTGTCTTGAGCAAATTCCTTGTGAAGGTACTAGTAAACATCATTTGGTTGATTCTGTATTTTTGTGATTATAAGGAACGAAAAGACTGTATCGTTGGTGAGAAGAAACAATCTCAAACAACTTCAGTTCGGAGTTTATTGAAGAAAGAGGTAGGTCGATCCTGTGGTTTTTCTTGTTACTTTAAAGTACTTCACTGTTTCTTTTTAAACAAGATCACAACATACAAGCGTCTTACTTTCTTTAATACAATGTCCATCACCAGATACTACAACTCGAAAGCCATTTGCAGGATCAATTTGCAACACGTCGGGCCTTAGAAAAGGCATTGGGATATAGATCTTCCTTCAGATATCGTTCAATTGAAAAATTAATGCCCAAGGTAGGTTATCTGTTTTTATACATGAAAGATGAAACCTAATAAGGAACTTTACTGACTTAGAGTTCAATCACAACCATTTTATTTTGGCATTATTTTACTTCAGCTATTACATTTTTTTTACTTCACGATGAGGAAGAATTTAAGTTGTGATATATGAGCACTCAAATTGCTAATCTGACCATCCATCAGATGGACTCAGACATAAGTATTTGTCATACTGCAGAAACAGAAACAATTACCTTCAGCTTGACTTTACCGGGTTGGGAAAGAGGGAAGAAGGGGATTTAATTATACTGGATTATAGTCTTTAAAACCCAGATTTTTGGATGGCATAAATTTTTTTGGGAAATGCAATGGTCTCTGTTGGACAGCCTTCGTGTTCTAGGGTTTGTCACAAAATTTAAACCATCTGATGATTGATAAGCCTTTATCCCTCTTCTTTTGAGTGACACTTGCATACTGTCTGGACTTGTTGTAGAAATTGATAACAATTTCCAGCAGTGCAAAAAATATGGTTTATTATCGTTAATTAATTAAAAAAGCTTGATCAGTAAAAGTTATATTGCACAATTGATTTTTCTTTTTCTTTTTTTCTCTAAATAACAAATTCTACGTATGTTTATATTTTTTAAAATTAGCAACTAATACAAAGTTCTTGTAGTCCACAAAGAAATTAATCAATGAGATTGCTGTGTTGGAGCTGGAAGTCGTGCATTGGGAGCAATATCTTCTCTCTCTCTATCGGAGGGCATTTGATCAACAATTTTCTGTTTTACCACCGCCTGTTACTAGTGAAAGATTGGGATTACCTTTGGCTGAAGCTGGCCTTGATAGTACATTCAAGAAAGAGAACCTACCTGTCATGTCTAGTAGATCACAAACACCTCAATCTCCAAGAATTACTGAAAATAAGGAGTCTAGCAATATAAAATGTGTTGAGAATCTAATGGACCGTAGTGTTCAACGAAGTCATTCTTCACTATCTCACCGCTCAATGTGCCCAAGTAGAGCTTCCCCACCATTGGATAATCTTGACAAAGCGCTACGCTCATGTCATTCACAGCCCTTGTCCTTCCTGCGGGTAAGTTATTTTTTATGGAAGTTTGTATGAAGTTTCAATTGAGAAATCTATCAAAGATTGAAAAGAAATCTGTTAAAGATGGCTCTATGCCTTCTTCCAATATGCTATTCTTACTAAATAATCTTTTTATTGTAACATAGTTGACACAAGGCCTGCGACACTAGTAAATATCCTTTTCAGTTGATGTGTATAATTGCAGGGGTTGCAGTCTATTCATATATGAATTGGCAATGTGGCAACCCTGATATTTGCAAACCCTATTTCCACCCATGGCAAATGTACCTAAAACCCAACTAGTTGATTTATGGGATTAGATTGTAGGACTTTTCTTTGCTACTACTCTAATGAATCTCCTATGTTCTATCCTTACTACTACTCTAATGAATTTCCTATGTTCTATCCTTACTACTACTCTAATGAATCTCCTTATTGATTGATGTGGGGTCGTGTAGAATCATAATTAAACAACTAGTAAAACTTTGTTATGGTCCTGCTGCAGGATGCTAATTTTATTAAACTTCAACTGAATGTACAGTACGTGCAGAATGGAACGACCTCTGTGATTAGCCTTGCAGAGCATCTTGGTGTTCGTACATCTGATCATGTGCCTGAAACTCCCAATAGACTTTCTGAAAATATAATCCGATCTATGTCTGCAATATATTGTAAACTTGCAGAACCCCCATTGGTGCATTATGGACAATCTTCTTCTCCAACCTCATCTTTTTCCTCCACTGGTGCATTTTCTCCATTGGATCAGAGTGGCTTGTGGAGCCCAAACTGCCGGAAGGAGTCATCTAGTGATATGCAGTTCGGAAACTCGTTTCAAGTGGAAGAAATGAAAGAGTTCAGTGGACCCTATAGTTCAGTGGTTGAAGTCTCCGGGATTTGTAGAGATAGTCAAAGACTGAATGATGTCGAGGATAGGCTACAAAATTTCAAGTAAGTTGAGTACACTGCTTTTTTTTTTTTTACGTAAAATATCACTGGTTGCTGCTTTTACTTTTTCTCCCTGATAGTTGAGAGTTTGCCCAGAATGGTCATACTTCTGATGCTGTGACTCTTTAACAAAATTGACGATTGCTTTTCAAACTGAGGGTCAATAATTTCCCTATGTCATTATTTCAGGGAACTTGTTCAGAGATTAGAAAAGGTTGATCCAAGTGAAATGAAGCATGAGGAGAAACTGGCTTTCTGGATTAATGTACATAATGCACTTGTGATGCATGTAAGTAACGTTGTTAAGCACAATACCTATATAAATGGCGTTTTCTTCATCAGATTATAATTATTTACCTTCATTCTGCAGGCTTATCTAGTCTATGGAATTCCACTGAATAATCTAAAAAGAGGGTCTTTGCTCATGAAGGTAACCATACTTTAGGTTTCCTTTGGAAAGTACGTTAACTTTCTCTGTACAAATATCTCTTTTCTTTCACCACAAAAATAAACTCCCACAAAATACTGTAGCCCATGATTATGGAAGGGGGATCACCATGATGTAGAGGATTAGGTTGTGGGGGTGGGGACTCGATTCCTGAGAGTCTGCTCCAGTTCCAAAGATCTTACTCAGGTGGGATAGGCGCAGAGGCCTTCTCTACACGAATACCTTATTCTGAGATGCTTTTGGATTTGTGTTGCCTCAGGCTGCTTATAATGTTGGAGGTCAAACTTTAAGTGCGGATACGATACAGACTTCTATTCTGGGATGTCGATCAATTCACCCTGGACAGGTATGCTAGTGTGTATATATCGTTTACAACTGCTTACAGTGGTAGCTCTTAGTTGACAAATGACAACGTTATGACTCTAGAATTAGGAAGTGTTTCACAGTTGACGTGAGACTGCAAATATTTAAAGTTCCTGGTGGACTGCAATTGTTTTTAATTTTTTGATACAAGAAGAAGCTCAATTGTTTCTTCATTTGCTTGCAGTGGCTCAGAACATTGTTCTTACCCAAGACAAAGCTAAAAGGAGTTGATCGACTTTCTTATGCTATTGAACATGCTGAACCTCTAGTATACTTTTCTCTTTGTGCTGGCTGCCATTCAGATCCAGCGGTAAAGACTAGCATACATTTTCTTGTGAATGCTTCGGTTTACTATAGAAGAGCTTGGTTGACTTCTGACTTTCATGTTAGAATCCAAATCTAACACTTTTATGTGTGTGATTCCCGGCTGCATATCTAGGTTCGTATATACACAGCTAAGAGAGTACTCCAAGAGCTCGAGGCTGCAAAAGAAGAATACATGAGAGCTACAATAAGTGTAGGGAAAGAACACCGAATACTTTTGCCAAAGATTGTGGAGTTCTTTGCAAAGGACTCTAATCTAAATTGCACAGAGCTAGTCAACATGGCACGACATTGTCTGCCCAAAACTCTTCAAAAGACCGCGCTGCGGATTAAAGAGAAGCCTCAAAGAAACATTGAATGGATCCCGCACAATTTTACTTTTCGCTATTTGCTGTATGAGAGAAGGGATCATAGCTGAGGAATAGATCAAGGATGATCTGCGTGCAGATATTTTTTTGTGTTCTTACTTGGGTACAAAATGAATGAGCTCATCACGCATCTTATTTTGTAATTTTATAGTCTATTCGTGTAATATATGGTTATCTCTAAATATGAGTGTTATATATGCTACATCCTTCTCTTGGATTAACAGATGCTCCCCAAAATTGGAATATTAACTGAGTATTCAAGTCAACAAAACATATAAAGGGGTTCATAATCCACCTTATGACAAATCTTTTGGCCGCGGTGAAGAGACTTAATTTGAGATTGCTGAAAAAAAAAGCCAATATGTAAATGAACTGAGAAGAACGTTGAATTTTTTTATTTAAAATAATCTTTGGCAAGAGGACCATGCTTTTACTGGTTTTGCGTGGCAGTCATTGCCGGTCACATAGAGTGGTGCTACTATTCCTGGTATGATGTAATTAACAGGGCTGGAAGTGGATTGATTGAACATAATAGCTCAAGATTTTGTTCATGTTTGCATCCAAACTTTTCATCTATCAAGCATTTGATTGTTTGCATTTATCTTTGAAGCACAACACAGCATCCGTAACACTCATGCATAGCTTGATAAGTCATTTTTACATACAGCTTGTTTAATAAATTAACATTTGGTGTAGGCTTTGGTAAGTCTTAATTGAAAGCTTTTCTTTGGGAAATTTGGTTATATTGATTCTTACATGGTGTCGAAGGTTAGGTCTTGGATTGAAGTCTCGTTGGAGACCTTTATACCCATATTGTCTTCCAAGTTACGAATTTGATAGACACTTGCATGTAAGAGGGTCTGTTAGAATATAGCATACTCCCACCGTCCAATGAAACTCGTCTGCGCCATGTTTGACTTTGCTCCCTTGTGAGCAAAAACACGGGAAAAGGGGGGAAACTCTGTTTTGGGAAATTTGGTTATATTACAGAAGAATATTTGAGCTCTTCACAAGAAAAGAAGATTTCGAGCTGGCTGCCTACTTTGTGATATCTTACTATAAGATTGCAATTTTCAAGCTAGCCAAGCTAAGCTTCTGTGGCTTCCACTTTTAGGCTTTTCTGTTAGTCTCATGTGTTTGGATACCGAATGGGCGGAATGTGAATGTATCATGGAATAAATTCACCATTCGATTGAATGTGGGCAAAAGCACCGTTTGATAATCCAGTCGAATGAGGGCCTGAATGATGCATTTAGCTGAATATTCCATTCAGTTTATCCACCATCCAAACACCATCCACAGTGGGGGCCGAATGACAGCGAAATGGCACTGAATGAGGTCCAGCAGCCAGGGTCCAGGTGCATGTTTGTTAGATGGTCAAAAGTCAAGCCAAAATGGTACATCAATTCAATATTTGCAGCCGATGGTTTTTAAACGGTCGAGAACATGGCCCTTGCCCTCTAAGAGGCTATCAATATATTTTTGGCTCCTTTTTATCACATTCCTGATTCCTCCATAACTTAATTGAATCTCTCTCTAAACTGAGTACTTCAATAATTGCCTTCCTCAGAATCCATCAAATTGAAGCCATCTACACAAGCTAATTCCGATTATGGCTCTTTTGAAATCTGTCCTTACAACCAATGCTTCTGTGCATCTTGATTCCCAGGGTAACAACTAGCAGACACTCTTCTTTTCTTCTTCTACGTTTAGACTACTAAATTGAGAAGGATTGCAAGACCTCACTGTTGTGCATAGGTAAGAACAAATACTAAAAGGAAAAGAAAAACAATAGAGAGGAGACAGATTTACGTGGACAAACACCTTGCGGGGAAAAAACCATGGACAATAATCAAACTTCCACTAACCAAAGCAAATTCAAGTACAAGCATGGTCTCTCCTCTCCTAGAACACCTCAAACACACTGTCCAATGTCAAATTAGGTTTTCTCCTTTTTTCTCTAAGAAAAGAAAGACCCTAAATCCAATGGCTCAGAAAAGAACAAAAAAAGAAGTCAAAACAGATCAGACCTGCGCACACTCACGGGCACGGGTCAAAGTATAACAAATCTCCACCTTGGCGAGTTTTTCTGGCCACACCATACCATGTGAGGACACCTGAGCAACCTCCACCTTGGCCAAAAAGCACCATAAACTGCAACAAACTGCCATCAAAGGGTGCATGTAGCACCTCAAACACTAGATAAATAGATCAAATTAAAGCAATGTTGAAATTTGATCCCAGTTATAACTTTGTTAAGCATATCCGCCGGATTATCAGCGGTAGAAACCTTTCAAAGGATGACTTGCCCTTCTTCTATGACTTATCTCACAAAATGAAATTGAACATCAATATGTTTTATGCTAGAATGATAAGTGTGATTCTTAGCCAAATAAATGGCACTCTAGCTATCACAATGAACAACCACGTGCTCTTGTGATATTCCAAAATCTATAAGAAGCCCCTTCAACCATATGGCCTCCTTCATGGCTTTTGTGGTAGCCATGTATCCAGCTTCTGTTGTAGACAAAGTCACTGTAGATTGCAAAGTGGACCTCCAACTCATAACACCTATAGCCAACAAAAAAGATATCTTGTAGTAGATTTTCTCTTATCAAGAAGACCTGCATAATCAAAATCAACAAATCCCTGAACACATAGTGTAGTACTATCATCTTTAGCAAACATCAAACCCAAATTAACTGTCATATATCGAAGAATCCATTTAGCAGCATACCAATGCTCTTTTCCTAGATTATGCATGTACCTGCTAACCAAACTTACAACATGAGAAATATCAAGACGAGTACAAACCATAGCATACATCAAACTCCCAACAAGACTAGTATAAGGAAGTTTTTCCATATCTACACGCCCCTCGTTTGTCTTTGGTGAAAACAAAGCACTCAACTTTATATGAGAAGCCAAATAAGTACTCAATGACTTTGTACTATGATCAAACCAAACTTCTTGCACATTTTAGTCAAGTAATCTTATTGGGTAAGATGAAGTGTACATGTCTCTCTGTTTCGGGTGATTTCCATACCAATGAACTTCTTGGCCTCTACAAGATCCTTCCTTTCAAACTCTTGACTCAATTGAGTCTTCAATTTTTCTATCTCTACCTTATGTCTACAAGCAATCAACATATCGTCAACATATATCAATAAGTAAATAAAACACCCATTATCAAGTCGTCGATAGTAAGCACAAAAATCATATTGGCTTCTTGTGAACTGTCTACCATTCATGAATTGATCAAATCGCTTATACCATTGGCGAGGGGATTATTTCAAACCATACAATGACTTGTGTAATTTGCATACTATATGTTCATGTCCAACAACTTCAAAACCATTTGGTTGCTACATAAAAATTTCCTCATCCAAGTTTCCATGCAAAAAAGTTGTTTTAACATCTAATTGGGCTAACTCCAAACCAAAGCAAGCAAAATACGAATAGAGGAATGTTTAACAACAGGTTAAAATATCTCGCTATAGTCAATGCCTTCCTGTTGTGCATATTCTTTTGCTACAAGTCTTGCCTTGAACCGAACTCCACCTTGAGTTAGAGGAACTTCTTTCTTAATAAATACCTATTTACAACCAATTGCCTTCCTCCCTTTTGGTAAAGGAACTAACTCCCAAGTTTTATTCTTGTGAAGAGACGTCATCTTCTCACTCATAGCAATTTTCCAACTGTATAATTCTGAAGATCCCATGGCTTCTACATAACTAGTAGGAATCACATCACTAGTTGCAAGAAGAGCAAATGTCACCATCTCTACAAATTTAAGGCTTGGTTTTGATTCTCTTTTAGGCCGACTCACTGCTATCGAATCAGAATGATCCAAATCTTTGAACTTCAAGTGTTCACTGCCACCATCATCAGATGCCATGTCATCAGAGCTTGTTGTGGACTCATAAACAGGTTCTATAGGCTCCTACTTGTCCACTCTCTGTTCAATTTCTACCTTTCCTTCTTGAGAGGTCGTAAGCTTATTCTTGATCAACATAAAATTCTCATCAAATGTAACATCCCTGCTTATCACCACCTTCATCGACTCAGGATCCCATAGTCTATATCCTTTCACACCCAGATTAAATCCTAAGAAGATTGTTTTCTTAGCCCTGAGATCCAACTTGCTTTCTTCAATGTGATAATATGCAGGACAACCAAATATTTGCAATGAATCTTTATCAGTAACAGGTTCACTAGACCATACCTCTAAAGGAGATTTTCCATCATTTGTTGCCGACGGTAGCCTATTCACAAGATGACAAGCATAAGTGATCGTTGCTGCCGAAAACCCTTTTTCAAGTTCTGCATTCAACAACATGCATCTCACCTTTTCCAACAAAATACAATTTAGACGTTCTGCCATGCCATTTTGCTGTGGTGTCCCCATTACGGTGAAATGCCTAATAATTCTTTCATCTTGACAAAACTGCATAAAAATATCTGATTTGTGTTCCCCACCATTTTAAAAGCACATTCAAAACTTTATTCTTGTGACTCATAGTAGGCATACAGTGCCACATCACACTCCAAAGCATGTGAGCCAGGACAAATACTGATGGTCTCTTATATCGACCAGTGGCTTCACTTATTTTGCTCTTGGCTTAATTTATATGTCTTGGGAAGGTTTAGTTCTCAAAACTCCTTTTGGTGCTTCCTTGGTAGGTCACCAAGTTTGCTCTCTTGGAGACAATAAACAAGGCAGTTTCAAATATGTAGTGCCCATAAATGAAGAGGGCTTGGGGAGAAGACTATGATCAGTTTGGTATTTTTTTTTGCTAACAAAGAAATTTTATTCAAATAAAACAGAAAATATAAACAAAGAGTATTCCTTATATACAACACAAGGGGAGGAAGGCTTAAATATACAAACACAGATCCACATCTTCCTATAATGAAAAAATAAAAAAATATCTAATAGAAATATCATAAACAGAGGCATAACGTTAAGCTTGAATCCATTGCAAGGACCTCGAACCTAACTATCCTGGGATATCTCCAGAGGGTCATTATGAAACCGATTTGCCAATAAAATATACAATAGGACTACCAAATTGTGAGCTTCAGGCAACAACTTCACAAGTAGTATCCCCCGAGATACTCGGCTAACCGTTATGCAATAATTGCAAAATGAAAGATGGAGTGCACTCCTAACACAATAGAGGTTGGAATATCACCCCAAGGACCTCGACCCAGTTGATCACCAGTCAACTGGGGCATGCTAAGAGTAGAAACCAACCAATTGTACTCAAGGGGAGAGAGATCCGACAACAGGAGCATAGACTGAAGCAAACACCCTAAGAGGACAACTTCCAAAGGAAACACCTCTGTCCAGGGAACCATCCACTGGACCCGACTACATCAACATGAAAACCAGGGAGCATAAGATGTAACACCTGGAAAATTAGTAAGTATTTTAAAACCCAAATTTGACCCTCTTAATGTTTGATTTGGTCGTGTTTTGCCTTATGGAAATTAAACTTGGTGAGAAGAGCTTTCCAACGCCACCTAGTATGCGCGATTTGGAGTTCGGAGTAAAAAGATATGAGAAATTGAATTTTGATCGAAAGTGGCTGCGATCGATCGCCATAAGAACCGATCGATCGGCAAGCTGAACCGATCGACGCCTTATCAAAACGATCGATCATAGTTACTGTGATTTGCGAATATTTTGTTTCACGTAAAGCGATCGATCGGAAGTAATGCGATCGATCGGCTGTAACGCGGTAGTGTAAAACAACGCATACGACGATCGATCGCCGTATAGCCGATCGAACGCCGGTTGCGGTTTTGTGATTTCTAGCGTGTTTTTGGGGTGGATTTTTTTGGAAAAGATACTAAATCCCATTGGGACTTGATGTGCACGTCTCTAGTAGGATTGTGAAACCTTCCCATTGGTTGAAAGTGTCCATGATTTTGAAGATTAGGTTAAGAATGGATTCTCCCACAACTCTATATAAACACTAGAGAATTGGCTTGTGCTAACCTTAGAACGTCCAGAGACTTTTCCCTTCTCCTTCCCACGTTCACCCATCTCCTTGGAGGCTTGTTCTAGTGGGAGTTTGCGAGAGCTTGGAGCGGGAGCTTTGGAGGAAGCGGAAGAGACGAGAGACGCGTAGAAAGGCAAAATCTTTGGAGGATTAAGTAGGATGGTTTTTTCCCTCTTCTCTCTTTTGATTATATATACTTTTGACAAGTGTTTTGATTCAATGCTTTAGTTATTGTTTGGATTCTTGCGAGATGAATGAGTTATGTCTTTATTTCTATGCGTAGTGCATCATAAATCATATGTGCATTCATGTTTCACTTCTAGATGGGAATTCGCATCTAAAGTCTAATACTTTATTCATTTTTCAGAGACTAAAAGTTCTGATATTGTTTGGTTGATGATGATGAATTTGTGACTTTAAAGTGTGTCTTACATTAATTGTCTTATTTGGGGTGTATTAATGTTTACAAACTATGTTATATATATAAGAACACAAGAAAGGAGTAAACTTTAGTAATTCCAGATAATCCTAGGTTATGTAATTGGTCTAGGAGGGGAGTATATAGTCTGTTAAAGATGTATTATCATTTATAATGTGTTATTAAGTAAAATAATCAAGTTTAATTAAGAGTCTTAATCTCGGCCAGAACTATTTCTGTGCTGACAGTCGGTAGTAAATAATTCATAACTAATTCAAATAAAATCGAAAAAATATAAAATCAGTGGGGTTAGAAACTAGACTCACGAGTTAAATCTAACTGTACAGAGCACAGTAGTCGTCGGAAGAGGACTGTTGTGCAGGAGACGGTGAGTTGAATCTGAGAGAAAATACTAAGTATACAAATAACATCATGTAATATAATATGATAATGATTAATATGTCAATACCAGTAATTGGACTATATACTTATGGAATATCACAGTAAGAATTGGGTTAGATGTAATTCAATCATGAGGGATAGTTCTTTGAACATGTGATAAGTATCTATCTCAAAAGCATTGATGTCGGTTTGTGATTCCATTTGGAATTCAAATCATCTAAGAATTTTTTGATTCTTATCTCTGATATTTGTATTATAGAATTTTAATGTGAATGAGAAATTCCTATCTAGGGCTGAGCATGAAAGGTATGTATTGATTTTATGTTACTCCTTCGGTGAGTTATTATTATTCGAATTATTTGGGTTGTCTTGTCATTCTATCCATACTCCATGAGAGAGTCTATTCTGGTGAGAAATACCTTATGATCTTAGAGTGTTGTGACCTCTATTCCTTTGAGATATTGCTCATATTAACTACATGATTTTTTCTTCCACTGGAGACCTTGCGAGACTCTCCCCATGGTGGTTTCATAGTATGCTCAAATTATGCCATTGCTAGATCTTGCGAGGTCACTTATATTTATGAAATTGCGATTTCATACTACCCGAAGGGAGGCACTATACGTACGTTAGATTGTGGACATTACGGAAGATCCTCAGTCTCCGCCCATCGTGTCCGTAAGCACTGGTGGGGCCAGCATCCTAGACGCATGGCAGGGTTCCACTTGCGAGCGACCAGTTCAACGAGCAAAAATTGTAACTCCTTTCACTTTAGATGTCTGGAGCCTTTGTTATGATTGTTATCCTCTCCTTACTCATATGTGTAGTAGGAGCCTTATTGATATTTTTCCTTACTTGTGAGTTGGAATTGTTGTTGACTAACCTTGCAGGTATATAGACCTCGGTTCAGTTTAGATGTTGTGAGATGTTCACCATCCCTTGTTATTCTTATTCTCTTCATACTGCTTGTTTTAATTCAGTGGGTTTTTACATCCTACCGAGTGTTTCTATGAAATACTTATACATCCTCTGATGCAGGTGCAAACGAAAAGTGAGATCAGGAAGTGCAGTAGTTGATTGGCGGATTGCAGGCGCCGAGAAGAGATTAAAGACGATTTAGTTATTTGCTTTGCTTTTATTGATGCTTATGACATTATTGGCAATTGTGTACCATAGATTCATAGGTTTATTTTATTTGATTTTCTTAAATAGATTATTATTAATTAAATTCATTTCATAGTATTCATTTATGTCTATTATTGTATTACACTGAATGCAGGCATAATCGGTTACACGTCCTTTTGAGATGATTGTAATCGGTTGAAAAATCGACTGTTCGGTCTCGTGCCCAGGATCTCTACCTCGAATTGTATTCCATTGATTGGCTTCCGCACTCCGATCGAGGCATGGGATTTCGGGGCGTGACATAAGAAGCATAGCTTCCCTCTCACCACCATCCCGGCCAACAAAAACCCACATAAAGAAACCAGAAAATGCGAAGAAATCCTCTGCCAACATAGGGGTACGACCTCTAAACAGACATCAATAGGGCCAGACTGCAAGTCTGTCGTCAACGGGGAAGGGAGAGGTTAGGGCAAGAGAAGCTAAGAGGGTGGGAGACTTCGAAGTTCGCCACACTTCCAATGGCTCTCTGCCCCTCTCCCACCCTACCAGTCAGCCCAGAACCGTAGCGGCCGCCTGGCCCTGGCCGGAGATGGAAGACCAGCAAGGGTAGGGAGCTGCCATAAAGAAAGAGATAAAACCCCAAGATGCTTGAGATATATGTATGACTGCCCAAACAATGCATTATTGAGTATCCTAATGTGTACTGATCATAGTAGATAGCAATCTAATCTTAGATTATTCAACGCTTTCGAAATTAGTTTGGGATTCGTTAATCAAATGTATTGTCTTACTCCTCTTCTCATATTAACTCCTTGCAAACAGTTTGTTGCCAAAAATAAACTCCGTACAAACAGAACCAGCTGGAATTCATCCAAGTAAACTACTCCCTCTAGTCACTTTTTGTCATTTGAAAAAAATTGTATCTATTAAAGTGATCGGAGGGAGCATATGTGGAGTCCTAATTTACTGCATCTACTACATAGCAAAAGCACTCTTGTTATTAGCATTTGGGCCTATTACGTCTCATCTAAACGAAGTTAAGAACACAAAAAACCTGGTTTTGTACCTATTAACACTTACCTTTAATGGAGGAAAAAAAAATCTGATCACCACTGGAATTATACAGCACAGGTAAGAGACCTTAAAATACTAAAACTATGAGACCACTGGAATTAGTGGCTCACCTGGTTAATGTAGTGATCAACTGATACCTGGGAGAATCAAAATGACCTTTAAGCCTTGTAAGTTGTAACTATATATATGGTCATCAACAACATCCAAAGAAGACCCTTTTCATTGTTACATTACACAATAAGTACGAAACATGTAATGTTCGATTACAACGAATAAATATAAAGCAAGCCCTCTAATAGGGGCTTTCTCCTTGTACATTGCCTCGAGGGTTATAAAGACAAATAGTAAGAGAGGACATTGTACCATTCCTACACAGAGCCTGCCCACACCCCACTTCCAATGTCTTCCTCCACACCACTTGAATATACACCCAACAGCTCTCATTTGCACAAGTATTGTTGGCATGGTTGTAGAACTTCTTCTTCTCCACCCACAGCTCCACCACCTGCCGGGGAGTCACCAGCGAGCCTCCGGCCCATGCCTGATTGACCCCAAACTTGCTAGAACTCATGTCGGCAAATCCACAATCCTTGTTGTTCCTCTGGTACCTCACCAGCCGGCTAGCCATCGTCGCCAGCATCGTGCTCCACTGCAAAGGGGACACACCGACTGCCGCCCGGGCCGCGTTGTGGGGGGAGAGAAACTCCTCGGTGGCGTTGGGGGTTCCGGCGGCTGAGCCTATATGAGACATGGCCAAAACTAGTGCAACTGCAAGCATGAAGTGTGGCATGAGCACTAGTGCCATCTCTTCTTAGTTGTGTGTGTGGTTTAGAGTCACTTCTTTATATAGTGTTAATGTCTCACAGATCTGAAGAAGTGCACATCAACCAATAAATTAAACACTTATATATAGCCAATTTACTAGCTTACCGTCGACCTACATGGTTTATGTGGATGTACATTTACTAGAATTGATGCATGGTTAAAATTGATTAGAGTCCCCATGAATTCCTTTAAAGAAGGGTCCATTCGGGTAAACGAAGAGAGACGGGTCGGTGAATGGCATTGATTAGCATTTAAAGGATGTCTCTGGCTCTTTCACCTAAGTCTTTAACTGTAGTGCTCGTCAGTTCATTGTATTCTAGGAAATGGTTGGTGGAAGAAGACGATAAGGCAGCCACGTAATAGGCTTCCATTGGAGTTTGGCAATGGAGATGAGCTGTAAGCTATTTTTTTATTGTCCATAATTATACATGTTGTTATACGAGTATATTCTTAGTAGTATACACATTTCATGTGGTGATCAATTGATTTCTAGACACATCAAGGCCACTTGAAGTCTTGAAGTAATTTCAATGGAAATTCTTTCAGATCCTAATCATGTAAGCGGCAAATTTATTACATCAAGTACTACCTTTAATAGGGGATCTCCCCTTTAATATTGCCTCGAGGATTATAAAGGCATATATCAAGAGCGGACTCAAGACCTGACACAGTGTCCTTCCTACACACAATTTGCTTACACCCTAACTCTAAAGTCTTCCTCCATACCACCTGAAGATACACCTCACAGACCTCCAACCCACAAGACTTGTGTGAAGGGTCGTACCACTCCTTCATAGCCACCCACACCTCCACTGCCCGCCGGGGAGTACTCGCCGGAGGTTCACCTTGCCATGCCTGGTTTGAGCCGAACTTGCCAGAGGTCAAGTTAGCAAATCCACAGTTCTTCTTGTCCCTTTGGTACCTTGCTAGCCGGCTGGCCATCCTTGCTAGCTTCGGGCTCCACCGAAGAGGGGGCACCCCGACGGCCCCCCGGGCTGCATTGTGGGAGGAGAGGAACTCTTCATCTTCGGTGGCATTGGGGGCTCCGGCGAGGAGGTGGTGGCGCAAGCCTTCGACTGAGGTGATGGACATGGTCAAAACTAGTGCAGCTGCAAGCATGAAGTGTGACATGAGCAGAGCTGCCATGTTCTCTTCTTGGCTGTGTGGCTTAATGAGGTCATGCTATGTTATATAATGTGATGATATGATAGATTAGGAGAATTGGTGCCCCGGAGGGCTGGAAGACCACTCATAGGATCGAGGTGTTTGGCACCTAGTTGGAGAAGCGTGTGCCCCGTCAATCTCCAAGATCGACGGCTCCATGACACCATGGCATAAAGCGTGTGCCCCGTCAATCTCCAAGATCGACGGCTCCATGACACCATGGCATAAAGCGTGTGCCCCGTCAATCTCCAAGATCGACGGCTCCATGACACCATGGCATAATAGTGATGTGGTCGGCCGTTGTACCCAATGTTTTCTCATATATAAGAGGATCGCACCCTCAACCTTATCCCATCTTACGGGCTTTATCTAACACTTCACATGGAGATTTTGTCTTAGAGTAAGACTTTTTAGACCTCCTTTGGACAATGGATAGACTTTTGTCATAAAGTAAGACTTTTCCTACGTCCATTATAGATCGGGTAAGATTTTTCTTTTTGTGTTTGTGACCGAGCCAGCGGTCTCGGAACCCCGACCTGCATTAGCCACCAATGGGACTGTTCCATATTAGCTGCACCATTTACCCACGTGAGTAGGGCTTGTGGCGCTGACATGTCAGCGTCCCATTGGTGGCTAATGCTGCGGAGGGGCATTGCCCTCCGCAGCAGATTTGCGTTCCAAAAGTACAGACCATTGCAGCCTCCAATAGTACTCAATCAGCATTCACTCACTCATGAGCAGCTCCAGTCATCTGTAATGTGAACATATATATTTTCACCACTATGTTTTTTGACAACATAGTTTCACCCCTACTTGGTAGTATACATATATGTATTTGATCTTCATATTTTTGCTAGTATACACGTTTTTTTTTATTAAGAGGGGTCCCAGTCATTAGGACCTGATAGGAAGGGACAAAGCAATCGACCTCTTAATGCACCACCTATTCCACTGCCAATCTCGATCCCTAAGGCATGTACAAGGCCACACATCATACACATTGGATAAATTAAATAGGATATAATTCTGGGTGGTGGCCAACCAAGGGCTACCTTTCGTGTGACCTGACCATCTCAGTATACACATATTTTCATATAGTGACAAATTGGTATTCAGACAAATGAGGAGTATATATAGCACCTTCTTTTGACAACACAGAGCCAAAAGGGTTACAAGAGATTATTACTCAAAGTTACTGCTTTAGCATTAGAGGTGCCCATGATAGAGGAGAATATAGCACTGGCTGTGGGAAACCAAGACAACAAAAGAAGAGTCAATCTCCCAACATAAACAAACATAAGCACAACATAACTACT
The DNA here is from genome assembly GCA_039654745.1 of Houttuynia cordata. Lineage (NCBI taxonomy): Eukaryota > Viridiplantae > Streptophyta > Magnoliopsida > Piperales > Saururaceae > Houttuynia > Houttuynia cordata. The sequence goes on along the minus strand of CM077508.1, from coordinate 18,447,844 downwards.
TAAAGGTCTTGAAACTATACATTAATTTCTCTCAATCATGTAGGCCGAAAGCCGAACTTATTCCATACCATACTACCTTTAGTAGGGGATTTCCCCTTTCACATTGCCTGGAGGACTGTAAAGGCATATTGAAAGAGCGACCACGACAGGGGGTTCACCAAGCTTTGGACACACAACCCGTTTACACCCCAATGCCAAAGTTTTCCTCCACACAATCTGAAGATACATCCTACACGACTCATTGTCACAAGTATTGTTGGCATGGTGGTAGTACTGCTTCAACTCCACCCACCCCTCCACCGCTAGCCGGGGAGAACCCACCGGAGGTTCCCCGTGCAAATCCTGGTTGGACCCGAACTTGTTATCATTCACTTTAACAAAATTACAGCCCTTGCGGCGCCTCGCCAGCCGGTCGGCCATCATTGCTAACTTCGGGCTCCACCGGAGAGGTGGCACCCCGACTGCCGCTCGGGCAGCATTGTGGATGGAGAGGAACTCCTCGCTCTCCGTGGTGTTAGAGATTCCGGCGAGGAGGCGACGATGGCCCAGGACATTGGCTGAGCCTACACCAGACATGGTCAGAAGTAGTGCAACTGCAAGCATCAAGTGTGGCATGTGTATAAGAGCCATGATCTCTTCTGGATTGGTTTGGTTGTGTGGCTTTGATCACATCTTTATGCTATATATATACTACTCATCACGCGGCTTTACAGTAGCCGTCGGCCGCTGTTTGATTTAGGCGTAGCAAAAGAAGCCTCATGAAATCATCTAATGTAGGTCGGCCGCTGTTTGATTTGGGCGTTGAACAGCAGTATTCGTGGGTTCATGCATATTGGATGCAATTTGGAAGAAGGTGAACTCAGATAGTCAGCCAGCCAGCCACGAGTTAGAGCCCATAGTTTAGCCATTTCTGCGTCCATAGTTGAGCTATTTCTGCAAGCTGTTGGCTGTCTTCTTCAGATAAGTCGGTGAGTGTAAACCGTCGGATTTTCAAGATAAATGGCCCTGATCACGTGGGTGCTAATCCATGGCACGCAAGGGGCAAGGACTAAGTTCTCCTTCCTTTTGGTCATGGATATTGGAACAATTGGCACACTAAGACCTTTTTTGGTCAACATGCTGACTGAGACCTCTTTTTCAAGAGTTAATTCGGGATCAAGTGGGGTTTAGAAATATATATTTGGGAATCAAGTGCTAGCTAATTGATAAATTTGTATCTTATGATACTGGGCTTTTTCAATATTACCTAGTGCCACCTTTGGTTTTCTCATGTTACTTGGAATACCTTTTTTTCTTCCATATGACATGGAAACAACCTAAAATGCCTTTCTTCCCAAAATTTAACCTAAATCTTCATTCTTTTAAAAATTAGCGATTTACGGGAGCATCAAGTTGGGAAGAAGACATTCCGGCGAAGGTCTATCTATCATCGCGGTTCAAATCACCGCCGGCGTCATCTAACCCGGAAAAAATAAAATTTTATGCCGAAAAATAGCAAAATCAGCGGGAAAGACGAAAAAAAATCTATGATGAAAAGATTTTGATGTAAGATCAGCAGAGAAGTCCGCTCAACTACAAAAATTGTGTTATACATGTAAAGAAACATGTATAAAGGCCACTCATTAGTGCTCGATCGCTCGTGGACATCAAATAAGAGGATAAAAATAGGCAAAAACGTGAAATACTAGTCAGCGAATAACAAGTTCAATTTATATATCTTTTTGTGATCTTAATGAAATAGAGGAGGAGGAAAAATAAGGAAGAATGAAAAAAAATGGATAAAAAATGAGCGAGTTATGATATTTTGAAGATTGCCGTAAAATCGTGTCGTCGAGTACACGACTCAATTCAGGTCGTGCCTTCAAATATACGACCTGAATTGAGTCACACGGCAATCTTCAAAATGTCATAACTCGCTCATTTTTTCTCCTTTTTTGCCCTTTTTTTTGCATTCTTCATAATTTTTCCTCTTCTTCCACCTAATGAAGATATATTAGAATAAAAAAAGAAAAAGAAAGTGGAAGCTTTTCGGCGAAGCTCCGAACGTCACGGCGATTCAGACCAAAGCCGACGACTGCCGACGCCCAAAAAAAAGCTATGATCAAGAGATTTTGATGTAAGATCAGTGGGGAAGCCTGCCCAACTATAAAAATTGATATCTACATGTAAAAAAAATATAAAAGTCACTCATTGGTGCTCGACCGCTCATGGACATCAAATAAGAGGACAAAAATGGGCAAAAGTGTGAAATACTCGTCAGCGAGCGACAAATTCAATTTATATATCTTTCTGTGATCCTAATGAAATGGAAGATGAGGAAAAATATGGAAGAACGAAAAAAAAGGACAAAAAATGATAAAAAATGACTGAGTAATGATATTTTGAAGATTGCCATAAAATCTTATCATCGAGTACACGACTCAATTCAGGTTGTGTCTTCAACTACACGACGACTCTATTTAAGTCGTGTCTTTTCAATGCATTTAAAAGACTTAGTTAATGCTGATGATGGGTCAAAAGATGGAGCTATTTGTAACTCTTTAGTGCATTCACTTTCTTATGGAAAGAGTAAGAAGTCTTTATTGAAGTCCTCCAATGGAAAGCATTCTGGAACTTGCAGTAGCAGTTTGCTGGAAAGTGGCTGCCCTGTTCTAGAGACCCTCTTAGACCCACATTGTGTAAGGGCTCGAAGCCATGAGAGCATTCCAGAGCTCCTCACTGCCAAAAGTTTCTACTCTGGTGTTGGGCATCATTACTCTCTTCACAAAACACAATCACTCCCACTTGATATTGGAGATGTATAACTTGTAGTAATGTTTTTCAATTCCGTCCACACGCATCAGTCACTTTAGCTTGGACCACAATTATTTTAGGATACTCATCCCTGTTTTTTCTTAAATATATACTAAAACTAGAGGAGTACTTGCTGTTATGAACACCGTGTATATAACCAAATATTTCAAAATAAAACCAGTACAGAGATAAACAATGCTCATAGTATATCTTCTTCACATACTTCTGAGTTCAAAACTTGTCATGACTAATATGAGTCACCTGTAACCTGTAATCTGTAATATCTTATCTGACTGGTAATCTGTACAATTCATCCTAAGCATATATAAATAATACTCCCCTAACAAAATAAAATGAAAAGACATCCTGCAAATTGGGGAGCTATTATAACTTCCTAGTTCATGTCAGCTGACTTAAATCCTAGCAAAGATATTAGAACGCTTCCACTTTCTTCTTCTTTTTTCATCATAATATATCTTAATGAGGTGAAAAATTAGGAAAATTAGGAAGAAAAAAAAAAGGGCAAAAATGGAGAAAAAATGAGTGAGTTATGAAATTTTAAAGATTTCAGTAAAATTGTATCTTCAAATACACGACCTCAAATAAAGTCGTGTCTTCAAATACTTGATATTTGGGAATCAAGTGCTAGCTAATTGATAAATTTGTATCTTATGATATTAGCAAAACTGCACGTTCAAAATGATGTTCTATAATTTAAAACTTGAACCATGACTGCTTTTAGTTTTGTACTGCTAATTAGATTCTTTCTCGAACCCATCTATCTTATACATAGAACTTCTATAGAGTCCAAAATCGTCTTCCCTCAAGTATGTATGATCTTCAGTTCTTCACATTGAAGGGTAGTTCAATAACACTTTTTAAATTATAATGATATTTTAAATAGAACACTCTTAATTATCTATTCTACCCATGGTTTTCAAAACCGGACCGGACCGGCCGGTCCGACCGCGGAGAACCGGAACCGGGCTGGAAACCGGTTCGGTTCACCCGGTTTACCCCGGTCTGGTAAACTGGCCGGTTTTTTTCAGATAGACCACGTCAGAGACATTGAATAAAATTCAAGCTTTGAATACTCTTTTGTCATGAATAGACGAAAAGAAGAACAAAAGGACTATTATTGTGAGACACCACGTTTAGCTCTAAGACCCTTAATATTCTATTAGGATTACTGTTCTCAGTACTATATAAATCATATTATACTTGATTAAGGTCTTAAATATCAACTTAACTCAAGCGTCTTAAGTTTATTAAGATTTTAAGTCTTATATATTCAGAAACAGTGTTCTGTCCAAAACAAAATAGCTCACTATATCTGGTTACCACGTTCTGTACAAATTGATTAAATCTATGAAATTTTTATCTTGAATAGCCTCATATGTCTATTTTTCAGATTGATAAACAAATTATTTTCTAATTAACCTATAATTAGTTATTATTTTTCGAATGAGGTCTGTCTGCGCAGGATTACTCCTAGCCGAGACCAATTATCTTATGTCATACTTAATTTACTAATGTATAAACTTTAGTAACTCCTTATTAGTCTTTTCTGACATTAATTTAATATTAGTTAAGATTTTTACAGAGCCCTATTGGTTCTGAAATCTCAGTTTTTAATTCAACCCGATTTCTTAGTCATTTCCATAACTCATTATGCAAGTGATACTAACATATAATTCCGGACAACTTTAGGACTCATGACTCACTGACATTAAGTCAAACCACAACTGAAATCTTAGAGAAACTCATAAAGAATGATCTCTTATTCATCATAAGGTATACATTATTCGATTATCTATTTAATTGATGTTATACTAATAGCAATAGATATAACAATACTCTTAAGATGCATGAAATATCGGACAAAGAAACGCATCAAAGTGCTCTGATATGACATAAAGATCCAATCTTTATTCAAGAAAGAACATGAATACACGAATAGTCATCAACGATAGAATGTGAGCACGATCTAGAAGTCCATAAACAAAACCAACTTTCGTTGGGCAGCACATGTAGAAGTGATTGAGATGAAACACAAACACTATCGAAATCAAGAAATCATGTGGGGATATCAATCAGGGCTCGGCATAGAGAAATCAAAGTATACGATTACACGATTTCAAAGCATCAACATTCATTTCATGCAATCAACAATATCAATATCAAAGAAGAAAATAGTGGGAAAAGACATCCTATTTGGTTGAAGATGTTGTTGTTTTAATTAGTCTCCTAATTTTACTCGCAAGTGTACGAATCGGATTTGCAGTATAATCGCACAATTTTTACGAGGTCGAACCCACAGGGACTTGTGTAGCGGAATTCTAATTCGAAGATCAGATTATTACCCTTGTTGAAGAATTAAATTGATTTGACTCACTACAACTACGATTAATCGAAGACTCAATGCAATTAAACAGCTTTAACAAAGAAATTAATCTAAAGACAATTAAATAATCTATGAAAAAGAAACTAATCGACAAATAAAAATTGAAGCTTTAATCAAGAATTTAAGACACTAGGGCATAAGAATCAGCACATGACAATCATAGGAATATTTCTTTTAAAATCAGCAATTGTTTTCACGATTATCTCGTAGAGAATTGGAATTCAATCTATTCTCTTACGGAAAATTTCAGCATTAAAGCATATAGATTTTTAAATAGAGTTTTGCATTCTCTTGCATATCAATAGATGAGATTCAAATCATTAGCTGTATCCATTATACGATGAATCACAGGTAATACCCAAATATCATATTCAACATATAATCCAATGCAATTAATTTGAGAATAGCAATCGTTAAAACGCATTAATTTAGACAAAACAATTGCATCGCATAAATACTATTCCTACAAGTAATCATGGCTTCATCTCAGCCCTAGACAGGGATTTAGCTACTCATGCTATAGAAATTAACTATAAAGATAATGAAATTCATTTGATATAACTGAAATTAACTTACAGGACTTTTTGAATAATGGAAAATAAAGCCAAAAATGCACTGTTCCTCTTCCTGGAGTTACTGTTCACAGGTTCCTCTTCTCGGAGTTACTGTTCACAGCCACCGGTACAACTCCAAGTCTCCAACGAAGCAGCAATGACAATAAGCGAAATACACAATACCAGCAAGACAGAAGATCAAAATTTTGGAACTGAGAAAAAGATGAACAGGGAACTGTCGATCGTCTTCCCGACTCGTGCAAATCTCCTGTTCGCACAATTACAGACTCAACGAAACACTGATATGAAAAGAAAATACAGAAAGAACTGTAAAAAAATTGAAACTTTGAACTGTAAAAAATGTCTGGTCGTCTCCTCTTCTTGAACTGCCGGCGCCCTGTTTTTTTTTATAGACGGCCAAAAAGCGACTCTCCTGTTCTTCTCAAATCCGAACCAAATCAGTAGCTTTCCCAAATCAAATTCGTGTAGAAACAATCTTTCCTTTTGCTGCTCCAATTGCGCCCTTTTTGAAATCTTCAGTGAAATCGAAAATAGCAGCTTACCATGTTGAGATCTTTCCAAATCAGAAGCTGCTCTGTTCGCTCCGGAACCGCCGTGACTGCCGCCGCCCATCTTGCCGTGAACTTCGAGTGACTGCCGCCGTCGTCCTTCAGTCCGCCGACGAACTCTCCTTTGCTTCGACAGTGCCCTTTTTTCTCGAGCTTTTCTTCATCGCGCCGCCAAACTGTCCGATTGTGCTCCTCTCACGGTCGCCGTCGTCCTCGGAACCTCCTTCGTCTTCGCCGTCGTCGGATCCTCTGTTCATCGCCTCGAGCTCCTGCTCGAGGTGCTGCTCTGTTTCAGCAACCCAGAGCCGCCGTGAATCGCCATCGACCCAGCCCCGATTGAACAGAACACCCGAGCTTTTGGCTCGGGTTCTGTTTTTTTCTTTATTTTTTTTATTATTTTTTTTCAATGAACCGGACCATTGAACCGGTCCGGATTTCTTTTTTTTTTTTTTTTTTTCTTCCAATTAAACCCGTCGAAGCAATCTCATTCGTCGGATCAATCTGAATACTCCTCATTTAATTCCACGCCCGTCTTCTTCATCAGTGAACATCAACGGTCCAGATCTTCTCTGCGCGTGATCTCAGATCTTGGGTCGCTTTGGCATTTCAAAACCCGTCTAACGGCTTCACTTTTGGCTGTTCAACAGTACGAGCATGCGAACCTATACAAAATAAAACATGTCCCAAATTAGACGCACCAAATATTTATAAAATTACGGAACAATGTTAAATTGAGCAATTTCGAGAGCCTTATTTAATTAAATCCTAATTACTTAGAAAATTACTAAAATTCACTTTATTTCTCGTTTTAATCAGAAAACACAACTAACAAATAGGTAAAAAGGCATATAAAAATGTGTATTTTTCATGCTTAACAAATACCCCCAAACCTAGATTTTGCTAGTCCTCAAGCAAAACACAAAAGAAAAATAATAAAACTACTCAAAAAATAAATGCCACTGTCGTAGGGAATCACGATTGCATTTAGCATATGCAACAAGCCTTTTAAACCCCCAGGTGTCCCTGGCTGGACGAGTGAAGTCTCGTGAGGGTTTGCAGCCATGCTACCCACAAACATGTATTTATAAAATTAACCTTATTCTTTATCTAAATGAGAAAAGAAGTCAACTAAACATTTCAAAACACAAAACCTATTATCCCTTCAAATACACACTGCAATACTTAAGAAAACTAACCACACGTACTTGCATTTATAATCAACTGGAATATAGAAGCGCTCAAGTAAGTGGTTTTATTCTACACCTTCATCTTGGAAATTTCTGCTCAATATGATATAGCATGATACTTTAAATAATAGAAAGTGTAGAACATTGTAGCAATACACTCTAAATCTCTGTTTCACACAGATCCAGTGTTACCCATTAACCAAAGAACATCAGAATTTACATAGTCATCGTAATCTTTAGGTTCATGATAGCACAGATGCTTGCGCGCCTCCTTCGGGTCCAACATTTTAGATTTGAGAGGATAATACACCACAGACTTTTTTTTTTTCATAAGGACTGTGTAAGGCCTGACTTCAAGATGCTTAGGTTTAGCAATGACTCAGGCCAATGACTCCCAGCCAGTTGGCTTAGGGCATTAGGTTTTAAGATGGACCACTTCGGACCTGAGCATCAGCCTAAGTTAATCCTATAATAGTCAAGCAGCCCCTTTTCTTTATTTTCATTTCCATATTTTCATTCATTTTTTTTTTCAGCATATATATTTTCAAGCACATCTTTATTTTGTCCAGGCTGTATTATACTCTCAACCTATTTCCGGTTCCAAGCCCTTGCCATAGCCAAGTAAATGGTCTATCATGATCGTTTAAGCTCAACAGACAACCACACATCATCCAATGACTCTGACTAAAGACATCCCACTGAAGATTAGTATTCAACAAATCTCTAGAAGGTATTACTTTATGTAACTGGTGTGTGTGAGTGAGTTTTATTAGCTCAAGCACTTGATCCAAGAGGACTGTAACAGAATGCTATTTCTCAGTTAAGTGTCTCTATCCTCCAGTATACTTACTCACACTTCCAATGTAAATTAATCTCTTAAAAATTGAAGTATGCATCACGAAGGGATAAACTACCAAAACCTATAAAAATACTAACAAACAACCTAAATTCTAATTAATTTTTTTTTATTTTTAATTTTAATATTTTTTTTTTAATTTTTTAATTTTTTTTTTAATGAACTGAAAAATTCAAAACAAGCAAGAAAATAACTTAAGATATCCTAAACAAATATCTTCCTATACCCCCAAACCTGCATGAAACATTGTCCTCAATGTAAAAATATATAAAATAAATACTGAGGAAAAGAAATAGACGAGGGAAGGAAAGATAGTACCTGCACTCCACTGAAACGCTATAGTATCTATCAACACGAAAAGAACAAGTGAAGCACAAGAATAACATAAGAAAATAAGCACAAAAATAAAAATTCTAAAAACTTGGGTTGCCTCCCAGGAGCGCTAAGTTTTACGTCTTCAGCCAGACACAGCTATTAACCTTTACTCATTAATAGATGATGCAGATTCTACCAAGGATTTAGCGTGAAACCACAAAGAATAAAAATATGACCAAGTGACATCTCTCAAATTGCATAAGAATGTTCCCAAACTTCTCTTCAATCTCTCCCACCTAGACTCTCGGGGAAACAAAAACGAATATGAAATTGGAACAACATTGACAGCAGCTATGGGCCCCTGAAGATCAAGCTCATCTATGGGCGAGTCATCCATACTCTCCGCTAACTGATGTGGAAATAATGGTGCCCAAGGATAGACGACTGGAATATCTAAGTCTGAACTCAGTGGATGTTCATTCACTACTTCTTCTAACTGTGCAGGCACCACCCATAGGTGTAAGAATACGGCAGCCATCTAGATATCCTGTGAGAATCATGAACCTAAAAATGTGAGTGATAAATAATGAAAAAGCAAGCAAAGAAAACTAGACCCACTATGCACAAGACAAATTACTGCAACTTTAGTCATTATAAGTCGGGTCTGCCAGACTCAATTCATCAATTTGAGGTTGCTGCAATTCCAAGAATGGTTTAAGACGATGACCGTTAACTTTGAATATATCACCATTCTTGGGGTTTTCTATTTCAACTGCTCCATGTGGATAAACAACACGAACTAGAAAAGGTCCTGTCCATCGAGACTTTAATTTACCCGGAAACAGATGTAAACGAGAATTGTATAAAAGAACTTTCTGTCCCGATGTAAAAGATTTTCGCAGAATATTTTGATCATGAACTTTTTTCATGCGATCCTTGTACGATTTTGCACACTCATAAGCATCATTACGAAGCTCATCCAACTCATTCAACTGCAGTTTCCTTTGAATTCCTGCTCTATTTAAATCAAAATTCAGGTGCTTAATTGCCCAATAAGCTTTATGCTCAATTTCAACAGGAAGATGACAAGCTTTCCCGTAAACAATACGGTATGGAGACATTCCAATGGGAGTTTTGAATGCAGTACGGTAGGCCCACAAAGCATCAGTGAGTCTCAGTGACCAATCTTTGCGATTCGGATTGACTGTCTTTTCCAAAATATGCTTAATCTCCCTATTAGAAATCTCAACTTGACCACTTGTCTGGGGATGGTATGGGGTAGCAATTTTGTGGGTTATGCCATATTTCTTCATTAACTGTTCAAAAACCCTATTGCAGAAATGTTTTCCCCCATCACTTATGATAGCACGAGGAGAATCAAAACGTGCAAAAATATTGTCTTTTAAGAATTGGACCACCACTTTGTGGTCATTGGTTTTACATGCTACGGCCTCTACCCATTTAGAGACATAGTCTACCCCCACAAGGATATAAAGATTGCCAAAAGAGTTAGGAAAAGGTCCCATGAAGTCAATACCCCAGACATCAAAAAGGTCTATAATAAGGATTGGGGTTAAAGGCATCATGTTACGACGTGAAAGTGCTCCTAACTTCTGACATCTTTCACATGCTGAACAATAAGCATGACAGTCTTTAAAAATAGTAGGCCAATAAAATCCACACTGCAAAATCTTTGCAGCAGTCTTTTTAGAACTGAAATGGCCCCCACATGCTTGATCATGACAAAAAGAAATGATGCTTTGTTGATCATGTTCAGGAATACATCTCCTAATAATCTGATCGGGACAATACTTGAACAGGTATGGATCATCCCAAAAGAAGTACTTAACTCTGGACAAAAACTTGGACCTATCTTGGGAAGACCAATGAGATGGAATTTGTTCAGTTACCAGATAGTTAACTATGTCTGCAAACCAAGGCAACTGGGACACTGCAAGTAATTGCTCATCAGGAAAAGATTCAGTTATGGGCAATGATTCATCAGTAAAATCAACTATCAACCTAGATAAGTGGTCGGCTACAACATTTTCGGAACCTTTCTTATCCCGAATTTCAATATCAAATTCCTGTAGCAATAATATCCATCGGAGAAGACGAGGTTTAGCATCTTTTTTAGATAAAAGATACTTCAATGCAGCATGATCCGAATAGATATATACCTTCGATCCCAATAAGTAAGACCGAAACTTATCTAGAGCAAAGACTACTGCCAGCAATTCTTTTTCAGTTGTAGAATAATTAAGTTGAGCATCATTCAATGTTTTACTGGCATAGTAAATCACATGGGGAAGTTTATTAATTCGCTGCCCCAACACAGCACCAATAGCATAATCAGAGGCATCGCACATTATCTCAAAAGGTAGGCTCCAATCAGGTGGCCGAATAATAGGTGCAGATGTTAACTCTGATTTGAGTTTCTGAAAGGCATTATTACAAGCATCATCAAAGACAAATGGTGTATCTTTTGCAAGAAGATTACACAGAGGTCTTGAAATTTTACTAAAGTCTTTAATGAATCTTCTGTAAAATCCGGCATGGCCTAAAAATGATCTGATTTCTTTCACAGTTCGTGGTGGTGGAAGATGTGAAATCAAATCAACTTTAGCTTTATCAACTTCAATGCCTTTATTAGATATAATGTGCCCAAGAACAATTCCTTTTTGAACCATAAAATGACATTTCTCCCAGTTAAGTACCAGATTCTTCTCTTTACACCTCACTAACACTAAAGATAGATGGTGCAGACATTCATCAAAAGTAGACCCAAAGACAGAAAAATCGTCCATGAATACCTCTAAAAATCGCTCTACCATATCAGAGAAAATGCTTAACATACACCTTTGAAAGGTAGCAGGTGCATTGCATAGGCCAAAGGGCATGCGACGGTAGGCAAAGGTACCAAAAGGACACGTGAAAGTGGTCTTTTCTTGGTCTTCAGGGGCTATGGGAATTTGGTTATAACCAGAATAACCATCAAGGAAGCAATAATATTCATGTCCCGCTAACCTTTCCAGCATTTGGTCAATGAAAGGAAGGGGAAAATGATCTTTTCTTGTCAAAGCATTCAACTTCCTATAATCAATACAGACACGCCAACCCGTTTGAACTCGAGTTGGCACTAACTCATCAGCATCATTTTTCACTACAGTTATGCCAGACTTTTTCGGCACAACTTGAACAGGACTTACCCATTTACTATCAGAGATTGGGTAGATAACTCCTACATCTAAAAGCTTAAGGATTTCAGCTCGAACAACTTCTTGCATTACAGGGTTAAGACGCCTTTGGGATTCACGAGAAGGCTTGGCATCATCCTCCAAATGAATTCTATGCATAACAATAGAAGGACTGATGCCTTTAATATCTGCAATGGTCCACCCTATGGCTTCTTTGTGCTTTACAAGAACATCAAGTAATTTACGCTCTTGAGCCACATCTAGGTCAGCTGCAATAATGACAGGTAAGGACTCAGCAGGACCTAAATAAGCATATTTCAGAGTATCAGGCAGTGGTTTCAGGTCTAATTTAGGTGGCTCAACACTAGATGGAACTACTGGTGATGATGATAAGGCAAGAGGTTCCACTTTTGGTTGCCATCGTTCAGTACTCATCAGAGGTACAGAATCAAGCAATGAGTTTACTTGTTCAATTGACTGATCGATATCAAATTCACAACCAAAATGTGTTAAGCATGCCTCTAAAGGATCTTGGGAATGTGTTTGAAGAAATGTTTCATGGACAAGTGTTTCAATCAGGTTTATTTCATTCACATCATCCATGTCAGGTGGTTGTTTACTGATGTCAAAGATGTTCAATTCCACCTTCATATTCCCAAAAGAAATTTGCATCACTCCATTTCTGCAATTAATGATAGCATTAGATGTAGCTAGAAATGGACGACCCAAAATGACAGGTATTTGCCCACTTATGTTCGGAACAGGTTGAGTATCAAGGACAACAAAGTCCACAGGGAAATAAAATGTATCAACCTTTATCAGAACATCCTCAACAACACCTCTAGGAATTTTAACCGAACGGTCAGCTAATTGAAGTGTCATTGTCGTGGGTTTTAGTTCTCCCAAACCTAATTGCACATACACAGAGTAGGGCAATAGATTCACACTTGCCCCCAGATCTAACAAGGCTCGCTCAATCTGATGTTTCCCTATCATGCATGAAATTGTGGGACAACCAGGGTCCTTATATTTGATAGGAAATTTACATTGAATGACAGAGCTGACTTGTTCTGCTAGAAACGCCTTTTTAGGAACATTATTTTTCTTTTTGACAGAGACTAGATCTTTCAAGAATTTTGCATATGAAGGCACTTGTTGGATTGCATCTAGAAAAGGAATGTTTATTTGCACTTGTTTAAACACTTCTAGAATGTCTCCATATTGTGCACTTTTTTTAGGATTGACTAGTCTTTGCGGATAAGGTGCCCTAGGTACAAAATTCCTAGGTGGAGAATCACTGTCGACAGTTGGAGAAGAATCTTTAGTCTCTATTTCAGTCTTAGTGTTCTCACCTTCTTCTTTTTCAGGAGTTTCAATTTTATTATCAATTTGCTTCCCAGACCTAAGGGTAATGACTGATTGAACATGTTCCTCATTCTGTGAAGAATTAGAGCTACTGCCAATGGAGAATTGGCCCTTCTGGTTAGGCACAGGTTGACTAGGAAATCTCCCTCTCTCTCTTTCTGCTAATTGAGTAGCCAATTGACCAACTTGAGTCTCTAACTTGGCAATTGCTTGAGTATTCATGTGTGTAGAGTTTTTCATTTCAAGCATAGCTTGGTTAGTTGACTGAATGACTTGGCTTGTAGATTGGATGAAAGATTTGAGAGTGTCCTCTAACGAGGATTGTTTTTGTGTAAGACCCTGAGATTGAGTGACAGGTTGTTGATATTGGGTAGGAGGTTGAGACAAAGCTGGATAAGGTGGGTTATTCTGCCTAAACTGATTATGTATAGGTTGCATAGGCTGCCCACCTACATTCAGAGGTGGTTGACTTTGTCTCCAGGAGAAATTTGGATGATTTCTCCAACTTGAATTGTAAGTTTCAGAGAAAGGATTGCCTGTCGGCTTCCCATAATTGTTTAGAACATTGACTTGTTCTGCATAACACTCTGGATAAGTATTCATGGAGGGACAGTTCAGAGATGTATGCATCGGGCTAGCACACACAGAGCATGCTTCATTCATGTTGAGGGCATTGATGCTTCGGTTCAAACTCAGGGCATCTATTTTCTTGGTTAACGCATCGAGTTTGACCTTAACATCTACGTCATCTTTGATTTCGTAGAGACCTCCCTTCTTAGAAGCTTGATGTTGTCTCTCCCTATGACCTGCAAAATCCCACTGTTGGGACCTTTCAGCTAATCGCTCTAAGAAGTTATACGCTGCTTCACCTCCCAAGTCTAAGAAAGCACCGCCATTCATTGATTCAATCATGTTGCGGTGTGTTTGAGTTAAGCCATTGTAAAAGTGTTGTATTAACCTCCATGTTTCAAACCCATGATGTGGACATTTTAGTAAAAGGTCTTTAAATCTTTCCCAACTCTCATAAAATTTTTCATTTTCATCTTCCATAAAGTCAGTGATTTCTCTCTTTAATTCATTGGTTTTGGCCATTGGGAAGAATTTGGACAAGAATTTGCTCACCAACATGTCCCATGTTGTGACAGAGTCAGCGGGAAGAGAATTTAACCATGCCTTGGCCTTGTCCTTCAAAGAGAAGGGGAAAAGGCGCAGACGAACAGACTCATCAGAGAAGTCTGTGAACCTAAAAGTTGCACAAATTTCTAGAAAATCCTTTACATGCATGTAAGGATCCTCTCTGTTAAGACCATGATAATTGGGCAACAATTGAATTATCTGGGGTTTTAGTTCAAAATGTTTTGCAGAGGTTGCAGGCAATACTATGCAAGATGGAGGGTTGATTGTGATCGGAGAAAATAGCTCCCTCAGAGATTTCTCAGGTTGATCTTCCATTTTGAATGAAAGATCAATTTTTGTTTCACTATTCTCTAACGGATTAGAATTGTTGCTAACCAGACGCAGTGTGTGATCACGTGTCCACGTGGTCATCCACCGTCAATCAACTCTCACGTGTTGAAATTTTTAATTTTTAATTTTTAATTTTTTGAAATTTTTAATTTTTAAATTTTTTTTTAATTTTTAATTTTTTGACCTAAAATTAACTGCAAGGGTAAAATTAGTCTTAGAATTTGATTTCCTACAAGTCCCCGGCAGCGGCGCCAAAAACTTGTTGTTGTTTTAATTAGTCTCCTAATTTTACTCGCAAGTGTACGAATCGGATTTGCAGTATAATCGCACAATTTTTACGAGGTCGAACCCACAGGGACTTGTGTAGCGGAATTCTAATTCGAAGATCAGATTATTACCCTTGTTGAAGAATTAAATTGATTTGACTCACTACAACTACGATTAATCGAAGACTCAATGCAATTAAACAGCTTTAACAAAGAAATTAATCTAAAGACAATTAAATAATCTATGAAAAAGAAACTAATCGACAAATAAAAATTGAAGCTTTAATCAAGAATTTAAGACACTAGGGCATAAGAATCAGCACATGACAATCATAGGAATATTTCTTTTAAAATCAGCAATTGTTTTCACGATTATCTCGTAGAGAATTGGAATTCAATCTATTCTCTTACGGAAAATTTCAGCATTAAAGCATATAGATTTTTAAATAGAGTTTTGCATTCTCTTGCATATCAATAGATGAGATTCAAATCATTAGCTGTATCCATTATACGATGAATCACAGGTAATACCCAAATATCATATTCAACATATAATCCAATGCAATTAATTTGAGAATAGCAATCGTTAAAACGCATTAATTTAGACAAAACAATTGCATCGCATAAATACTATTCCTACAAGTAATCATGGCTTCATCTCAGCCCTAGACAGGGATTTAGCTACTCATGCTATAGAAATTAACTATAAAGATAATGAAATTCATTTGATATAACTGAAATTAACTTACAGGACTTTTTGAATAATGGAAAATAAAGCCAAAAATGCACTGTTCCTCTTCCCGGAGTTACTGTTCACAGGTTCCTCTTCTCGGAGTTACTGTTCACAGCCACCGGTACAACTCCAAGTCTCCAACGAAGCAGCAATGACAATAAGCGAAATACACAATACCAGCAAGACAGAAGATCAAAATTTTGGAACTGAGAAAAAGATGAACAGGGAACTGTCGATCGTCTTCCCGACTCGTGCAAATCTCCTGTTCGCACAATTACAGACTCAACGAAACACTGATATGAAAAGAAAATACAGAAAGAACTGTAAAAAAATTGAAACTTTGAACTGTAAAAAATGTCTGGTCGTCTCCTCTTCTTGAACTGCCGGCGCCCTGTTTTTTTTTATAGACGGCCAAAAAGCGACTCTCCTGTTCTTCTCAAATCCGAACCAAATCAGTAGCTTTCCCAAATCAAATTCGTGTAGAAACAATCTTTCCTTTTGCTGCTCCAATTGCGCCCTTTTTGAAATCTTCAGTGAAATCGAAAATAGCAGCTTACCATGTTGAGATCTTTCCAAATCAGAAGCTGCTCTGTTCGCTCCGGAACCGCCGTGACTGCCGCCGCCCATCTTGCCGTGAACTTCGAGTGATTGCCGCCGTCGTCCTTCAGTCCGCCGACGAACTCTCCTTTGCTTCGACAGTGCCCTTTTTTCTCGAGCTTTTCTTCATCGCGCCGCCAAACTGTCCGATTGTGCTCCTCTCACGGTCGCCGTCGTCCTCGGAACCTCCTTCGTCTTCGCCGTCGTCGGATCCTCTGTTCATCGCCTCGAGCTCCTGCTCGAGGTGCTGCTCTGTTTCAGCAACCCAGAGCCGCCGTGAATCGCCATCGACCCAGCCCCGGACCACCACGAACACCACCGGAGATGGGCTGCCATCGGTCGGAAAAGGAAGAGGGAGAGGTCGAGCTATGAGGTGCACATTTGATGGCTATGGCACTCAAGCAAAAACCGCCCCACTAGAGCCCTATTTATAGACCTTTTGGACAAATCTCCACCATTGATCTTCCCTCCAAATCAAGGGCTAAGATTACACCAGAAAAATCCAGAATTTCACTTTCCCAAATGCCTCTTCGGTTTACTACTAATGAGTTAATAGAGTCAATTGCATTAGTGAATAACTCCCAACTAACCCATAAAGGCTCACTCAATCCATTCTCCTAATAAGTGGTTTAGAGTTTCACAACATCTACCACCTATCCATCTTGATTACCAAATACTAATATCTTATGATAATTCCCAAATCAAATTGATTTCTAAAAAGGGTAATCCATTAATTACAATTAATGAAATTTCAAACAAAAAGGGTCCCCACCACATGGCGCCCAAGGGTGTCCACGTCACCCATAAGGTGGCGCACCACTACAGGGTCTACGTGGCCCTCTAATGGTTCTCTCGCGTCTTAGATCACAGTTCTTCGATGAACGGTTAAGATGGCTTACACACGTGATGTGCAGTTCCACCATGCACGAGTCCTACACCTGGTAGCATGTCCATTAGGCTCCGCCACACGTATACTCGCCCGCGTGACTAGCCCTAGCCCTGACACTCATGTGGCCCTGGCGTCAGGTGTATTCAACCCCTGGCGTCAGACGGGTTACAGCGCCAGGCCTAGTCCTCGCGCTCGGTAAAACCTACCCAATCTGGTTAAACAATCTCATTGATCAACAAACAATCAAGACGGATACGAAAACCTTCCTATTTTAGACCAGATTCCTAAAATAGCAGTTTTCGTAGACATACCGATTTTTCGGGCGCTACATCCTCCTCTCCTAAAAAGAACATTTCGTCCTCGAAATGCCGATAATCATTCTTCAAAGAGTTGAGGGTAAGATTTCTTCATCTCATCTTCTGATTCCCATGTCATTTCCTCGGAGTGCTAGTTTTGCCATAGAACCTTCACCAAAGAAATAGTCTTTTTTCGTAGCACCTGATCCTTCTTGTCCAAAATCTTGATAGGTCTCATCGGAAAGGATAAATCTGCCTCTAGTTCCATTGTTGTATAGTCCAACCCATGAGACTCATCTGGTACATACTTCCTCAACATCGATACATGAAATGTATTGTGAACATCTGCCAGCTGTGGGGGTAAGGCTAATTTGTAGGCAACCAGCCCGACCCGCTCCAAGATCTCAAATGGTCCAACAAACCTCGGGCTCAGCTTCCCTTTCTTACCAAATCTCATAACTCCCTTTGATGGATAAACTTTCAAGAATACCTTGTCGCCTTCTTGAAACTCCAAATCTCATCTTCGGTTATCTGCATAGCTCTTCTGTCTGCTCTGCGCTGTTTGTAGTCTTTGTCGAATCTGCTTTACCTTCTCTGCACAATACTATACCAATTCTGACTTCATCACTTGACTTTCTCCGACCTCTGTCTAGCACGTAGGTGATCTGCACGGTCTCCCATATAGAGCTTCAAACGGTGCCATTCCAATACTAGAGTGATAACTGTTGTTGTAGGCAAATTCGATCAATGGTAGATGATCATCCCAATTGCCCTTCCAGTCGATAGCACATGCTCGGAGCATGTCTTCTAAGGTTTGAATGGTTCTTTCTGACTGTCCATCGCTCTGTGGGTGAAAAGCTGTGCTAAAATTGAGTTTGGTGCCCAGTGCTTCCTGAATTCCTTTCCATGTCCTGGATGTAAATCTTGGATCTCGATCTGACACAATCGATATCGGCGTGCCATGTAATCTCACTATTTCTCTGATGTACAACTCTGCTAAACTCTCCGGATTCTGCTTCCATCTGATTGGTAGAAAATGAGCCGTCTTAGACAATCGATCGACGATCACCCATATCGCATCCTTCTGCTTCTGAGTCTTTGGTAAGGCCACCATAAAGTCCATTGTAATGTGGTCCCACTTCCATTGTGGAATCTCCAAAGGTTGTAACAATCCCGCGGTCTCTGGTATTCCGCCTTTACTTGCTGACAAGTCAAACATCTGGACACGAACTTTCCAATGTCTCGCTTCATTCCGTTCCACCCGAAGTTCCTCTTTAAATCTTGAAATAGCTTGGTACTTCCTGGATGAATCGCATACTGTGAGTTATGCGCCTCACGAAGAAGTTCTTGTCTCAAATCCGTATCCTTCGGCACGGCCAATCTTCCTTGAAATAAGATACTCCCGTCAGCTCCTTTTGTGAAATTTGGCTTTTCCAGCAGCTTCTGCAACTGAGGGTTACTCTTCTGTGCTTCCAGCACCTTCTCATAGATCGTTGATCTCACCAAGATGTTTCCCAGGAATGAAGTTCTCTGAGTAGTTGGCCATTCCATATTATACTTTCCCAAATCTTCCATCATACGCCATTCTTGCACCATCATATGCGCCATGGTTCCTGTCTTTCTACTTAGCGCATCTGCGACCACATTCGCCTTCCCTGGATGATAGTGAATGGAGAAGTCATAGTCCTTCAAAGACTCCAACCATCGTCTCTGTCTCATATTCAAATCCTTCTGAGAGAAGATATACTTCAGACTCTTGTGATCTGTGAATACTTCAAAGGTTTCACCATAAAGATAGTGCCTCCAAATCTTCAAAGCAAACACGACCGCCGCCAGCTCCAAATCGTGAGTTGGATAATTCTGCTCATGGATCTTCAGTTGTCTCGATGCATACGCCACTACATGTCCATTCTGCATCAATACACAACCCAGACCACATTTCGATGCATCGCTATAGATGACGAACCCTCCTGATCCTGATGGAAGTTTCAAAATCGGTGCAGAAGTCAGTCTCCTCTTCAGCTCCTGGAAACTCTTTTCACAATCAGCATTCCAGTTAAACTTCACTCCCTTCCTTGTTAACTTAGTTATTGGCAAGGCTAAGCTGGAGAATCCTTCGATAAATCTTCGGTAATAACCTGCCAATCCCAAAAAGCTTCTGATCTCGGTCACGCTCTTCGGTTGCTCCCAATGAAGAATCGCTTCTACTTTTGTCGGATCCACCGAGACTCCATCCTTTGACATAACATGACCCAAGAAGTTAACCTTATCCAACCAAAACTCGCACTTGCTAAACTTGGCATACAATTGATTCTCTCGCAGAATTTGCAACACTTGTGCCAAGTGTCTTCTGTGCTCCTCCTGACTTGTAGAGTAGACCAATATATCATCCACGAACACGATCACGAACTGATCCAATAATGCCTTAAAGATTCTGTTCATCAAATCCATAAATGCTGCAGGGGCATTGGTCAGACCAAACGGCATCACTAAGAATTCATAGTGTCCGTATCTGGTTTTGAATGTTGTCTTAGAAATATCTTCTTCCTTGATCCTTAATTGATGGTATCCTGACCTCAAATCGATTCTTGAGAAAACTTTCGCTGACTGCAGTTGATCAAACAAGTCATTGATCCTCGGTAATAGATACTTGTTCTTTTATTGTCACTTGGTTCAGCATCCGGTAGTCAATACATAATCTCATAGATCCATCTTTCTTCTTCACGAACAAGACTGGTGCTCCCCATGGAGACACACTCGGACGAATCAAACGTTTATCCAGTAACTCCTGAAGTTGTTCCTTCAATTCCTTCAACTCAGCAGGTGCCATCCGATACGGTGCCTTCGATAATGGTGTTGTCCCCGGTATCAGGTCTATAGTGAAGTCAACATCCCGTCTTGGTGGCAAACCAGGCAACTCCTCCGGAAAGACATTGATAAACTCGTTTACTACCTCAATTTCTTCTATACTAGGGGTAGTTTTCTCGACTGATAGAACAGTCGCTAAAAAGGCTTTACAACCTTTAGCTACTAGTTTCTGCACTTTCATTGTAGAAATTGGACGATTATCTTTTCTCACTCGAATACCCTGGAACAACAGTTCTCTCTTCCCAGGAATTTTGAAGTAAACTCTCTTCTTACTACAATCTACTGTAGCACCAAACTCGGCTAACTAATCCATACCGAGAATAACATCAAAATCAACCATATCAAGTAACACCAAATTAGCAGGCAACACCATACCATCAATCAAACAGAGGATCCTTCCGGATACTCAGTAACCACGACTGAGTCTTCGACAGGGGTAGAAATAGAGAGATCATACTCCAGTCTAGAAGGTTGCCGTTCTAGACTCATAGCAAACACCACAGATATAAAGGATCTCGACGATCCTGGATCAATCAAAACCCTAGCCAGTCTATCCAGAACAAGAAGAGTACCTTCGATCACATCATCCGAAGCGTGAGCCTCTTCTGCGGAGGTTAAAGCGAAAACTCTAGCTTGACCCTTCTTGCTGGTCTCCCCTCCTGGCTTCGAGTTGCGGTTGGGGCAATGAGGTGAGATGTGTCCGACTTCGTTGCAACTGTAGCATCTCCGAGTGTCTTTTGGACACGGCTTTCCTGCATGAGACTGCTGTCCACAAAATCTGCACTTTCCTCCGGTATCCGAACCATTACCACGCTGAAGTTGACGGTAAGGAACCATCACTTGACTCTGACCATTGCCACGATTCCCTTGTGGTTGGTGCTTCTGTCGCTTAGCCTGTCGATTGTTAAATCTGCCACCACTCCCAAATCGCTTGAAGCCAGAGCGCTTGGAGTTGTTTTCTGAACCTTTGCTTGATCCACTTTTACGCTCCTGAGTCCTCTTGTAATCATCCTCCAGTATTGATGCTAATTCCACAGCTTTGGCCACCGTGGTTGGCTGTGAAACCAGTACCTTAGATCTTAAGCCATCGCGCAAGCCATCCACAAATTTCTTGCCTTTACCAACTCATTTGGACAGGCGTCTGATGCAAAGCGTTGAAGCTGCTTGAACTTCGTCTCATACTGTAGAACAGACATGGAACCTTGGACTAGTTCCAGAAACTCCTTCTCCTTTCTGCGCTGAATATGCAGAAGAAAATACTTTTTGTTGAAGACTTCTTTAAATTCTGTCCATGAAATCTCTTGCCCTGCTTCAAAGTTATTACGCTCCGCCGATTCCCACCAAAACACAGCTTCGCCGACAAAGAGATACGTCGCGAACACGACTCGTTCCTCTTCTGGAACCTTCATTCCTTTGAATAATCGTTCCACCTCGACTATCCAACGCTCCGCCTTCTCTGGGTTATCTTCTCTAGAAAAAGCTGGTTCCACTCTTTTAAACCTCTTTAGTGTTGGTGCCTTCACCTTAGGCGTACTGCTGCTGCTTCCACCATTCCTTAGTTCCCTTGCCAATTCTCTTACTATATCCGTCAGATTCTGGCTAGATGCCTCTTCCTGCGAGGAATTTGGCACAGTACCCGATCGCCTTCCTCGATTTCCAGTCGTCGTCATCACAGAAAATCTACAGCCAGGGAAAGAAGGAGAATTAGAACTTAACACCAGTGTTTCATTTTAATTCGTCCTCCAATCCATGACTCCTAATCGCAAACATCACAGAGGATCACACAAGGCAATCAAAACACCAATATCAAAAAGGAAAGATGTCTTTTAATAATTCCACTTAGAGATTACACCTAAGCCCTGGAAAAACAGGGTTACTCAAGATTCTACTCATTTTAAAGATTCCTATTCGAGTCCCTGAACACCACATCTCAGAGGGACTCGTCTAAAATCGCTAAGGACACGTGCATAGGTGCTAACACTAGAAAATCTCCATACCAATCTATCTCCCATTCGGTCATGTGAGGCCACCTATAACCTAGGGATTTAAACCTGATATAAAGTGTATAAAAAAGATCTGAATCGTTCCTTGCACGAACGTATACTGGATGATCTAGAAATGTTCGAAACTCTTGGTTAATCAAGAACACGTGCTCCTCTTCGGGGTCCTCCTCCGGATCCTCTTCCGGATCTTCCTCGGGGTCCACCACATCTGGTTCTTCCTCTACATCAATCAAGTAAGGTTCTTCCTCCGTTCTGAGACCCATGATCTCCAACTTCCAGTTGTTCAGCCATTGACGAGCCGCCTCCTGTTGGTCCTTCTCGTAAGTTCGTCCGCTACGCGTTAACACCATAGCCTAAAGAAAAGGGTTTATTAGTCTCTAGGTACAGTTAGGCTTCAACTCTCATTCTAGGGTTTTAATTTCTCATTCAAAGTTATCCTAATCTTTGTACAGTAAACAATTATTTAAGTCATTATGAAGCTCTGATACCAAGCTGTCACGCCCCAAATTTCCAAGACCCGATTTACGCGGAAGCGCCAATCCAATGACGGTTATAGGGTCGGAAACCTGGGACTGACCGAATACTCGAGACTTCTATTGTCCCATTAAAATATCATGGGACTTGTAGGATCCATATGACATAAACAATATTTACTTACAAAAATATAGAATAACTGAAAGAAAGTCTAATTAACTATTACAATATCTGAAATTGTCTTATCAACCACACAAATCAAAACGGCACGCAGGCCGAAGCTCAAACACCAAAATATAATAGAAACATAAAGAAACGAGTCTTCAAAGCTCTGACATCAGTCCACGTCGCTGGATGCTATCACTTCTGCTCCACCTTAATTCCTGCATCAGAGGATGCATGAGTATTCCATAGGAAATACCCAGTAGGATACAGAAAACCCACACTGGAATAATAAGAGAAGACTCCAAATAGGTATAGTTTAGCAGACTCAGGTTCAATAAAGACTGAGTTTACTTACCTGAAACCAACTGCCATCCGAGACACATCAAGGTCAAGGGAAAATAACTCAAAGACTCCAAACTTTCATGGAGGTAAGATTGAAAAAAAATAAGCTTCGGACATCCATAGTGTCAGAGTACAATTTCTGCTCTCAAATCTGTCAACAATACCAGAACATCCTAGAGGTTCTTCAGAGGAACCTGGCCATGCGTCTAGGGATGCTTGCCCCATCGGTGCTTACGGGCACAATGGGCGGAGATTGCAGACCTTCCGTAATGTCATACAATCTAAGCGCATGCGGTTGCCGTCATCGGCTAAACTACAGAGGTTCATCAAATCTGAGATCTCGCAAGATCTAGCAATGGCTCGTGAGCATACTATGATTCCGACTAAGAGCTCTAAATGCTACTTAGCGGAGAAACAATTCTTGGAAATATTTGGCCTTTTCGGCAAAAGGCTTAGAACAAGACTTTCTAAATTTCGACTCTTCATAGGAGTGAAAAGCAAACATCGGACACAATCCGAATCGACTCACTAAGGAGTGTTGATATCTTAAATGAATAAGTCTGGAAACTCAAATGAGACTCGACTATAATGGCTAACACCATGAGGTTTTCCAAAAGCTCATGTCTGCCATCTTCATAGTCGTACCTAACCCTAGAATTGATAATCCCCGACTCGGAATAATTCGGATGACGTGTCTCAGATAGACCACGTCAGAGACATCGAATAAAATTCAAGCTTTGAATACTCTTTTGTCATGAATAGACGAAAAGAAGAACAAAAGAACTATTACTATGAGACACCACGTTTAGCTCTAAGACCCTTAATATTCTATTAGGGTTACTGTTCTCAGTACTATATAAATCATATTATACTTGATTAAGGTCTTAAATATCAACTTAACTCAAGCCTCTTAAGTTTATTAAGATTTTAAGTCTTATATATTCAGAAACAGTGTTCTGTCCAAAACAGAAAAGCTCACTATATCTGGTTACCACGTTCTATACAAATTGATTCAATCTATGAAATTTTTATCTTGAATAGCCTCAGATGTCTATTTTTCAGATTGATAAACAAATTAATTTTCTGATTACTGTATAATTAGTTATTATTTTTCGAATGAGGTCTGTCTGCGCAGGATTACTCCTGGCCGAGACCAATTATCTTATGTCATACTTAATTTACTAATGTATAAACTTTAGTAACTCCTTATTAGTCTTTTCTGACATTAATTTAATATTACTTAAGATTTTTACAGAGCCCTATTGGTTCTGAAATCTCAGTTTTTAATTCAACCCGATTTCTTAGTCATTTCCATAACTCATTATGCAAGTGATACTAACATATAATTCCGGACAACTTTAGGACTCATGACTCACTGACATTAAGTCGAACCACAACTGAAATCTCAGAGAAACTCATAAAGAATGATCTCTTATTCATCATAAGGTATACATTATTCGATTATCTATTTAATTGATGTTATACTAATAGCAATAGATGTAACAATACTCTTAAGATGCATGAAATATCGGACAAGGAAACGCACCAAAGTGCTCTGATATGACATAAAGATCCAATCTTTATTCAAGAAAGAACATGAATACACGAATAGTCATCAACGATAGAATGTGAGCACGATCTAGAAGTCCATAAACAAAACCAACTTTCGTTGGGCAGCACATGTAGAAGTGATTGAGATGAAACACAAACACTATCGAAATCAAGAAATCATGTGGGGATATCAATCAGGGTTCGGCATAGAGAAATCAAAGTATACGATTACACGATTTCAAAGCATCAACATTCATTTCATGCAATCAACAATATCAATATCAAAGAAGAAAATAGTGGGAAAAGACATCCTACTTGGTTGAAGATACCGAATTCTTCCCGAGCACTCTTGACTCCAACAATGCCGCACCACCACCTCGCCGGTTGACCTCGCTTGGACCACCACGAACACCACCGGAGATGGGCTGCCGTCGGTCGGAAAAGGAAGAGGGAGAGGTCGAGCTATGAGGTGCACATTTGATGGCTATGGCACTCAAGCAAAAACCGCCCCACTAGAGCCCTATTTATAGACCTTTTGGACAAATCTCCACCATTGATCTTCCCTCCAAATCAAGGGCTAAGATTACACCAGAAAAATTCAGAATTTTATTTTCCCAAATGCCTCTTCGGTTTACTACTAATGAGTTAGTGGAGTCAATTGCATTAGTGAATAACTCCCAACTAACCCATAAAGGCTCACTCGATCCATTCTCCTAATAAGTGGTTTAGAGTTTCACAACATCTACCACCTATCCATCTTGATTACCAAATACTAATATCTTATGATAATTCCCAAATCAAATTGATTTCTAAAAAGGGTAATCCATTAATTACAATTAATGAAAGTTCAAACAAAAAGGGTCCCCACCACATGGCGCCCAAGGGTGTCCACATCACCCATAAGGTGGCGCACCACTACAGGGTCCACGTGGCCCTCTAATGGTTCTCTCGCGTCTTAGATCACAGTTCTCCGATGAACGGTTAAGATGGCTTACACACGTGATGTGCAGTTCCACCGTGCACGAGTCCTACACCTAGTAGCACGTCCATTAGGCTCCGCCACACGTATACTTGCCCGCGTGACTAGCCCTAGCCCTGACACTCATGTGGCCCTGGCGTCAGGTGTATTCAACCCCTGGCGTCAGACGGGTTACAGCGCCAGGCCTAGTCCTCGCGCTCGGTAAAACCTGCCCAATCTGGTTAAACAATCTCATTGATCAACAAACAATCAAGACGGATATGAAAACCTACCTATTTTAGACCAGATTCCTAAAATAGCAGTTTTCGTAGATATACCGATTTTTCGGGCGCTGCAATAAAAATGGGCAAAAGCGTAAAATACTCGTCAGCGAGTGACAAGTTCAATTTATATATCTTTCTGTGATTCTAATAAAATGAAAGAGTAGAAAAAATAAGGAAGAATGCAATTTTCAAAATGTCATAACTCGCCCATTTTTTATCCGTTTTTGCATTTTTTTTTGTTTTTTCTCTTTTTTTTCTCCTCTTCCACCTCATTAAGATATCTTAGGACGAGAAAAAATAAGAAGAAAGAGGAAGAAAGAAGAAAGTGGAGCTTCGTCGGAAAGCTTCCACTTTCTTCTTTCTTTTTATTTTTTCTTATTTTTTTATCCTAATTTATCTTAATCAGGTGGAAGATGAGGAAAAATGAAGAAGAAAAAAATGGCAAAAATGGATAAAAATGAGCGAGTTATTGCATTTTGAAAATTGCACTAAAATCGTGTTGTCGAAGACACAACTAAAATTCAAGTCGTGTCTTCGACGGCACGATTTTACTGCATTCTTCAAAATTTCATAACTCGCTCATTTTTTATCTATTTTTGCCCATTTTTTTGCGTTCTTCCTTATTTTTCCTCCTCTTCTATTTTATTAGGATCACAGAAAGATATATAAAATTGTGTTGTCAAAGAGACAACTCAAATTCAAGTCCTGTCTTCGACGACACGATTTTACTGCATTCTTTAAAATATCATAACTTGCTCATTTTTTATCCGTTGTTGCCCATGTTTTTTGCGTTCTTCCTGTAACACCCAAAAAAATCGGTATGTTTGCTAAAACTGCTATTTTAGGAAACTGATCTAAAATAGAAAAGTTTTGCTACCAGTTTTGATTTTTGGTGATATCTTATAATCTGGTGTGTAGAATTATTATTTTAATGGTTATGAATGTGTGGAATTAATAAACCAGATTAAGCAGTTTACCAGGGCACGAGGACTAGCCTTGGCGCTGGGGCCAACCTGGCGCCGAGGCTAGCCTGGCGCCAGGGTTTGTGCGCACTAGACGCCAGGGGTGAGGGCCAGGCACTAGGGTGCGTGTATGAAGTGTTGGGACTTGTTCAAATTATTTTAATGCTGTAAGTTGGACCTTCGTAGCTTGGAAATTTATTTTTGGTAACTTTTGTGCGCGCACCAGAAGTCAGAGAAGCTTTGGTCGCCGGATGTGTTGGGCGCCAGGGACCACTGGGCGCCAGTGTAGTGTAGGGTCCCAGAGCCACTTGGACACATGCCTGGGGACGTGTGCACGTGTGTGATGAGTCGTGATTTGGTTAGCTTTGGCAAGGGACCAAACCAAGGAGAAGTGGGAATTTTGAAATTATTCTAAATCCGGTTTAAGTTGGTTTATTTTTTGGAATTCTTAATTAAGAGAAATTAAGGCAATTAGTAAGATAATTATGGGATGTCAATTAAGGTGGAATTCGGATGGTTAATCCGATTAATGGCGTGACTTGGCAAGTATGGAGACCGTGCCAAGATTTTGAAGTCAATTGGGGTGTTACATAGTTATCGAAACCACTTAATTGATTTAAAATTCCTACCAAAGAGGATGTGTAACCGAAATTGGTAATGGTATGAGCACATCTATGACTGAGATCGTGCTCTGATTTGTGTCAAACTGTGGCCTTTGGATAATGATTATCGACGATGGAGATTTGCCCTTATAATTAGACCTATCCTATTTAAACTCACTAATAGAGAAGCCGGCAACCTTTTAGATTTTTTTTGGGAGTCGAGCCACCAGCAAGGTGTCTCGTCCATTCTCCTCTCAGCCAGTAGCAACCTAAGTGGTGGTGGTGGGGCAAGCTGTGGTACGTGGATCGCGAGAGCAAGGGAGGTGATTGGAAGGAGACTACTCGCGTAAAGGAAGATCGGATTTTTGTAAGAGGTATGTTTTTTTTCCCACAAATTCAAGATACCAATTCTAATGTTTTATGATGGATATGCTATCTGAGTATTGATGTGAATGTCGATGTTAAAATGATTATTTGGTCTTGATGTTGATCAATCGATGAGAACACCATCTGATATTTGATAAATGCTATGTTGAACCGATCAATATGAACCATTATCATGCATGGCTCTAGTTAGACCATCTAGTATGCTCACTGGTTGAGTCAAGTTGATTACACTTTGTATAATATTGTACAATTGGTTGTCCACTTAAAGCTATTTTCTTTCCTTTGTTCCAATGATTAAATCTTGTCGATGTTCTTGTAGTGTCACACCGGATTCCTGGTTGTTATCTTATGAGGAGTCTTGATTTCAAATAATAAGCTTTCTGATTTATAACTGCTGGTATTCGTGAGATACAGTACTCTAAGTCAGCTGTGAGTCATCAGAAATCATGTCATGAAAAGGTTGTCTCTTTTGAGTCATACTAGTCGAAATAGAATAATTAAACGAAAACTATTTGTCTAAGAGTACATACCGGAAGATAATGACATAAAGTAATAATCTTTATGGGTAAGGGTTACTGGAGTTCGAAGGTTACTGTACCCCTAGTTGTCTCATGAGTCAGTGATGGGTGTGTCCTGATATAATTGTCCTAATTGCAGTTAGCAAGTTTAAAGAGTATGAGTATGAAAAATCTGTTTTGGGAATAGTGATTTAGGAAAGAAATTACCCAATTATAGAGCTAATGGTGACTTGGCAAACACCTAGAAAGGTAAGACACTAAGTTTAGGAGGCTTTGATAAGTATTAAATCGAGTAATAAACCGTAACGGTTAAGTATGATTAAGGTTAATGCTCTCGGCCAGACTTAGTCCTGCGCCGACAGACTGTATTATAAAAATTATAACTAAATGCAGAAAATTCATAAAATTATGTCTAAATTAGGTTAGAAGCTAGAGACATGGGGCTGTCTGTTATAAAAATTTCAGAGCAGAATAGGTTATGTGCAGACCGTGGTAAACCTGGGAATGGAGCTGTTGTGCAGGTAGCAGTGTGGACCTATGTTGTGTAAACCTTATCTTATATTAACCCTCTACCCTACATCAACTTATGAAATGTATAAATTATATTTGTAACCCTGAAAGTTGGAGTTAATAGTGTCTAATAACTGTCTAGATCCAGAAAGAGAGTCGTATGGAACCGAATCATTCCTTCGTGGTGCATTGCACCGCAAATCTGCTATCTTTTGGAACCAAGCTTGAACTCTTAGATTCCAGGTTAGGGTTTATTATCTTAAACCCTACCATTTGGTACGTATGACATATAACCCTCAATATTGTCAAAACTAGTGATGTCTAGATTGGAGCTATGCATGGTGAAGGCGTTTAATGAGTCATTCCTGATAAGTCTCAGTTTTGAGTCATCCTGTGATTGAACATTGAGAATTCTTTGATAACTCTTGCGTGAGTCAATTTTCATTGAGATATTAAGAAATCCAGTGTACTCCTTTGAGAGTCTATTTTTTAAAGATTATGGTATAGGTCTCTATATGAGAGAACCCTTGTTAATTCAAGATTGATTCAGTTCTATGTAAACTGCTTCTCCACTAAGAGTTTTGATGAACGCTCTTAGATTGGAATCATAGTATGCTCACGAGCCATTGCTAGATCTTGCGAGATCTCAAATTTTATGACGAACCTTTGTAGTCCAGCCGATGACGGCAACACGTGCACTTTAGACTGTATGATATTACGGAAGATACAGTCTCCGCTCATTATGCCCGTAAGCACCGATGGGGCCAGCATCCCTAGACGCATGGCCGGGTTCCTCTGTAGAAACTCTAGGATATTCTGGTAATTGATGTCCATAGGGGAAGTGGACTGAACAGAGAGCAGTAATTGTTATCTCCGACACTCTGTATGTTTGGAGTCAGTATTCATTATTATTCTCCTCCCGACGCAGTGTGCGTTTGGGATCTGAGTTAATATTTATTTATTCTTGACCGTTGATGGTCCTTGGTGATGATTATTATCGAAGTAAGTGAACTCTGTATTTGCTCAACCTAATCTTATCAAACGTGTCTTTATCCCATGTTTAGCATTCCTATTGTTATTAATTTGTTGTGGGTTTTTCTTGGCTGCTACTGGGTATTTCTTTCGAAATACTCATGCATCTCTCGATCCAGGAATCAAAGCAGAAAAGAACATAGAAGGTACGTGCGATGGAGCACGATAGTGGAAAGTTGACGATAGTGGATTTATTTTATATTGTTTTTACATTTTGTTTGTGGAGAACCTTTTAGCCTTTGTGCTAAGCTATGTTAAATTTTCTGGATTTTGTTGAGTTTTAATTATTGTAATAACTTAGTTAAACTCGGAGTTTTATTATTTAAGATTTTTGTATTAGCGGATATCGTTTAACATTTAGGATCCTGGAAAATGTCCCAAGTCATGTTATTGGGAGTGATGAGTTGATCGAGTATTCGGTCACGTCCCAGATTTCGGCCTGTGGACCTTCATTGTGTTTGTGTTTCTGCGCTATATTCGAGGCTTTGAAATTTGGGGCGTGACACTTCCTTATTTTTCCTCCTCTTTCAATTCATTAGGATCACAGATAGATAAATAAAATTGTGTTGTCAAAGACACGACTCAAATTCAAGTCCTGTCTTCGATGACATGATTTTACTGCATTCTTCAAAATTTTCATAACTCGTTAATTTTTATCCGTTTTTTCCCATTTTTTTGTATTCTTCCTTATTTTTCCTCCTGTTCTATTTCATTAGGATCACAGAAAGATATATAAAATCGTGTTGTTGAAGACACGACTCAAATTCAAGTCTTGTCTTCGATGACACGATTTTACTGCATTCTTCAAAATGTCATAACTCGCTCATTTTTTATCCGTTTTTACCCATTTTTTTTCGTTCTTCCTTATTTTTCCTCCTCTTCCACCCTATGAAGATATATTAGGATGAGAAAGTAAGAAAAAATAAGAAGAAAGAGGAAAGTGAATGCTTTTCAACGTCCGGAGCTTCACTGGAAGCTTCCATTTTCTTCTTTCTTCTTATTTTTTCTCAATTTCTTGTCATAATATATCTTAATGGGGTGGTAGAGGAGGAAAAATGAGGAAGAAAAAAGGATAAAAATGGATAAAAAATGAGCAAGTTATGACATTTTGAAAATTGCAGTAAAATCATGTTGTAGAAGACATGACTAAAATTTAAGTCGTGTCTTCGACAACACGATTTTAATGCATTCTTCAAAATGTCATAACTCATTCTTTTTTTATCCGTTTTTGCCCTTTTTTTGCGTTCTTCCTTATTTTTCGTCCTCCTCCATTTTATTAGGATCATAGAAAGATATATAAAATCGTGTTGTCAAATACACGACTCAAATTCAAGTCGTGTCTTTGACAATACGATTTTACTATATTTTTCAAAATGTCATCACTCGCTCGTTTTTTATCCATTTTTGCTAATTTTTTTGCATACTTTCTTATTTTTCTTCCTCTTCCATTTCACTAGGATCACAGAAAGATATATAAATTGAACTTGTTGCTCACTGATAAGTATTTTACGTTTTTGCCCATTTTTATCCTCTTATTTGATGTCCATAAGCGGTCAAGCATTAATGGGTGGCATTTATATGTGTTTCTTTACATGTAGATCTTAATTTTTGTAGTTAAGAGGGCTTTCCCACTGCTTTTACGTCAAAATCCCTTCGTCATAAATTTTTTCTCGTCTTTTCTTCTAATTTTACAGTTTTTCGGTATGAAATTATATTTTTTCCAGGTTGGACGGCGTCGGCAGTGATTTGAACCGCGATGATGGACGAACCTTTGCCGGAATGTCTTCTTCCCCAACTTGATGCTCCCGTAAATCACTAATTTTGGGAAAAATGAAGCATTTTGGATACAAAATGCACAAAAAACGTAAAAGAAAGGCATTTCCGGTACTCTAGTGCCGATTCTAGGTCATATGGGATTTCACGGGAAAAACTAGGTATTATGGGAAAACGAAAGTTGGCACCAGATAATATGGAAAAAACTCCTATTTTTTGCTAATTTACAAGGAAAGTAGCAAATACTCCGTTAAGCTTCTATTTCAAAGTAACATGCATCTTCCAATTAACTCAAATCAGATTGAGAAATACCACAGAGACCTCGCTGCAGCAAAAAAAAAAATTACAATAGGAACCAGCTGCACCGTCAATCTCCAAGATCGACGGCTCCATGACGCCTTGACATAATAGTGGACACCTAGTTAGAATGCATACAAAAAGTGTGTGCACCGTCAATCTCCAAGATCAACGCCTCTATGACGCCTTGGGATAATAGTGATGTGGTCGGCCGTTGTACCCAATATTTTCTAGTATATAAGAGGATCGCACCGTCGACCTTATCTCATCTTACGGGCTTTATCTAACACTTCACATGGAAATTTTGTCTTAGGGGCCGTTTGGGGCGTGATTATAAGCAAATATTCGCAGTGGATTTTCCAGATCCACTGTAGCATCCGACCCTATCCAGCTGAAACATCCACTGTAGCATCCGACCCTATCCGGCTGAAACATGACCTGAGGTGTTTCAGCTAGATAGAAAAAAAACATGGATGCTACAATGTAGCAAAACATCCACTGTGGAGTAAGACTTTTGTTTTTAATCACGCTCCAAACGGCCCCTTAAGAGTAAGACTTTTTAGACATCCTTTGGACAATGTATCGATTTTTGTAATAAAGTAAGATTTTTCCTACCTCCATTATAGATCGGGTAAGACTTTTGTTTTTGGAGTTTTTGTCCGAGCCAGCGGTTTCGGAACCCCGACCTGCATTAGCCACCAATGGTACGCTGACATGTCAGCGCACACTTTGCCCCATATTAGCTTCACCATTTTCTCACGTGAGTAGGGCCTGAGGCGCTGACAGGTCAGCGTCCCATTGGTGGCTAATGCTGATTTGCTTCCCAAAAGTTCAGACCATTGCAGCCTCCAATAGTACTCAATCAGCATTCACTCACTCATGAACTGCTCCAGTCATCTGTACTGTGAACGTATATATTTTCACCACTATGTTTTTTTGACAACATATAGTTTCACCCCAACTTGGTAGTATACATATATGTATTTAATCTTCATATTTTTGCTAGTATACACGTTTTTTTTTATTAAGAGGGGTCCAAGTCATCAGGCTCTGACAAGAAGAGAAAGAGCAATCAACCTCTTAATGCACCTTATCCCACTGTCAATCTCCATCCCTAGGGCACGTACAAGGCACACATCATACACACCGGATAAATTAAATGGGTTATAATCCGAAGTGCGTGGCCAACCAAGGACCTCCCTTCTTGTGTCCTGGCCATCTCAGTATACACATTTTCATGTAGTGACAAATTGGTATTCAGACAAATGAGGAGTATATATAGCACCTTCTTTTGACAACACAGAGCCAAAAGGGTTACAAGAGATTATTACTCAAAATTACTGCTTTCGCATAAGAGGTGCCCACGATAGAGGAGAATATAGCACTGGCTGTGAGAAACCAAGACAAAACAAAAGAAGAGTCAATCCCCCAACATAAACAAACATAAGCACAACAGGTCTTGAAACTATGCAATTTCTCCCAATCATGTAGGCCGAAAGCCAAACTTATTCCATACCATACTACCTTTAGTAGGGGATTTCCCCTTTCACATTGCCTGGAGGACTGTAAAGGCATAAAGAAAGAGCGATCACGACAGGGGGTTCACCAGTACTCTTTGGACACACAACCCGTTTGCACCCCAATGCCAAAGTTTTCCTCCACACAATCTGAAGATACATCCTACAGGACTCATTGTCACAAGTATTGTTGGCATGGTGGTAGTACTCCTTCAATTGCACCCACCCCTCCACCGCTAGCCGGGGAGAACCCACCGGATCCCCGTTCAAATCCTCGTTGGACCCGAACTTGTTATCATTTACTTTAACAGAACCACAGCCCTTGTGGCGCCTCGCCAGCCGGTCGGCCATCATTGCTAACTTCGGGCTCCACCGGAGAGGTGGCACCCCGACTGCCGCTCGGGCAGCATTGTGGACGGAGAGGAACTCCTCGCTCTCCGTGGTGTTAGAGATTCCGGCGAGGAGGCGACGATGGCCCAGGACATTGGCTGAGCCCACACCAGACATGGTCA
This sequence comes from Houttuynia cordata, assembly GCA_039654745.1. Lineage (NCBI taxonomy): Eukaryota > Viridiplantae > Streptophyta > Magnoliopsida > Piperales > Saururaceae > Houttuynia > Houttuynia cordata. The sequence continues at coordinate 18,413,601 of CM077508.1, read as the reverse complement.
GAAGTAGTGCAACTGCAAGCATCAAGTGTGGCATGTGTATAAGAGCCATGATCTTTTCTGGGTTGGTTTGGTTGTGTGGCTTTGATCACATCTTTATGCTATATATATATACTACTCATCACGCGGCTTTACAGTAGCCGTCGGCCGCTGTTTGATTTAGGCGTAGCAAAAGAGGCCTCATGAAATCATCTAATGTAGGTCGGCCGCTGTTTGATTTGGGCGTTGAACAGCAGTATTCGTGGGTTCATGCATATTGGATGCTATTTGGAAGAAGGTGAACGCAGGTAGCCAGCCAGCCAGCCCATAGTTTAGCCATTTCTGCGTCCATAGTTGAGCTATTTCTGCAAGCTGTTGGCTGTCTTCTTCAGATAAGTCGGTGAGTGTGAACCGTCGATTTTCAAGATAAATGGCTCTTATCACGTGGGCGCAAATCCATGGCACGCAAGGGGCAAGGAATAAGTTCTCCTTCCTTTTGGTCATGGATATTGGAACAATTAGCTCACTAAGACCTTTTTTGGTCAACATGCTGACTGAGACCTCTTTTTTAAGAGTTAATTCCGGATCAAGTAGGGTTTAGAAATATATATTTGGGAATCAAGTGCTAGCTAATTGATAAATTTGTATCTTACGATACTAGCAAAACTGCAAGTTCAAAATGATGTTCTATAATTCAAAGCTTGGACCATGTCTTCTTTTAGTTTTGTATTGCTAATTAGATTCTTTCTCGAACCCATCTATCTTATACATATAACTTCTATAGAGTCCAAAACCGTCTTCCCTCAAGTATGTGTGATCTTCACATTGAAGGGTAGTTTAATAACACTTTTTAAATTATAATGGTATTTTAAATAGAACACTCTTAATTATCTATTCTTCCCTATTTGTTTTTGTTGGTAGTATAATAACATAGAATTGATTGTGCCATGATGTAGAACCATTATCCAAATGCTAATCTTTTTTGTATCCTATACGTTATTTCTATGATTTACGCTTTCCCACCTGATCAAAAAGTCTTATTTTTTTATGACATCAACATGCTCGCTGAAACCTAATAGTAACATGATTGGGGATTTTGTCAAAAGAAATGAAGAGTCCTGAGATACTTGTGCACAAAAGAAACATGTGCCAAAGTATAACTAGCCTAAAAATAAAACTTGTTCTTTGGCAATGGTACAACTCGCAAACGCTGGAAAGAGGCCAAATTGGAAACCAATGCATATAACTAGCCTAAAAATAATATCTTGCAGGAATTAGTTAAGATGAGATCCGCACAGCGCATTGCAAAGCCACCGACCCCTTCATCTTGCAGGATTTTGACCGGATGGGTGTAGGGGCAAAACCACCTACCCCTTCATTCATGGGGTCCTGCACAATCGCAGTTGCGTGGCCTGGAAGTGCCCAGCGCACCCAGGCTGGGGCACACACATATGAACAAGATGCTCTGTTTGTAAACATGACGGTACTTTTGAATCCTATCTTTGAATTAACATATACTCCTTTTTTTGCTACACTGTACCGGAAAAGTGATACGCAAGGCAGATCAACTGTTCAAGGTCTAGAGGGAGGACTAAGTGAGATAAAGGACTGGCAATAATCAAGGATGACATATGGGATTCGAGCCAAGTGGTTCAGATTTGTCCGCGGCTTATGTGAACTTAGATTATTTTCATTGTGTTTGGTCATGAGACAAATTAAAAAGGGAAATCAACTCAAGCTTGGTGGAGAATATGGACGAGATTAAGCTATAAGACTCAATCTCTAATCACTTAGATCTTCAATTAAGCCACTCGAATATAGTATTAGAGGTTAACTTCAGGACTTCTATAAGCATAACTTGTTTTTTTGCTAATCAAGGTATAATCATAGTGTAGGCCCCCTAATAGGGTATTTCCTCTTTCACATTTCTTGGAGGGTTGTAAAGGCATATGGTTAGAGCGGGCGCAGTACTCTTCCTACATACAATTTGCTTACACCCCAATTCGAGGTTTTTCCATATTATCTGGACAATGAGCCTGGATTACCATATTACTTGGATTTTTCGGGATCATACCATATTACCTGGTTTCGGGTTGAACACTAACCCTAAACTTTTTCCCCTCCGTTCAGGTTTTACATTTCAACGAATCATATCTCCTTATTTCTGATCTATTTTCGCTTTTTTTTGTTCTTTAATTGTGTAACCATCGTATATTTGTATACACACGATAGATGGCTATCATGTACTTGATTACACGATAGCTGTGTATTATACACTTCAATGAATCATATCTCATTTATTTCTTATCGGTTTTCGTCCACTTTTTTCATTTTTTTAGTGTCCTTTCTTATCATGATGATATCATAAGAATCTTAAGATAATATCTAAAAAATATAGCAAAATCTAAAATAAATAGCATGCGGTGTCCCAACATAGTTAGGCTATCATTATGACAAGAAAGAGGAGGAAAAATAAAAAAATATGAAAAAATAGATCAGAAATGAGAGAATATGAATCGTTAAAGCTTGTCCAAAAAAATAGTTGTATAGTACATACACGATAATATTACACACTTCAACGAATCATCTCTTTTATTTTTTATCAATTTTTGTATTTTTTTATTCTTTCTTATTTTTAGTGCTCTTTATTATTATGATGAATCGTTAAAGCTTGTCCTAAAAAAATAGCTATTGTGTACTCGATTACACTTGCTATTGCGTATTTGCATAAATGTGTAGGAGCTACATTTAAAGGAACCTGGAATTAAGAATCCACTAGCCCTTTTAACCCAATCCACTAATCATATGAGGAAGGTTGATATGATGCGTAGCAATTAGTATGAAATAAATGTTTTCTTAGGGCCCCTTGACTCCATCATCTTTCTTTTGGAATCACTTTTTATAAGAAGAAGATGAGGAAATAAACCAGACACCAAGTTGGCGGTGCAAGGCTGCTCATGTCATACACCAAATTAGAATGTATGGGCCAAAAGGTTAGGGCTTTACAAAAAGGTCATATTTTTTTAGTTATGTTGGCTCACACCCATCAGCACGTACCCGTGCCGGATGATCCAAGCCATCAGATTTTGATCCAGTAGTGGCCATCAATACAGAGGGCAAGCAGCTTTGAATCATCACCCGGTCTGAGCACCATAGGAATAAGATCCCATGGGAACCGGATCCTGCCGCTGGTGAAGCTTCACCAGCCATCGATCGTACAGAATCGACGGCGCACACGGAAACCATCGATTTTGGCTGAGCGCACATCATACCCATATGCGCCATCGATTCCGTACGATCGACGGCTGATGAAACTTAACCAGCAGTCTCGCTGGTGAAGCTTCACCAGAGGATCCGGACTCGATCCCATGGGGCTCTTTTTCCTCCAAAACCCGCTTAAATGTATCTCCAGTCTCTTAAAGTTTTTAACATGGTGCCGTGCCGGGGTAGTGATGCAATATTGAAGTGGCTTCTGACGGGTGAATTTGGAAGGATAAAAAGAAAGCTTCAATAGTGTAAGCATTTTGATTATCAAGGACCACATTTTGATGATCATTGCGTCTTTTCCTTTTCCTAGAGGAAGCAATTAGCATGTGAGTGTGATAACAAAAAAAAAACATGCATTACAAATAGATGTCAAGACTTTTTCTTGCTAATTTACAAGGAAAGTAGCTGATACTCAGTTAAGCTTCTAAGTTTCTATTTAGGAGTAACATGCATCTTCCAACTTAACTCAAATCAGATTGAGAAATACCACAGAGACCTCGCTGCATCAAAAATAATAAAATTACAATAGCAACCAGCTGCCAATCTGATCACTTGGGGGTAATCAGGACTTGATCACTGAGGGCCCAATTGAGGCATTCAACACCGGCCGGCAGGGGTGCTGTGGCACAGATGTGACATTGCTGCAGCGCCCACCAATGGCAGAGGTAGTTAGAGCGGAGCTTGCCTTCACGGCAAGGGCACAGAGGTCGGGGAGGGAGAGGGGCCGGTGGGAGGAGGCGAGAGGCATGAGGAAGTAAATCTGGTCCAGTTGGAGCTCCTCCTTGTCATAAACATGGGGCATTGGTGAGTCCACTTGCATAGACTCAGAGCAACATAGGAAGTGGCCCGGATTCTCCAATAAGACTTCTCCTGCCTTTATCGGCTGCTGGAACTCCTGCAGCCTGCCGTCTGGGAAGATCACCCTTGCCACCAGCGGCAGGAATGCCCTCGCCGGTGCGCCGGAGGAAGTGCAATTGCCCATTGTTACAGATTGCTTGGTGTTGGTGATACTGAAGCAGGGTGATATGGTGACTATAAATAATGTTAGGCAAGACACTTGGTAACATATGGTCCTTAATTTACGTGAAAAGACGGAATTAACCTTGAGATGATGAGGTAAGAAAGGCACTGTGGCCTCATGGGTTTCCAAAAAGAAGGGGTGATTGTGGAAATAAAAAAAGATGCTGGGGTGAATCTAATCACGAGTCAAAAAGGAAGCCCGTGTGAGTCACGGGGATCTTTGTCTAAAGTATGCTTTCCTATGTGCCTACCTGCTACTGCTCCTTTGTGGATTAAATGGCCCGATTTCTTGGAAGCTTGGTGGAAGAAGGTAATGTTATCTGAAGATTGCTTGACCTGGTTGGGCATTGAGTGGAGAATAGACATCCAAATGGCTGCTCCTTTATGTTTTGATTTTGAGAGCCAACCAATTGATCTTTCACTTGCTTCCCATAGTCACGAGAATGAAGAGGCATGCTGATGGAGCTTTTAGTGAGTTGTAAGGATTTTGCGGAATTTAATTGCCGAGTCTCTTTTTAAAGAGAACAGAAGTGCCAAAACTAGGGATGCCACTGGGGTGGAGTCACTCATGTATATGCTGAATAGTAGTATACGACATGTACTTTATCCTAGCTTGTGGCAGCTTCTTTCAGCTTGGATGTAAATGGAATCGTCATTTCTTCTCTCCTCTTGAATCTTCGTCCCGAAACAAAAAAGCAATTCAAAAGTATCACAATTCACACCGTTGAATTCATGTCTCCCATCAAGCTTCCAAGGAGCTTCATTCCACTTAGTCCACAGTTCACACACTAGCTAGATGACATACATGCCACTTTGGGCCAGCGTAAAAAGTGAGGATAAGAGAGCAAGGATGGGGCCTTAAGATAGGAGCAGCCCATGCTGTAGCCACCATGTTCTACCAATTAAAGCAAGGCTTTAAGCCAGAAAAAGAAGCAAGACAAAAGCAAAATGTCCATGGCAGGAAGTTTCAGTGTCATGGACGAATTGGCTTTCCAATTAGATTTTTCTGTATACATGTGTGTCTCAGCGTGCGCTGGGGCATTGTGAGCCGTCGGATTTGGATCCAGCAGCGCTTTTTAATAAGATGGCAGGCAGGTTTGAATCCCTTGCCATCCCCCTCCATTACCGTGCGCCTATGGATATCGATCTGGGGGCTCGCAGCTTCAGTGTACATCCATGGTCATGAGCGAAGGTGCATGTTAACTTTTTTCCTTCCAATTATGTGCAAAGTTACTTGTCTCAATTTATGAATAAATACAAAGGAAATCAATTCTTATACTTACCTAATGTATCAAAAAACTTGTCATAGTTACCTAGTTCTAACTACACGTGATTGGACTTTTTTTTCTGAAACATGTGGTAAATATTGTTAAATAATAAGAGATGTACAATGATACAACAATGGTCTGCTTCCAACACGGAAGGGATGCCAGAAAGTTTATGCTGCAGACTTAACGTCTAAAGTCCAATTTATGCATGTACATAAAATTTTAAGATGTTGATTCCTACATTCCAACCTAAATCTATGAGAGTAGACAAAAATAGAGTAGCTTTTTAGCAGATAAATTATGGTGAATGTGCTGACAAGAAAAGCATTAAGAAGAAGCATTAATGTTAGAGTAGAGCACACTAACATTTTCTTTTTAACACACCGTAACAGTGCCTTTTGCTTCTTGTTTCAATAATAAGCACAGATGAATGCTTGTATATTGGGAGAATATTTCTAGTTTCATAGCAACATTGCAAGTCACAATAGTTGGAGGAAGCATGCATAACAGCTTCCTCGGTATTGCCTGCATTTTGGCCAAAAAGATGGAATGAGACCTTCATAATCATCCATGGAAAGTTCCTTGCAATAATTTTTTAAAATAGCTTTCCTAGTCGTTTCCTAAATCACTTTCCGTCCAAAAAGAAGCTAACACAGAAGATAAGAACCCTTGTGGGCTGCCCCTAGCTCCCTGCCATGGAAACGACACAAGTCTTCCTTTTTATACGGCTCTCCTCTCTCTCATGATTAGCTTAAATGGTAGTTACACTATAACATTGCAAGTCATTGGATTAGAAGAAAGTTTAGATAATAGCTGCCCTGGTTCAGTCATTGAATTTGGTGAAAAAGATGGATGGATAGCTTGACAATCATTCTTGACTCAAACCATGGAAAGCTCCTTTTATCATTCTTTTAAACTAGTTTCCGAGTACTTGCCTGGATCTCTTTTCTTCCAAAGCAAGTCCAAATAGAAGATACAAGGAAGTTAAGTAATTCTTTTCATAGTATTTTAACCAAAAACACTGTCATTTGCATTTAGCAAATGATTTCCTAGCTACTTCCAATGAATTAAGATGGGATTGATAGAACTCATATCTTATTGGACCACGCTTTAACAAACCATGCTTTGGACGGCTAGCATGTCATCAAAACTTGTATCAAGATAAGGTTGGTAGCGTTGATGAGTGTTATTCCTAACATGTTAATTACTGTGCTCATATATAACATTTAGGTACAAATATCGATAATTCATGTAAGAAGTGGATTGTAAAAACAAAAATAAAGTCTATATTGGTTCCACACTAATTAACTTTCTATTTTTCTATTTTTTTTTTGTTTTAGAACTCACAACCAAGGAATGTCGTATCGGATATCAGTAAAATATTAGCCGACCTGTAACACCTGGCCGCTGGTGATGGCCAGGTATATTATTGGTGGATAACATCTGTCTTACAGTATGGTAGAGAAGGGGGGAAGTGGCCAGGACGGTGAAGAAAACACCAAAGCTGGACTCTTTGGAGCGGCCTCCAGCGTCCAGTAACCCCCGATGAATCTCCAGCATCCAACGAAATCCGACGACCCCAGTAACTCTCCTGTGACTTGACGACTCTGACAACCTCGACAACTCCAGCGACTGGTTTTAAAAGAGAGGAGCAAGGGGTGAATAGCAGGGAGGTGGCAGTCAGTGACCATAGGCGACGCTGGTAACGACGGCAACCCCGACGACCTCCGGCTGATGGCGATTCGACAGCAACGCGCATGCAAGGTTGGATTTCAGACCAGATTATCACTCTGTGTATATTACTGTGTTTTGAAGTGATTTTTTTTTGAGAAAGAAAGATGAGGGAGGCCAAATTCGGCGACCCTATAGCCGTCTGGAAACGGCGAGACCTCCACTAGGCCACCACACGGCCAAAGAAGCAACGCGGCATCCGAAAGGCAAGACCTTTCCGGCCGCTGCAACTATAATTTCTTCCTAGTTGGACCGCCGAGACCCCAAGCAGGCGTCATAATAGAAGAAGAGGCGAGGGCCGGAGCCGTTGTCAATGGCGATTGCGGTGAGCAGAGCCCAACCGCCGCCCTATGAAGGAGAAGCCTCACGACGGCGAGCTGTTGCTCCATCTGCCGTGCAGTTGAGGGGAAGAGGGAATCGGCAAAAAAGGGAATGGAGGGGGCTAGCCGGGCGAAGTCTTGGAGACGCTAGCATCCTGGAAGGCTGTATTATCCTATCCCACATTGTGTCCAGGAGCTGATGTGGAGTCAGGCTCTTCTGACGGTTATACCTTCTAAGGAAAGGAATGAGCGAGATAGTCACCCTCGAGGGATCTAGGGTGTGCCATGATTACCGGTAGTAATCGGAATAATAGTCACAGTGTTTTTGAGCTGTCTGTCATGTAGGAATGACATTCAGTGAGTCTGTCTATATGAGATAAAGATTTAATCATTGAAGATGAACTTGGGAAGCAATAAAAGACCTTGCTTGAAAGATTAATAAAAGATTCAAGTGGAACCATGTAATAGGTTGCATAATATGTTAATACAAGTCTTATTTTTAATACTGATGATTGTGTACGATATCCCACTGAATATTTTTATACTCAGCATCTTTATGTGATGTAGGTGCTGTTGTGGAGGATTGACTTCACGTGCATTCGGGAATTGGGAGTCTGGTGGCGATGACGTTCAGATTGCTTAGCATATCTCCTTCTCCAGGTTTGTTCTACACCTTGTATTAAGGCGTGAGCGCCAACTATTATCTAGTATATTTTGAGTTGGATTACAGACTTGCACTTAGAGGACTTGTGTTGGTTTAGTTGACTTTGCATCTTGTAATACTATATGTACATATGGTTTTGTATTCATATTTTCAAACCCCAGTTATCACGCCTATATGCTTAGTCAAATTTTTCAACTAATGATTTATCGCATAGAGGAATAATCCTCTGATTTTTCGCTACTACTCTGATTTAAAAATAGTTTTTAAAATACGGGCCGTGACACGACCAAAGAAACAAAAGATCGGAGATATTCTGTAAAAAAATATCGGTGGTCTAAAACTAGTTTTTACTATGTATTTTCACAATATAATTTCTAAAATGAGTGATAGTAATTTAGACAAGTATAAATTTGAAAATATGCATAAAATGCATATATAATTCAAAATATGTGATTGCATTTTAAACCCGTATCCTTCCACTTGGCATAGGATTGGAAACAAACGGGAAAGTTGATTTTTTTCCTTTTTTAATTTTTTTTAAAAAAGTCTTTATTTTTTCAAAATTACCGATATATCAGCGATATTTAAAAAAAAATGAAATCGAGATTACAGTGTATCATTTTATCGGTTGAAAGCCGATATCGATATATCACCGATACAACATTCCATGCTCACAACTGCTCCAGATTCCTAAAGATTTGATGACAATCAAACATTTCCAGTATATATATATATATATATATATATAGAATCAGAGGAACACATATTTATAGATAATAACATGTACGTGAAGGAAATAGAAAGGAAAAAGTGATTTCCCTTGTTCCCCAACTGCACCACAGATGCAGGCGAATTTTTTTAATAAACTTTTTTTCCTGAATATAATGTTCCATATACAAGAAGCAAGTTATGACTGACGCATAGTATTAAATGTAGGGGAAGAGAAGCAACGAGAATAGTAAGGGTCCTAAGGGAGCTAGAGTTGTTAAGATTCGATGACAAGTTCTTATTACGCTGAAGTCATACAGTGGGCTCAATCCGAATAGTAAGGGAGTTAGAGTTGTTAAGATTCGATGATAAGTTCTTATTACGCTGAAGTCATACAGTGGGCTCAATCTGAAGTGTGTACATTTCAAATACTGCTGGCGTTAGGTGCGGTGTGTACAGCCATTTTAATGTTACATCCAAGAGCTTATCAACTTATAAACAAACAAGCCATTACATGCTTACACTTTGATATCGTTTATCAAACCCATGAATGGAATAGCTCACTTGCTAATGCATATGTTCTATGGAAGATGTTTGGAGCTAGCAGTACGTGCAGTATATATTAGGCTCTAATCGACCATTACATGACAATTTGGTTATATTTAGCAAGCAAAGAGGGAACTAAGCTCCACTGAAGCAAACAAATCACTTGCAAAGTCTTGGCCTTGGTCATGGGTTCATATAAAAACCTTCCCATCTACGTTCGGCCATGGCAATGTCTCTTTCATGCTCCATATAAAAACTCAACCATCTCTTCCTCTCACACATTAATCTTCATAAATCAAGCACAAATGATGAACTTCCAGGATAAAAAAAGAGGAATTTTAGCCTAAAATGCTACTCTAAAAAGAAAATCTTTCGTATTTTCCGTACCTTAAAGCTTTAAAATCCAAACATCAAGACATATGTATGTGTTGCCCCAAAACAATCAAGATGTATGCGGACGGCATTTTTATATGAATGTCATCATATACAATTGTCTTCTTGCGTATTTAGTCCGTATATACCTTTTTCTTTTGTGTTTTTTTCTGTTTTGCCAACAAGTTATACCTCATTTGTTGCATATTGATATACAACAACAACAAAAATCAATAGCTCAAGTATTATAGTAAAAGAATTCGAATCTAGAACTTACAAAAAAAGAGGCTAAGATGAGTTTAAATTGAGATCCAATGGCGCACAGGGGTTGATGATGAATTGAGATCCAATTGCCCGTAGTGCCGGACTCCCGAGGTAAGTTGTTACTAGGATTCAAAACAAAATTAGAATCTAGAAACAAAGAGTAATTGAAAAGTTTCAATAATTTTTCTCTAATTTTGTTGCACTACAAAAAGCCTCTATATACAAACTCATCTCATTTTTCTACCAAAATTGGAATTAAATAACTCCTCAAATTCTCTTCTTTTTTGCATTGGCATCCTCTATTCCGGAATTGCACTCAACTTAACGTCGAATTTACGCCCCCCGCCGCCCTCCCCCGGTCGCCGCCTTTCCATCCTCTCCGCCACCATCGTCCCGCTCCCGCCAATCTCATGGCGTGACATGCTCTCCCTCCGCGCCACAGCAGCCGGCACGACAACGGACGTCCGCCGCGAGGCACAGCACGGCCTCCTTCCAATGGCATTCCCCAGAGCAGCGCTCGCCTTCACGGCCAATGCTGCCATTTCCTCCGCCTCCAGTGGATGCCGCAGCCAGCTCAGCGGAAGCGCGAAGTAGAGCTGCCCAGGCCGGAGCTCCTCGTCATCTGTTAAGCATGAAAAATACACATTTTTATATGACTTTTTACCTATTTGTTAGTCATGTTTTCCAATTAAAACGAGAAATAAAGTGAATTTTGGTAATTTTCTAAGTAATTAGGAATTAATTAAATAAGGCTCTCTAAATTGCTCAATTTAACATTGTTCCGTAATTTTATAAACATTTGGTGCGTCTAATTTGGGACATGTTTTATTTTGTACAGGTTCGCATGCTCGTACTGTTGAACAGCCAAAAGTGAAGCCGTTAGACGGGTTTTGAAATGCCAAAGCAACCCAAGATCTGAGATCACGCACAGAGAAGATCTGGACCGTTGATGTTCACTGATGAAGAAGACGGGCGTGGAATTAAATGAGGAGCATTCAGATTGATCCGACGAATGAGATTGCTTCGACGGGTTTAATTGGAAGAAAAGAAAAAAAAGAAAAGAAAAGAAAAGAAAGAAATCCGGACCGGTTCAATGGTCCGGTTCATTGAAAAAAAAAATAATAAAAAATAATAAAAACAGAACCCGAGCCAAAGGCTCGGGTGTTCTGTCGGGGTAAGAAACAGAGCTCTCTCGAGCTCTGCTCGAGAGGCCGATAACCAGAGCAGAGGCCGACGAAGGATTCCGGCGGCCTGAGGCAGCTGGGCTCGACGGCGGAGTCACGGCGGCAAGGCTGAAGGACGGCGGGACTGGGCCGACGGTGGCGGTCAAAGCGAAGATTCTGAACAGAGCGGCGGCGGCCCTGCATTCCGGCGAAATCAGAAGACGGAGGCGGCCCGAGGCAGCTGGGTTCCGGCGACGGCGACCAGTAGAGCTCGGCAACCGGCAGAAGAGGAGTCACGGCGGTTCTGGAGTGAACAGAGCATCCTCTGTTTTGGAAAGGCTCGATTTGGAAAGTCCAGACCTTTATTTTGGGACGGATTTGGGGATTGTCCAGTGGAGAGGCGTGCCGAAGATGGAATCCTACTCGATTCGGGTTCATCCTAAGGGGGAAAGAAAGCTAACTTTGGATGTCTATAAAAAGGGAATCAGAGCCTCATTCGAAGAGGAGACCAGGAGTCCGAGCGAGGAAGACGAACAGAACAGTTGTTTTTCAGTTTCAAACTTAGTTTCATTTTTTTTCTTCTTTCTGCTTTGAATTTCATCTGCTGTGTTGGTGTGATTTGAAGATCGAGTTTGCATTGAACTGTTGCTGTGAACAGTAACTCCGGGAAGAGGAACAGTGCTTTTCTGGTTTATTTTCTATTATTCAGAAATTCTTGTAAGTTGATTTTACCTTTAATACAAATGAATTCCATTATCTTTACAGTTAATTTCTATAGCATGAGTAGCTAAATCCCTGTCTAGGGCTGAGATGAAGCAATGATTAGTTGTAGGAATAGTATTTATGCGATGCAATTGTTTTGTCTAAATTAATGCGTTTTAACGATTGCTATTCTCAAATTAATTGCATTGGATTATATGTTGAATATGATATTTGGATATTATCTGTGATTCATCGTATAATGGATACAGCTAATGATTTGAATCTCATCTGTTGATATGCAAGAGAATGCAAAATCTTATTTAAAAATCTATATGCTTTAATGCTGAAATTTTCCGTAGGAGAATAGATTGAATTCCAATTCTCTACGAGATAATCGTGAAAACAATTGCTGATTTTAAAAGAAATATTCCTATGATTGTCATGTGCTGATTCTTATGCCCTAGAGTTTTAAATTTTTGATTAAAGTTTCAGTTTTTATTTGTCAATTAGTTTCTTTTTCATAGATTATTTAATTGCCTTTAGATTAATTTCTTAGTTAAAGCTGTTTAATTGCATTGAGTCTTAGATTAATCGTAGTTGTAGTGAATCAAATCAATTTAATTCTTCAACAAGGGTAATAATCTGATCTTCGAATTAGAATTCCGCTACACAAGTCCCTGTGGGTTCGACCTCGTAAAAATTGTGCGATTATACTGCAAATCTGATTCGTACACTTGCGAGTAAAATTAGGAGACTAATTAAAACAACAACAAGTTTTTGGCGCCGTTGCCGGGGACTTGTAGGAAATCAAATTCTAAGACTAATTTTACCCTTGCAGTTAATTTTAGGTCAAAAAAAAATTAATTAAAAATTAAAAATTAAAAAAATTAAACAAAAATTTAAAAATTTTAAAACACGTGAGAGTTGATTGACAGTGGATGACCACGTGGACACGTGATCACACACTGCGTCTGGTTAGCAATAATTCTAATCCTTTAGAGAATAGTGAAACAAAAATTGATCTTTCATTCAAAATGGAAGATCAACCTGAGAAATCTCTGAGGGAGCTATTTTCTCCGATCACAATCAACCCTCCATCTTGCATAGTGTTGCCTGCAACCTCTGCAAAGCATTTTGAACTAAAACCCAAGATAATTCAATTGTTGCCCAATTATCATGGTCTTAACAGAGAGGATCCTTACATGCATGTAAAGGATTTTCTAGAAATTTGTGCAACATTTAGGTTCACAGACTTCTCTGATGAGTCTGTTCGTCTGCGCCTTTTCCCCTTCTCTTTGAAGGACAAGGCCAAGGCATGGTTAAATTCTCTTCCCGCTGACTCTGTCACAACATGGGACATGTTGGTGAGCAAATTCTTGTCCAAATTCTTCCCAATGGCCAAAACCAATGAATTAAAGAGAGAAATCACTGACTTTATGGAAGATGAAAATGAAAAATTTTATGAGAGTTGGGAAAGATTTAAAGACCTTTTACTAAAATATCCACATCATGGGTTTGAAACATGGAGGTTAATACAACATTTTTACAATGGCTTAACTCAAACACACCGCAACATGATTGAATCAATGAATGGCGGTGCTTTCTTAGACTTGGGAGGTGAAGCAGCGTATAACTTCTTAGAGCGATTAGCTGAAAGGTCCCAACAGTGGGATTTTGCAGGTCATAGGGAGAGACAACATCAAGCTCCTAAGAAAGGAGGTCTCTACGAAATCAAAGATGACGTAGATGTTAAGGTCAAACTCGATGCGCTAACCAATAAAATAGATGCCCTGAGTTTGAACCGGAGCATCAATGCCCTCAACATGAATGAAGCATGCTCTGTGTGTGCTAGTCCGATGCATATATCTCTGAACTGTCCTTCAATGAATACTTATCCAGAGAGTTATGCAGAACAAGTCAATGTCCTGAATAATTATGGGAAGCCGACAGGCAATCCTTTCTCTGAAACCTACAATTCAGGTTGGAGAAATCATCCAAATTTCTCCTGGAGACAGAGTCAACCACCTATGAATGTAGGTGGGCAGCCTATGCAACCCATGCATAATCAGTTTAGGCAGAGCAACCCACCTTATCCAGCTTTGTCTCAACCTCCTACCCAATATCAACAACCTGTCAATCAATCTCCATCCCTTACACAAAAACAGTCCTCTTTAGAGGACACTCTCAAATCTTTCATCCAATCTACAAGCCAAGTCATTCAGTCAACTAATCAAGCTATGCTTGAGATGAAGAACTCTACACATATGAATACTCAAGCAATTGCTAAGTTAGAGACTCAAGTTGGTCAATTGGCTACTCAATTAGCAGAAAGAGAGAGAGGGAGATTCCCTAGTCAACCTGTGCCTAACCAGAAGGGCCAATTCTCCATTGGTAATAGCTCCAATTCTTCACAGAATGAGGAACATGTTCAATCAGTCATTACCCTTAGGTCTGGCAAGCAAATTGATAATAAAATTGAAACTCCTGAAAAAGAAGAAGGTGAGAACACTAAGACTGAAATAGAGACTAAAGATTCTTCTCCAACTGTCGACAGTGATTCTCCACCTAGGAATTTTGTACCTAGGGCACCTTATCCGCAAAGACTAGCCAATCCTAAAAAAGGTGCACAATATGGAGATATTCTAGAAGTGTTTAAACAAGTGCAAATAAACATTCCTTTTCTAGATGCAATCCAACAAGTGCCTTCATATGCAAAATTTTTGAAAGATCTAGTCTCTGTCAAAAAGAAAAATAATGTTCCTAAAAAGGCGTTTCTAGCAGAACAAGTCAGCTCTGTCATTCAATGTAAATTTCCTATCAAATATAAGGACCCTGGTTGTCCCACAATTTCATGCATGATAGGGAAACATCAGATTGAGCGAGCCTTGTTAGATCTGGGGGCAAGTGTGAATTTATTGCCCTACTCTGTGTATGTGCAATTAGGTTTGGGAGAGCTAAAACCCACGACAATGACACTTCAATTAGCTGACCGTTCGGTTAAAATTCCTAGAGGTGTTGTTGAGGATGTTCTGATTAAAGTTGATACATTTTATTTCCCTGTGAACTTTGTTGTCCTTGATACTCAACCTGTTCCGAACATAAGTGGGCAAATACCTGTCATTTTGGGTCGTCCATTTCTAGCTACATCTAATGCTATCATTAACTGCAGAAATGGAGTGATGCAAATCTCTTTTGGGAATATGAAGGTGGAATTGAACATTTTTGACATCAGTAAACAACCACCTGACATGGATGATGTGAATGAAATAAACCTGATTGAAACACTTATCCATGAAACATTTCTTCAAACACATTCCCAAGATCCTTTAGAGGCCTGCTTAACACATTTTGGTTGTGAATTTGATATCAATCAGTCAATTAAACAAGTAAACTCATTGCTTGAGTCTGTACCTCTGATGAGTACTGAACGGTGGCAACCAAAAGTGGAACCTCTTGCCTTATCATCATCACCAGTAGTTCCATCTAGTGTTGAGCCACCTAAATTAGACCTGAAACCACTGCCTGATACTCTGAAATATGCTTATTTAGGTCCTGCTGAGTCCTTACCTGTCATTATAGCATCGGACCTAGATGTAGCTCAAGAGCGTAAACTACTTGATGTTCTTGTAAAGCACAAAGAAGCCATAGGGTGGACCATTGCAGATATTAAAGGCATCAGTCCCTCTATTGTTATGCATAGAATTCATCTGGAGGATGATGCCAAGCCCCCTCGTGAATCTCAAAGGCGTCTTAACCCTGTAATGCAAGAAGTTGTTCGAGCTGAAATCCTTAAGCTTTTAGATGTAGGAGTTATCTACCCAATCTCTGATAGTAAATGGGTAAGTCCTGTTCAAGTTGTGCCGAAAAAGTCTGGCATAACTGTAGTGAAAAATGATGCTGATGAGTTAGTGCCAACTCAAGTTCAAACGGGTTGGCGTGTCTGTATTGATTATAGGAAGTTGAATGCTTTGACAAGAAAAGATCATTTTCCCCTTCCTTTCATTGACCAAATGCTGGAAAGGTTAGCGGGACATGAATATTATTGCTTCCTTGATGGTTATTCTGGTTATAACCAAATTCCCATAGCCCCTGAAGACCAAGAAAAGACCACTTTCACGTGTCCTTTTGGTACCTTTGCCTACCGTCGCATTCCCTTTGGCCTATGCAATGCACCTGCTACCTTTCAAAGGTGCATGTTGAGCATTTTCTCTGACATGGTAGAGCGATTTTTAGAGGTATTCATGGACGATTTTTCTGTCTTTGGGTCCAATTTTGATGAATGTCTGCACCATCTATCTTTAGTGTTAGTGAGGTGTAAAGAGAAGAATCTGGTACTTAACTGGGAGAAATGTCATTTTATGGTTCAAAAAGGAATTGTTCTTGGGCATATTATATCTAATAAAGGCATTGAAGTTGATAAAGCTAAAGTTGATTTGATTTCACATCTTCCACCACCACGAACTGTGAAAGAAATCAGATCATTTTTAGGCCATGCTGGATTTTACAGAAGATTCATTAAAGACTTTAGTAAAATTTCAAGACCTCTGTGTAATCTTCTTGCAAAAGATACACCATTTGTCTTTGATGATGCTTGTAATAATGCCTTTCAGAAACTCAAATCAGAGTTAACATCTGCACCTATTATTCGGCCACCTGATTGGAGCCTACCTTTTGAGATAATGTGTGATGCCTCTGATTATGCTATTGGTGCTGTGTTGGGGCAGCGAATTAATAAACTTCCCCATGTGATTTACTATGCCAGTAAAACATTGAATGATGCTCAACTTAATTATTCTACAACTGAAAAAGAATTGCTGGCAGTAGTCTTTGCTCTAGATAAGTTTCGGTCTTACTTATTGGGATCGAAGGTATATATCTATTCGGATCATGCTGCATTGAAGTATCTTTTATCTAAAAAAGATGCTAAACCTCGTCTTCTCCGATGGATATTATTGCTACAGGAATTTGATATTGAAATTCGGGATAAGAAAGGTTCCGAAAATGTTGTAGCCGACCACTTATCTAGGTTGATAGTTGATTTTACTGAAGAATCATTGCCCATAACTGAATCTTTTCCTGATGAGCAATTACTTGCAGTGTCCCAGTTGCCTTGGTTTGCAGACATAGTTAATTATCTGGTAACTGAACAAATTCCATCTCATTGGTCTTCCCAAGATAGGTCCAAATTTTTGTCCAGAGTTAAGTACTTCTTTTGGGATGATCCATACTTATTCAAGTATTGTCCCGATCAGATTATTAGGAGATGTATTCCTGAACATGATCAACAAAGCATCATTTCTTTTTGTCATGATCAAGCATGTGGGGGCCATTTCAGTTCTAAAAAGACTGCTGCAAAGATTTTGCAGTGTGGATTTTATTGGCCTACTATTTTCAAAGACTGTCATGCTTATTGTTCAGCATGTGGAAGATGTCAGAAGTTAGGAGCACTTTCACGTCGTAACATGATGCCTTTAACCCCAATCCTTATTATAGACCTTTTTGATGTCTGGGGTATTGACTTCATGGGACCTTTTCCTAACTCTTTTGGCAATCTTTATATCCTTGTGGGGGTAGACTATGTCTCTAAATGGGTAGAGGCCGTAGCATGTAAAACCAATGACCACAAAGTGGTGGTCCAATTCTTAAAGGATAATATTTTCGCACGTTTTGGTTCTCCTCGTGCTATCATAAGTAATGGGGGAAAACATTTCTGTAATAGGGTTTTTGAACAATTAATGAAGAAATATGGCATAACCCACAAAATTGCTACGCCATACCATCCCCAGACAAGTGGTCAAGTTGAGATTTCTAATAGGGAGATTAAGCATATTTTGGAAAAGACAGTCAATCCGAATCGCAAAGATTGGTCGCTGAGACTTACCGATGCTTTGTGGGCTTACCGTACTGCATTCAAAACTCCCATTGGAAAGTCTCCATACCGTATTGTCTACGGGAAAGCTTGTCATCTTCCTGTTGAAATTGAGCATAAAGCTTATTGGGCAATTAAGCACCTGAATTTTGATTTACATAGAGCAGGAATTCAAAGGAAACTACAATTGAATGAGTTGGATGAGCTTCGTAATGATGCTTATGAGTGTGCAAAATCATACAAGGATCGCATGAAAAAGGTTCATGATCAAAATATTCTGCGAAAATCTTTTACATCGGGGCAGAAAGTTCTTTTATACAATTCTCGTTTACATCTGTTTCCGGGTAAACTGAAGTCTCGATGGACAGGACCTTTTCTAGTTCGTGTTGTTTATCCACATGGAGCAGTTGAAATAGAAAATCCAAAGAATGGTGATATATTCAAAGTTAACGGGCATCGTCTTAAACCATTCTTGGAATTGCAGCAACCTCAAATTGATGAATTGAGTCTGGCAGACCCGACTTATAATGACTAAAGTTGCAGTAATTTGTCTTGTGCATAGTGGGTCTAGTTTTCTTTGCTTGCTTTTTCATTATTTATCACTCACATTGTTAGGTTCATGATTCTCACAGGATATCTTGATGGCTGCCATATTCTTACACCTATGGGTGATGCCTGCACAATTAGAAGAAGTAGTGAATGAACATCCACTGAGTTCAGACTTAGATATTCCAGTCGTCTATCCTTGGGCACCATTATTTCCACATCAGTTAGCGGAGAGTATGGATGACTCGCCCATAGATGAGCTTGATCTTCAGGGGCCCATAGCTGCTGTCAATGTTGTTCCAATTTCATATTCGTTTTTGTTTCCCCGAGAGTCTAGGTGGGAGAGATTGAAGAGAAGTTTGGGAACATTCTTATGCAATTTGAGAGATGTCACTTGGTCATATTTTTATTCTCTGTGGTTTCACGCTAAATCCTTGGTAGAATCTGCATCATCCATTAATGAGTAAAGGTTAATAGCTGTGTCTGGCTGAAGACGTAAAACTTAGCGCTACTGGGAGGCAACCCAAGTTTTTAGAATTTTTATTTTTGTGCTTATTTTCTTATGTTATTCTTGTGCTTCACTTGTTCTTTTCGTGTTGATAGATACTATAGCGTTTCAGTGGAGTGCAGGTACTATCTTTCCTTCCCTCGTCTATTATTTTCCTCAGTATTTATTTCATATCTTTTTACATTGAGGACAATGTTTCATGCAGGTTTGGGGGTATAGGAAGATATTTGTTTAGGATATCTTAGTTATTTTCTTGCTTGTTTTGAATTATTCAGTAAAAATTAAAAAAAAAATTAAAAAAAAATATATATATATTTTAGGTTGTTTGTTAGTATTTTTTATAGGTTTTGGTAGTTTATCCCTTCGTGATGCATACTTCAATTTTTAAGAGATTAATTTACATTGGAAGTGTGAGTAAGTATACTGGAGGATAGAGTCACTTAACTGAGAAATAGCATTCTGTTACAGTCCTCTTGGATCAAGTGCTTGAGCTAATAAAACTCACTCACACACACTAGTTACATAAAGTAATACCTTCTAGAGATTTGTTGAATACTAATCTTCAGTGGGATGTCTTTAGTCAGAGTCATTGGATGATGTGTGGTTGTCTGTTGAGCTTAAACGATCATGATAGACCATTTACTTGGCTATGGCAAGGGCTTGGAACCGGAAATAGGTTGAGAGTATAATACAGCCTGGACAGAATAAAGATGTGCTTGAAAATATATATGCTGAAAAAAAAAAACGAAAAAAAAAAATATGGAAATGAAAATAAAGAAAAGGGGCTGCTTGACTATTATAGGATTAACTTAGGCTGATGCTCAGGTCCGAAGTGGTCCATCTTAAAACCTAATGCCCTAAGCCAACTGGCTGGGAGTCATTGGCCTGAGTCATTGCTAAACCTAAGCATCTTGAAGTCAGGCCTTACACAGTCCTAATGAAAAAAAAAAAAAGTCTGTGGTGTATTATCCTCTCAAATCTAGAATGTTGGACCCGAAGGAGGCGCGCAAGCATCTGTGCTATCATGAACCTAAAGATTACGATGACTATGTAGATTCTGATGTTCTTTGGTTAATGGGTAACACTGGATCTGTGTGAAACAGAGATTTAGAGTGTATTGCTACAATGTTCTACACTTTCTATTATTTAAAGTATCATGTTATATCATATTGAGCAGAAATTTCCAAGATGAAGGTGTAGAATAAAACCACTTACTTGAGCGCTTCTATATTCCAGTTGATTCTAAATGCAAGTACGTGTGGTTAGTTTTCTTAAGTATTGCAGTATGTATTTGAAGGGATAATAGGTTTTGTGTTTTGAAGTGTTTAGTTGACTTATTTCTCATTTAGATAAAGAATAAGGTTAATTTTATAAATACATGTTTGTGGGTAGCATGGCTGCAAACCCTCACGAGACTTCACTCGTCCAGCCAGGGACACCTGGGGGTTTAAAAGGCTTGTTGCATATGCTAAATGCAATCGTGATTCCCTACGACAGTGGCATTTATTTTTTTGAGTAGTTTTATTATTTTTCTTTTTGTGTTTTGCTTGAGGACTAGCAAAATCTAGGTTTGGGGGTATTTGTTAAGCATGAAAAATACACATTTTTATATGACTTTTTACCTATTTGTTAGTCATGTTTTCCAATTAAAACGAGAAATAAAGTGAATTTTGGTAATTTTCTAAGTAATTAGGAATTAATTAAATAAGGCTCTCTAAATTGCTCAATTTAACATTGTTCCGTAATTTTATAAACATTTAGTGCGTCTAATTTGGGACATGTTTTATTTTGTACAGGTTCGCATGCTCGTACTGTTGAACAGCCAAAAGTGAAGCCGTTAGACGGGTTTTGAAATGCCAAAGCAACCCAAGATCTGAGATCACGCACAGAGAAGATCTGGACCATTGATGTTCACTGATGAAGAAGACGGGCGTGGAATTAAATGAGGAGCATTCAGATTGATCCGACGAATGAGATTGCTTCGACGGGTTTAATTGGAAGAAAAGAAAAAAAAAGAAAAGAAAGAAATCCGGACCGGTTCAATGGTCCGGTTCATTAAAAAAAAATAATAAAAAATAATAAAAACAGAACCCGAGCCAAAGGCTCGGGTGTTCTGTCGGGGTAAGAAACAGAGCTCTCTCGAGCTCTGCTCGAGAGGCCGATAACCAGAGCAGAGGCCGACGAAGGATTCCGGCGGCCTGAGGCAGCTGGGCTCGACGGCGGAGTCACGGCGGCAAGGCTGAAGGACGGCGGGACTGGGCCGACGGTGGCGGTCAAAGCGAAGATTCTGAACAGAGCGGCGGCGGCCCTGCATTCCGGCGAAATCAGAAGACGGAGGCGGCCCGAGGCAGCTGGGTTCCGGCGACGGCGACCAGTAGAGCTCGGCAACCGGCAGAAGAGGAGTCACGGTGGTTCTGGAGTGAACAGAGCATCCTCTGTTTTGGAAAGGCTCGATTTGGAAAGTCCAGACCTTTATTTTGGGACGGATTTGGGGATTGTCCAGTGGAGAGGCGTGCCGAAGATGGAATCCTACTCGATTCGGGTTCATCCTAAGGGGGAAAGAAAGCTAACTTTGGATGTCTATAAAAAGGGAATCAGAGCCTCATTCGAAGAGGAGACCAGGAGTCCGAGCGAGGAAGACGAACAGAACAGTTGTTTTTCAGTTTCAAACTTAGTTTCATTTTTTTTCTTCTTTCTGCTTTGAATTTCATCTGCTGTGTTGGTGTGATTTGAAGATCGAGTTTGCATTGAACTGTTGCTGTGAACAGTAACTCCGGGAAGAGGAACAGTGCTTTTCTGGTTTATTTTCTATTATTCAGAAATTCTTGTAAGTTGATTTTACCTTTAATACAAATGAATTCCATTATCTTTACAGTTAATTTCTATAGCATGAGT
Organism: Houttuynia cordata; assembly: GCA_039654745.1. Lineage (NCBI taxonomy): Eukaryota > Viridiplantae > Streptophyta > Magnoliopsida > Piperales > Saururaceae > Houttuynia > Houttuynia cordata. The sequence continues at coordinate 18,391,782 of CM077508.1, read as the reverse complement.
AGCTAAATCCCTGTCTAGGGCTGAGATGAAGCCATGATTAGTTGTAGGAATAGTATTTATGCGATGCAATTGTTTTGTCTAAATTAATGCGTTTTAACGATTGCTATTCTCAAATTAATTGCATTGGATTATATGTTGAATATGATATTTGGATATTATCTGTGATTCATCGTATAATGGATACAGCTAATGATTTGAATCTCATCTGTTGATATGCAAGAGAATGCAAAATCTTATTTAAAAATCTATATGCTTTAATGCTGAAATTTTCCGTAGGAGAATAGATTGAATTCCAATTCTCTACGAGATAATCGTGAAAACAATTGCTGATTTTAAAAGAAATATTCCTATGATTGTCATGTGCTGATTCTTATGCCCTAGAGTTTTAAATTCTTGATTAAAGTTTCAGTTTTTATTTGTCAATTAGTTTCTTTTTCATAGATTATTTAATTGCCTTTAGATTAATTTCTTAGTTAAAGCTGTTTAATTGCATTGAGTCTTAGATTAATCGTAGTTGTAGTGAATCAAATCAATTTAATTCTTCAACAAGGGTAATAATCTGATCTTCGAATTAGAATTCCGCTACACAAGTCCCTGTGGGTTCGACCTCGTAAAAATTGTGCGATTATACTGCAAATCTGATTCGTACACTTGCGAGTAAAATTAGGAGACTAATTAAAACAACAACATCATCCTCAACGGCCAACACCTCCCCGCCAAAGTCGAGTTCGTCGGCGTCGCAGACGAAGCAGCCGGGGCTCCGCTCGAGCACTAATCGTTTAAAATTAAACCCTTGCAAGTGCACAAGGCAATTGTACTACGGTGAGTATGGAAAGGGTTGTCGAACCTCAGGGACGGATTAATCTTTTACCAAATTCAAGAGAAAAGTAGCAGTTTTTAATTAATCTAGAGAAAAACAATGAACTTTAACTAAACTAAGCTGAGATTAATCAATAGGAGAAGTACCAAGGCTTTGAATCCACCACAATAGACTAGTGTATCGTCTCTCTCTCTCTTTTGAATTCAGATTTCCAGTTGGCTAGTGTATTCCTCTCGGACATACACTTGTCAATTCAAATTATAGTGCCCTCCTCTCGGATGTAACGCATAAATCTATTAAAACATGGAACTGTGATCTATCTCTCTCGAGTATAAACCAATGAGACTTTATTAATATGTAACACTTCAGAGCCCTTACGTTCCTCTCGGACACGCAAGTGCTCTTTCAGATTAAAATCCACAAAGATCCACTCTTGTCTCTCTCGAGTACAAAGAATAAACTCTAATGAATTAACTTTTATTGCATAACAAAGATTCATACACCAACTAGAATAAAAACATAATATGAGAGAAAGAAACAATACAACCAATCAGTTGGGTTTCATCTACGCCTTGGAAGAGAGTCTAGCCAAGCATGGGAAGAGAATCCATCAACAAGTTCTTCATCTTCTTCTTCTTCTTCTTCTTCTTCCTTTGCTCTAGCCTCCAAGGACTCCAAAAGAACTCAAAACTCTATTCTTGCATACCCCATACGTTCTCCCTTAAGGCATATATATAGGGGTGAAGGAAAACCCTCAAATCCCTTTCCAAATCCGAGTCAAAATAGGGTTAAATTGCGTTTTCCGTATGCACCGATCGATCGCCCGTATAGCACGATCGATCGCCTTGCGAACGCTGCCGAACGAAGCCGTTTTCCTTTGTTAATTGCTCCCGATCGATCGTATTGCGAACGATGCCGGACGAAGCCGATCGATCGTTTTTACTGTCTTCAAAACTTTGTGCAAATCCAAAAATTCCAGTAGATACGGTCGATCGTTTTTGTGTCCGATCGATCGTAGACGGGATCGATCGCGTAAAGGTTGCGATCGATCGTTTCTACTGTCCGGAATCTTCAAATGGCTATAACTTTTTGCACCAAACTCCGAATTGCGCGTGGTTGGTGGCGTTGGAAAGCTGACTCCTTGAACTTTCACGTGAGACTTGAATCAGTCCAATCCGATATTTGTACACGGAGTTATGATAATTTGACCATTGAAGTCCGTTTTCGCCATATTTTTGCATCTTTGCTCTCATTTCCTACAAAACCAAAAACTATATTAAAGTAGTAGTTATTCTAATCAAACACTAGCATAAACATAAGTTTAGGAGATAATATAATGTATATTTCATGTATAGATCAAGCACCTCCGACGCCCTCGCGGGCGGCCTGAAATCGGCCAGCTTTCCATCCAACATCACTACTGTTGCCGTCGAAATTGCCGTCACAGCGTCGCACGATTGGCAGATCCCCATTGTTCCGATTATTCGGGCGAAAATATCGGCGATTTTGGCGGTGGTGGTGGAGTCGCCGGGAACCATGGAGGAAGGAGAAGAGGGGCGGAGGGAAGAGGGTATTTATAGTGGAGGGAGATGAGGGTAGTTTGGGAATTTGAGGTGGGGAGCCACGTCAGAATTTGTGGCGGCTCGAGTAGGAATTCGTGCAACGACGCCAGCCTGGGGTGAGACGTGGCCTTTCAAAATAATCCTCAGAGATGCTCAAAATTACGATTTTAGAACCATTGAGTTTAAATTGGCAGGGAAGGACTTAAGGAGATAGGCCAACTAATATTTGACACCCTGGGTCCCCAGTTGCCTGATTTGTGTTTGTAGCCCGGGGTACTTTAATATGACAAAAAACATAGCATAGCATGGACAATGTGATTACGTGAGTTCTGCGTGCTTATGTTGTTCGTTATTTGTTGCGTCGCCTTCTTTTTCAATATTTTCTCCCCTTCGCGATAGTCTCTCCTATTCCCCCCCTCGGGTCACTTTTAATTGAGATAATTAGTAAAAATAGTGTACCAAAATGAAATGATACTATTATCTAATTATTCTATGCAGCATGGGCAGTCGGAGACAATGACGATGACCATGGGATAGCGACCCAAGGCAACGCCGAGGTCAAGAGGTCTTCGCAATGAAAGGTGATTTACTCATTCAAAAAGCTAAGGCTTTTACTATGGACCGTGCATGTCAATAAAATTGATCAATTATGTGGTAGTCTTGATTAAAAGTGATTGAGAATAGAGTAATTTTTTGGAGTTAATATATCTTTTGACTATGAAGAAACAAGTCACGTGTAATTGTGAGCTACGATAGCCTTAGCCAATTGGTCGTTTTTTTACTATAAAGATGTTTCTAAGCTCGTTTATTTACCCTCTTGATCATGGACATTGTAAGTTGGAAACTAATTTAGAAACTAATTATTATAAAGACAATTTTGATGCAGAAATGAAGATTGATGGGCATGTTTTTACGCAAAGATTTTCATATAGACAAAGATAAATATTCTTTGGTTTTTATTTTTTTGTCATATATTAACATACCTTAGAGTAGCAATTTTGGGAGAACAATTGTGACGGCTGTTAGGGGAGGAGAATTCACACATGAGTTTTATTTTACCCATATTTGACCCAACTAATGGAAACACTCGCTTCTTCGGGTGCCCTTACAAATCTAAAATAGAATTTGTTCTCTAAAACGGTCTTTGCATAAATCATCTCATAATTTAGGTATCCCCAAGAAAAGAAAATATCATACTCCCCCGTTTCAAAATATTGTGTATATTTAAAAATATTATTGTTTTTATTAAACCTTTGGGCCCACAACTAAGTCACTTGTTTTTATTAGACCTTTGGGCCCACAACTAAGTCACGTGACCCTCTCCTCCCTCTCGTCTGCAAGCACCTATCCTCCCTCCTCTTCCGATTGTGAAATTCTATGACTAAAGCAAAGAAATTCCTCAAAAACAACCACTTTCTTTTCTAATGCAAGGACAAATTTAACCAAAATACTTCCTCCATCCGGAATTAATAGATTTGGTGTCCTAAAATGAACTAATTTTAGCTCATTTTAGAAAAACCAAATGTATTTACTAATTTCGAACAGAGTAGTAGAGCAAAAAACCCTGAAAATCCCTTCAGATTACAACAGGATCCATGATCAAGCAATTAACAAACACTAAAAAAAAGAGATAGATACTTGCGGGAGTAGACAAAGGTGGCAGTGAAGGCGATGCTGGCCATGGTGATCACGACGATAGCGATGTGGCCAGCATTCCAGTCGGACCAGAGCCCGACATCACTATCACCAAAGCGTTGACGCCATGAAGCCGAAGAAGGAGGGCAGGGACACGAGGCGGAGGAGGAGGCCAGCCCTTCTTCCCCACGATGACGACTAGTCCTTGTTTTTCTAAGGAAATAGGAAAAGACAAAGTGAGAGGACATGGCTTGAATAGAAAAGGGAGATGGAAGGAAAAATGAGGGAGATGGTGTATACAGTACATTCAAGGGATGTTGAGACGCTAGAGATTGAGGGCTAGTATTGAGGCTCCTCTGGAAGCTTAATCATAACATCAGGGGCAACAGGAGGAAGTCACGTGACTAAGCCAAATGTATATAATATTTTAGAACATTGACAATCTTGTATACAATAATGGAAAGAGAATAAGATTTGGCCTTTGTAAACATACCAAGGGTGCGTTTGGATGCTGATACGTGAAAGGTTGAAAATTCATATCAGCCTAAAAATAATCATGCTGATATTTTTTTATTAGTGACAACCTGTTTGGAACTTGAAAGTAATCAAGCGAAAATTTCTGGCCTAATTTGTAAAAGGTGAAATATGTTTGGGAACTGAAAATAAATCACGCTGATAGGAATATTCGTCAGTTTTGGGTATCGTGTAATCGATTATACTATAGGTCCTATCGTGTAATCGATTACGATAGCTTTTTAATGAGACAAACTTCAACAATGCATTTCTTACTTATTTCTGATCCGTTTTAGCTTTTTTTTTCATTCTTCCTCATTTTTAGTACTTTTCTTATAATGATGATATCATAAAGATGTTGAGCTACTACGTACTATTTATTGTGGATTTTGTGGGATTTTTTTAAATAAAATATCAAGGTAATTAGGATGTTAAGATGATCAGAAAGAGTATAAAAATTAAGGAAGAACAAAAAAAATGGCCGAAAATGGATTAAAAATGGGAGAGATATGAACTGTTGAAATTTACACGATAGCACACTTTATAGTGTAATCGATTACACTATAGCACTGGCTATCATGTAATCGATTACACGCTAACTTTTTTAATTAGACAAACTTCAACGATGTATTTCTTACTTATTTCTGATCCGTTTTGACCCATTTTTTTTTTCATGCCTCCTCATTTTTAGTGCTCTTTCTTATAATGATGAAAAAATGTCCGAAAACGGACTAAAAATAAGGGAGATACAACGAGGAGGGGGGTTCCCTCGGCTTAACGGTGCGGCGACGGAGACGTCGGGGCAAACACCGCGGTGACCGGCTTTGGATGACCCGAGCAGTTGCCCGGGAGTGGTGGGCATGGGTTCCGTCAGCTCAACGGGGCGGCGGCGGTGGTGTGGTGGGGGGTTCAACAAGCGGCGGCGGCGATCGGAGGCACAGACTCTCTCGGTTCAACGGGGCGCCGTCGAGGTGGAGGTACTCACCGGGGGGAACAAACCTCTGGGAGAGAGTTGATATTTTTTTCGTTGAAAAGACGCGATGATCAATTCGTCAGTTTGATTCTCACTTCGGTGAAAATCAGTTTTTTAGGGGTGAAAGGTAAAAATTGTCACCTATCACCTTTTAGGCCCACTTTTCAGCCTTTCAACAACCAAACACTTTCAGGCTTGAAATGTGAGTTTTCACCTATCACCGTCACCGACCACTTTTCACCATTTCAGCTTCTAAACAGTTTTCACTTTGATAGGTAAAAATTTTCACCTTTCAGCTTCGAAACACGCCCAAAGAAGATGACAATTTTAGTGCCCTTAGCAATTTGGCTGGGTGTCATGATAGGTGGCCAAGGAGATATGTGCGGCAGGGTTACTAGAGCACTATAAGCACGCGTCTGCTAATGCAATCCACACGTTCGCATCGTGCCTAAAATTTAACCCACGTGTCTTTGGCCTCAATTCACGGGATCCTCCACATGGTTCTAAATTATTGCTTTCTCCATTGCCAGAACAGGCTTTATAAAACAACGTGAATACATACGGGTGATCATCCACGCGGTATCTTACGGCTACTGAAACTGTATCAGTGCCGTAGATTGATAACGTGGTCCTATCCCGTGGGTGTAGGATGTGACAGCACAGGCTGGGGAATAGGCGGAAGAGTTTGAGTTTCCGCCTGGAGGATGTTTGCCATGATAGCCTCAATTAACAGAGACCGATGTATTGTGAAGATCAACGGTGCACAAGCATGTCCTGTTGCACTCCAACTATCGTGTGACCGTCGATCCTGATGATTGACAACCTCCAAGCGGACAGAAAATTAACCCCACGGCGGTGGTGGAGGAGACAAGGAGCGGCTGGCGTGGGCTCGACATGGGCTTTTAATGCGTGCAAAAGATTTGGCTGCTTCCAGTGGGCCACCAATATCCATGAAATTTGAATAACATAATTGAATGATAATTGAAGGCATGAACCATCCTATGAAGCTTCCAAGACCTTTTTTTAGTGCAAGCACTAGGTTTATTATTGTTAAAGTCAAGTTGATTAAACTCTGAATTAGTTGGCTAGTTGCTATACTAGCACTAGGTTTGGAATCTGATTTATAGCATTTCTTAGAAGTAGATGGACTACACACGCAAGAAAAATCATGTTCACTTTATTGGTATGTCCCACTAATATGACTTAGAATTGAATTGTGAAAGTAAGACTTTTAAAGGCTAATACAAAGAGAGTACTGAAACTGCAGATGAAAAATAAGAAGTATTGTCAAGCAAGAAATTGACTAGAAAGGAAGAAAATTGGCAGTTAACATTTCTCGACTGAAAATTAAATGTTAACATCCGGTATTTTAACTTATCAACCTCAGCAATAACGATTTTCTTCTAGAATTACAAGGGTGCAATCGATTAAGACAAATCCCTGTCATGTAATTTTGACCTATGGAGAGTGAGAAGGTTGCAAGGTGCATTTAATTATTTTAAAGAATTTTGTTGATAGATATCCAATGAATTTATTTGTTGCATACATTTCAATTTTTGTTCTTGTTGATTTCTTCAAGTAATATGCCTATGAGCTTTTTGGTCAGATGGATGGGGGTAAGTGACTGAGTTTTAGGTTTAAACATAATGCTTCTTTTTGTTGGAGGTACAATGCTCTTGCTAAATGACTAGTAATGTAGAGATCATAGGAGGTTGCTAGGTTTTTCTAGATGCCTCGAGGAATTTTGTGTTTGCTATTTAACTAGTGGTTATTTTTGGCATACAAACTCGCCATGGGTTTATATTGTATGCTTATAGTTGATTACGTTTCTTCCCGAAAGTCTTATATCCTGTTCGCTTATCAAGCTGTTTGACTATTTATCTGGATGAATGCATCAAGTTATTCCTGTGTGCGCTCGTTTTCTTTATTGATCACTTGAATAGTTGAATATCTTATTTGCAACCTTAGTTAATTTTTATGGAAAAATGTCATGATCCATATGCTCATTATGCCCTTTTGAGTGTTCATTCTATGGTCACATTTGCGTGTATCGTTGCATGTAGGTACTAGTTGGGGTGATGTTTGACTGTGGTCATGAGTTAGACATGTATTTTATCAGTGATGATATTTAAAATAAGAAAAGTAAATATGGTCCCTGCCTCATTGGCATATGAATGAAGTCCGTTGGTGTGAAGTCCAGAGGGTGGGCATACAGTTTAAACCAAGGTTTTCAAAACCGGACTGGTCATCGACTCGGATTGATGATGGCCGGTCCAGTTGGACCATGGTCAATCTACGATTGAACCGGATTGATCCGATATTTGAAGTTACACCTTAAATATATAATAAATATATATTTTGTACATCATTAATGTCAAACTGCTTGTTGCTCAGTTGGTTAAGATTTTGAGCAACTTGTGAGATGGTCCTGTTTCGAATCCAGTTGTTGAAAGCAAAAAAAATTCAAAAAAAAAACTCACCCGGTCCGGTCCGGTTCAACGGTTTAGGAGAGAACTGGGGTGCACCGTTTTAACCGAACTGGTTTTTCGGCCAATTCCAGTTCTCCGCGGTTGGACTGGCCGGTCTGGTCCGATTTTGAAAACTATGTTTTAGACACGCCCCTCATTAATGTGCAGGCACCGGGGTCCGCTGTTGCATGTCAGCTGGTGCATATTAACTGGACTATTGAAATACGTGAGCAGCTATTTACATTCATTCACCTAGACTGTAAGGAAATTTAAGTGCTTTTGAGTTCCAAGGAGATGAAGATAGATTTTTCTTTCGTTGAGGTGAAAGCTATGAAAGTGACATAAAATTGGTGATAGAAGCTTTGCTTAGTGAATATTGGTGACTAGTAAATGTGCAGTACCGTTTTTACTTGAATGGTACTCCATTCAAGTTTTTTTTTTTTTGAAGTGATTTAGTTGGTATTTTTTTTAGGGCAGTGATAACCCTACAGCAGATTCCTACACATTTTCATACACAGCTGATGTGTATGGAAATGAGTGGGTGAACTGATGTGGGGTATGTGTATGGAAATGAATGGGTCAGCTGATGTGAAAATGTGTAGGAAATGTGTATGGAAAATGTGTAGGAATTGCTGTACAAATATCATTTCCCTTTTTTTTATTAGGTAGCTTGTGCGGCCATTCCACTTCTTGATGTCATGTCGCCAATCTCATTATAGCTCCCAATGGAGAAAATAGGAATGTCAAAAGGGAAAGGCAGCACCACTTTCACCAGTGTGCTACATATTAATAAGCCAAACTTAGCCCAGGGTTACATAAGGGCCTCCAATTAGAGCAACTTACTGCAAGATCGTCTAGGCCCACTAACTGTGGCAAGGCAGCAGGCACATTTATTGAAGGACGAATTAAGGGTGTAGAGAAATGCAAACTTTCCTAGGTACTTAGGAATATGGCCCATTAAGTTATTTTTACACAAGTCTAACTCGTTGAGAGTTCTCATATTTACAAATTAAGGGTGTTGATCTTCTCTTCTTTGGAAATGCATGCTTACAGTCATGGCCGTCCTTAAGCCAACCTGCATCCTCTCCCTAGCCGTAGACTTCACCATAGCCATGGCCATTATCGTCTCCGCCTTTTCTGTAGGCGATGAGACGTTGCCATGGGACTGGATGTGGAGGAGGATCAAGATTGAGGACGTGAAGGAAATTAGTGTTCTACATCAGGAATAGTCAGCGACATGTAGAAGAAAATCTTCTTCTCCTTTTCCTTTGGTATTAACTAGTAGAAGTGCATTCGCAATTTACACGTGCTAAACTTAGAGTCGAAAAATATTTAAAAAACAATATGACGAGAAAGCGTAAACATAGTGTTGCAATGCGCATATACAGATCTTGAAGCTTGGTACGTACGAACAAAAGATGATTGCAAGGGATCTTATCTCAGTCGCATATACAACTGCTATGAAACGTACAAACAGCATTTTAGTTGAGTTCTGCCAGGAAAAAAGGAAAATGAAGCTAATGCCATTGTACAAATTAGTTGAGAATAAACAACAGCCCAAATCTCACCACCCCGTCTCCAACACAAATATGAGGGGTACTATAAGCACAATACCTGAAATTGTCTGGTCCCTTGAGTCCCTCGTATCACTATAATGACAGTTGCAAGGCAAAATGCACGTGCTGAACCCAAAATTTTGATGGTTTTGGTTTGTCGTCAAATGTGACACTCAAAAGAAGGTAAACACTTTGGAAACGTATAAACTTTACATATCAAAAGTAAAACGCAAAATTTTAAATGAGATCATTCTCATATAAATAATATAGTTTACATGAGGCCAATTCAATTTGTAGCTATTAGATCTTGATTTGATGGTTATAAATAGTTACAATAAACTCACATATCCACTGATGTGACACACTCACTTACCCACTGATTTGATACCCACCATCGGATTAAAATCTAATGACCCGAAAGATTAACCTCATACTCTTTATTAGAACAATCTCATCTAAACCGTTCTCAAAGTAAAAATTCCAGTTAAGGCGCTGTTAATTACAAATACATTTTAGACAATCAAGGCAATTACATACTACGATATGATATTTATACGTCATTTTCTCTACAACAGCATTGACATAAGTGAGTGGGTAAGCATTGATGTCCCTACATCAGATTACCCACTCACTAATGCGTATGCCAGTATGCCCATAGGACAAAGACTTCATTGAGTACTGACTGAGTGGTTTTTATTACCACTTGGCCTCAGGAACATTATTATCTACTCGCTCTATCCCATATTAATTGTCTGCATTTGACAAAATGTGATATATAAGGATTAAGTTATTAACCTTTTTCCTTCCAGCACTAACCCTTTTTACTCAATCCTTAATTATATTGATAACATGAAATAGGATATCTAATACAATACAAGCTTTTTTTACAAAAATGAGTATGGGACGGAGGAAGTACATTATCATCTACACCTGCTGTTCTTCTCCAAACAACATAAATAGAGGGGTTCTTAGATTAATGACTATGTTCTCCCTAGGTAATATTAACTAAATGTTGAAGGTCAAACACATGCTAATTTAATTTGTATAGCTAGTTAATATCCCTTGCATCTAGATATGGTGTGCAACCTTTACAAAAACCTAAAATTCAAATGTTTCTAATTAGGATAGAAGCTAATCATGATCTCAACAATAGTGCGCGTTTTACAAAAACTACAGTAAAAAAAAGTTCTTTAAAGAAAGGAGTGATAACCGGAAACTTGTTACTACGCTAAACATGTATCCTTAAGTAGCAAGAATGCTGAACCAATTGCAGCTCATGCTGAACCAATTGCAGCTCTGTATATAGGATCTGAACATACCAAATTGAAAGCAGAACTGAATTTACCTTGGATTGGAACACGATACTTCCGACAAGCTAGTAGTTTCATATGTGCAAACGTCCCACTTCACAGTTAAAATAATTACTCTGGTTGTCAACTGTGTATTATACAAACATCAGCGTTAGTTTAGCACTGTGTATTTATACAGTAAATCAAGTAAAGCATATTTTCTTTTTTTATCAGTCACTTAAAAAAGAAGTATCGCCTATATTTTCATTTATATGCCCTCATTATTAAGCTTACAAGCTAAGCTAAAATGATGAGTTGTAAGAAGCTTGTGAGATGTTCTTAAGTACCAAGCCACTTAAATTTAGCCAAATGGAGTAACTAATATGGGATCTACATTTTTTGCGCATGTAGCCATTAATATGGGATGGAGGGAGTACCAAAAAACCTGATTAGCATTTACTGGAAATATAGAAGCTGATTTTGATGCAAATATAATCACAGACCGCAATCCACAGTCTTGACAAAATAAAAACTTCCATCAACACACAATTCCGAAATTTGATGTTCAAAGTCCAGAAGAAGCTGCATCTCGAGAAGCATATTGCAAAACACCAACAAAAAATATTTGATGGTTTATCAGGGTTTAGGGTTTAGGGTTCAGGATTAAGTTTTCAACCACCCCTCTCCTAAAAATCCTCTTTAATGAAATCCTATTTAAGATCATTGTTATCCCATGTTCCCCTTAAGCATGAGCTTATTCCTATATAATATGGATCTTTATTTGGAAAATTTATATCATGTAGAACTGAATATTTGAAACCGAGGGCAATGGAGGATGGGTGCGTTATTTATCCATCGCCCATCGGACGAGTTACAGTCTTACAGATAAAGGTACTCTAACGTTTGTACCTAAAAATCCTCTTTAATGAAATTCTCTTTAAGATCATTATCAACCAAGATGTTCACATCTAAAGTCAAATGGGCCTTATAATTGATCGTTTAAAATTAAAACTCTTGCAAGTGCACAAGGCAATTGTACTACGGTGAGTATTAAAGGGTTATCGAACCTCAGGGACGGATTAATCTTGTACCAAATTCAAAAGAAGAAAAAGATGTAGTTTAATTAATTCTAAAGAAAGCAATGAACTTTATCTAATCTAACTAAGATTTAATCAATATGGAGAAGTATCAAGGCAATGAATCCACCACTAGACATACAATTACTACTCTCAATTATTATTAAGCATACATTGACATGATATGGTAATTCGTGTTCTTGATCGAACACACAAATTACTAATGAATTCACTAACGTTCTTGATCGGACACGAAAGTTCATCCACTATTGTGTAATCCATCTTATCCTTGATCGGGCATAGAATCAATCACAACTCTATTATAATGCAATTAATATTATCCTTGATCGGGCATAAAATTAATCACAATATCTAATTCCATTCATAATCAATCAAGTCTATGATCAAGCACTCAAAAGAAACTCATGAAATCGCATTAAGCATGAATCATAATCAACTTTATAGAATTAAACTATCAAGTTGGCTAGAAAAAGCCCGAAGGCCCGACCCTACCCGAAAGCCCGAAATCGGGCCGGGTGACTCGGGCGACTCGGTGATATATATAAAAAAAAAACAAAAACAAAACCTAAATCCTCCCCGTTCCCGACTCCCCGACCGCCGCTCTCCCCGATCGACGACCTCTCTCTCCCCGACCTCTCTCTCTCTCTCTCTCTCTCTCTCTCTCTCTCTCTCTCTCTCTCTCTCTCCCGCGACCTTTCTCTCCCCGACAGCCGCTCTCCCCGACCGCCGCTCTCCCCGATCGACGACCTCTCTCTCCCCGACTTCTCTCTCCCGACCGCCTCTCTCCCTCGCCGATCTCCCCCGACCCCGACTGCCTCTCTCCCCCGATCGGCGACCTCTCTCTCTCCACGACCGCTGCTCTACCCTAATCGGCGACCTCTCTCTCTCCCCGACCGCCGCTCTCCCCCGATCGGCGACGGCCGTTCTCCCCCGACCGGCGCTTTCTCCCCCGACCGGCGACCGACCGACTGCCGGTGACAGTAACATCTCCTAAACTGTAATCTTTGTTATTTGTTGCCTGTAAATTGCCTAAACTATTATCTTTGTTATCTGTTGCCTGTAAATTGCCTAAACTATTATCTTTGTTATCTGTTACCTGTAAATTGCCTAAATTGTTATCTGTTGTATCCTAAATTGCCTATAATACTTGTTATTGAGCACATGATTTCTGTTATCTTTGTTATCTGTTATCTATAAATTGCCTAAACTTGTTATCTTTGTTATCTGTTGCCTGTAAATTGCCTGTAAATTGCCTATAATACTTGTTATCTTTGTTATTTGTTATCTCCTAAATTGACTGTCACGCCCCAAAATTTCTGACCTCGATCGGAGTGCGGAAGCCTTTAAGTAAACTAAATAAAAGCCGAGATAGGAACCTTGGGACGCGACCGAATACTCGATCACTCGGGTCAATTACATCGTTACAAAAGAACGTGTAATCGACATCACCAGGAACTCATAACGAAACTTAGAAATTGAGAACTAAGAACTTCTTCATCAAATTTTAAATAACCTTGTCAATGTAACAAATGGATCCTACTGAAATTATTACAGCATATTAAATAAAAACTATCAAATAAAGCAAACATCAAATTTAGGCACACACTGGCCAACACTAAAGAAGTTCTAACAAAATGCAATAGAGTAAATAAAGTAATTCTTCAAGACATCTCCCACGCATCTGCTACGCCTTTCTGAACTGCAAAATCCTGACTTACTGATCTTTGAGGCCTGCATCAGAGGATGCGTGAGTATTTCATAGAAATACCCAGTAGGATGAAAAAACCCACCAGGAAGATAAAATAGGTTATGAAGAATAGATCACTCGGATAAACAGGAATAAACACTCTCTGAAAGACCACTCATAGGTTTATGTTGCAAGAATAGCAAGGTCAGATGATAACAGTTCCAATGGAAAAGTATCGGAAAGAATAATCTCAATATGACTCCAAACAAATATCGGTGTAAGGAGAGAATGGTCAAAATACCAAAGGCTCCAGGCATCTAAAGTGCAAGGAGTTACAATTTCTGCTCGCTGAATTTACCGATCACCCGCAAGTGACTATACCAGAATCATGCTAGAGGTTCTCTTTTTGGAACCCGGCCACGCGTCTAGACATGCTGGCCCCATCGGTGCTTACGGGCACAATGGGCGGAGACTGCAGACCTTCCGTAATATCATACAGCCTAAACGTACGTATTTGCCTCCTTTCGGGCAATAGGGAACCCATCTTCCATAAATATCGGAGGTCACTCATGACCTATCAATGGCTCGTGAGCATACTATGATTCCACCTTTTAATAAGTGGAGAAATGGGTCAATGTCAAACTGGACAATGATTCAACAATAACAAAGGTCTCAACTTTCTGAGAATAGGGTAACTCTTACCGCAATGACTCCCTCATTGAGTATGAAACAGATAATCAAGGTTTCTCAACAATATATGGCTCTCTCTCAAGGAGTAACAAGAAGATTCACATATCTTGCATAATGAAGAGAATAATGAAGACTCACAATCTGAGGAATAATGAATTTCACTCTTAGATTACACGTCATGCATCATGTCTTACCTTTGATAGGGATATCTCTAAGTATAGAATTGTATTACTTTTAATCTCAAGATACCTTTCTAAGAAAGTTTGATCTCCAATTGGATACTCAAACCGACACCACGATGAACCATAGAAACAAGACCAAATTGACTCTTGTGCACGCTGACTCGTCCCAAAGTCTTAATCTTTTAAACTTCTTCACTTATTAGAGTGACTCATAAGTAGTTTTGTCTTACTATATTAATATTATTTTAATCAGATTATATCATATTATGAGTAATAATACTTACTAGTGCTTTAAAACCCTAATTCCAGTAAACTGTCTTATACTATACAGCCCACTTACGACTGACGCCACTGTCAATATAGAAGGAATCTGACTCTGAAAGTTTAACAGATGATAGCCCTATGAGTCTAGTTTATAACCCCACTAACGGCATATTTTTATGATTTTTATATATTTAATTATGATTTTTATACTGAGCACTATCGGCGCAGAAACAGTTCTGGCCGAGAGCACATTACTTACTTATAATATGTAATCATGTACTAATACCCATTAACCATGATAATATAACATTAATACCCTTAATTACTCCCCTCCTAGAGTAATTCTAGACTCTGGTATGTTCTGGAACTTAATGATTACAATGATTCTAATTGATACTAATACCTCAAACTAGATTCAAGGCATCAACCATGATCTAATTAAGCTTTTAACATTATTAATACATCCCTTAATCATATTTGACTATTAATTTAGGACATAACAGAATAAAGAAGATAACTTTCATGACCATCCACGTTCAAGAGACATGTCCTATAGATATTCCCATCAAAAGTAGGCATATATGCATCAACATGAAGCATTAAACAAGGTATGACATTATGTGCACTCTTATTTATCAAACAACAAGGAATCTCTCATGAAACAAACATTAGGCACTCTTATCTCTGAGATAATATGAATAGGATCATAAATTAATCACAATATGAAAGAACCAAAGAAGTGCAAACCGAATTGGTTGGGAAAAACCATCCTACCACTTAGATGTATGCGAAATACACCTCCACGCGTAACTCGTTCTTTCTCCTTCGCAACGACGCCTCCACTCCTTCGATCGCACGAGAAAAGAGGTTGAGGGAAGAGGTAGAAGGTTGCTGGAATTTGTGTCAAGGAAAGGGAGAAGGGCTAGGGCTTTGCACAAGACGTCCAAAGCTTGGAGTGAAGCATATGGGCGTCCTCCTCCTTGGCTTTTATAGCCAAAGCCTCCTCCAACTAGGATATCTCCTAATTAGATCCTTCCTAATCCCAAATCCCAACTAACCAATTAAAAGCTCTCCCTCATTAGTAAGGGACGTTCAGCCATGTTAATCCATTGTGTTTTCCCTATTTAATTAGGATTTCAAATCTCTAATAAGATTCGTTTACTATCTTAATCCTAATTACAGCACACTGTCATACGCATAACAGTCCACTTCCGACTCTTCCCACGGTCAGTCCAATTGAAGATGGAGTCTGAAATTTTTATTGGCGTTAGCCATATGTGTCTAGTTTCTAACCATACTAATTTTATATTTTTCAGGTTTTTCCTGAATTAGTTATGATTTATATACTACAGACTGTCGACACAGAAATATTACTGGCCGAGCTTACAATCTTAATCATACTTTACATATCTCGTTCCAAACTAAGAAACTACCATATCTAAGCCAACCAACTAGACGTCCCCTTCCTATTGGTTGATTAAAAGTGAAATATCTATCTCTTTTTAATTAAGATTTATCTTCCCTAATTATCTCAACCGAACTGATACTTCCCGATCCTCCGCGATACTTACCATATTTACCGCTATTAGGTCAAATCGTAGATTTTGCTCCAAGATTCACTCCAATCCTCTAAAGATCTCCTTGTGGCTAGTTACCCACGTTCACATGACTCCCTGGGCCTGTGCCACATGGCCCTGCCCCCAGGTCTGTGCGTCTACAGCTAGAGTCCTCCGCACACATGACTCTGGTGTCCCGCGGTTGTACTACTCATTACACTATCTCGTGTAGACCACGGACCACGTATAAAACTAAAATTAACTGATTAATTATGAAATTCAAATAGGTCTCATCCACTTGAACACATGCCCTGGCGCCTGGCCCCACTCCTGGCGTCAGGTGTTCTCAGACCCTGGCGCCAGGCTGGCCTCAGCGCCAGGTTGTGCCCAGCGCCAGGACCAACCCTCGTGTCCTGGTTTTCTACTACTAATAGTCATGTGATTAACAAATTATATCACATCATAAACATTAAATAACACATCAAAGCACATCGCACAACCAGAAAATCAAATCAGGCAATGAACTTTCCTATTTTAGAACAATTACCTAAAATAGAAACCTTTAGTTAACGTACAAATTTTCTGGGTGTTACATCCTCCCCTCCTAAAAAGAACATTTCGTCCTCGAAATGCTGAAACCAATTTCCAAACAACTCAAGATATAGTTTTCTTTTCTCTTTCAAACTATTTCTTCTTGTTCTTCAAGTATTCTAAGGTAGGTTTCCTTCTTATGGTAAACTCCACTCATCAAAAAGCTAAGCTAACCACTCCAACCAAGCAAAAAGTCAAACAATATCAATGCAACAATCAGACCTCATTCCCATCTTTCACTGAGGTGTCCTCCAGACATTCAGTTTCTATTGCTAAACTCCGAACATGGACAAATGCGATAAGGGAACAAGATGCTCCTAGGTCAATTGACATTCTAGCTGCTCCATTGAGGACAAGAAGGGTACCTTCGATAGTGTTGTTTGTAACCCTTGCATCTTTTGGCATCATTGCAAATATCTGTGCTGGAGTTTTCTCATTCGGTTCTGCCTTGTTCATCCACTCCTTGTTTGGGCAATAGGTTGAGACATGTCCAAACTCTCGGCATATGTAGCACTTCCTAGTATCCTTTGGGCACGGTTTCTCATTATGCTTTTGTTGTCCACAAAATTTGCATCTTATCTGTTTTGGGCAACAGGGTGCAATATGCCCCTTCTCATTGCATGTGTAGCAGCTTCTTGTATCACGCGGGCATGATCTCCCAATGTGATCCTGTTGTCCACAAACTCCACACTTCATTGCCGAAACTCCATCTTTTGATATCACATGGCCCAAGAAGTTTACTTTGTCCAACCAAAACTCGCACTTGCTGAACTTAGCATATAACTGGTTCTCTCGCAAAATTTGTAACACTTGAGCTAAGTGTCTTCTATGCTCTTCCTGGCTTGCAGAGTAGACCAAAATATCATCGACGAACACAATCACAAACTGATCCAGCAATGCCTTGAAAATTCTATTCATCATATCCATGAATGCTGCAGGGCATTTGTCAGACCAAACGGCATCACTAGAAACTCATAGTGTCCGTATCGGGTTCTGAAAGCTATTTTGGAGATGTCTTCCTCCTTGATCCTCAATTGATGGTATCCCGACCGCAAATCGATCCTTGAGAAAACTCTTGCTGATTGCAGTTGATCAAATAGGTCATCAATCCTTGGCAACGGATACTTATTCTTTATTGTCACTTGATTCAGCATCCGGTAGTCTATACACAATCTCATGGATCCATCTTTCTTCTTCACGAACAACACTGGCGCTCCCCAGGGAGATACACTTGGTCGAATCAGACGTTTATCTAGCAACTCTTGTAGCTGCTCTTTCAATTCCTTTAATTCCATAGGTGCCATCCGATATGGTGCCTTCGATATCGGTGCAGTTCCCGGTAGTAGGTCAATAGTGAAGTCAACATCCCGTTTTGGTGGCAAACCCGGCAACTCCTCCGAAAACACATCGGAAAATTCGCTTACCACTTCAATTTCTTCTATTTTAGGCAAAGTTTTCTCTTCCGTTACTACGGTAGCTAAAAAGGCTTTACACCCTTTTGCTACTAATTTCTGAACTTTCATTGCAGAAATTAAACAATTTTCTTTCTTTAAACGAATTCCTCGGAACATTAATTCTCTCTTTCCCGGAATTCTAAAATATACTCTCTTCTTACTACAATCAACTGTAGCCCCAAATCTAGCTAACCAATCCATGCCCAAAATCACATCAAAGTCAAACATCTCAAGCAGAACAAGGTTAGCAGTCAACACCACATCATCAATCACAACAGGAGAGTCCTCCAGATACTCAGTTGCTATCACTGAGTCCCCAACAGGAGTAGAAATGGAAAGATCACACCCAAGTCTAGAAGGCTTCTTTTCGAGACTAGCAGCAAACACCACAGAAATAAAGGATCTAGACCATCCCAGATCTATCAAGACTCTAGCTAATCTATCCAAGACAAGTAGAGTACCTTCAATGACATCGTCCGAAGCTTGGGCGTCCGCCGAAGTCAGAGCAAAGACTCGCGCCTGAGCCTTTTTACTTGACTCCCCTCCTGATTTCTTGTCACGATTAGGGCAGTAGGTTGCAATATGACCAACTTCATTGCAGCTGTAACACCTCCGAGTATCCTGTGGACACGGCTTCCCCGCATGAGATTGCTGACCGCAAAATCTGCACTTGCCTCCCGCTCCTGGACCATCGATACGCTGAGGCTGGCGATAAGGAACCATCGCCCGATTCTGACCATTCCCGTGGTTTTGCTGAGATTGTTGCTGTCTCTGCTGTTTGGCTGGCCGATTACTAAAACGTCCACTATTCCCGAACCTCTTAAATCCGGATCGCTTGACAGTACCATCCTGACCCTTACCGGCATTCCCTTTCCGCTCTTGGGTCCTTTTGTAATCATCTTCCAGAATAGAGGTGAGTTCGACCGCCTTTGCCACAGTTGCTGGTTGCGAAACAAGCACCATCGCCCTTAGACCGTCGCGCAAACCATCCACGAATCTTCTTGCCTTCGCAAGATCGTTAGGGCAAGCATCCATTGCAAATCGTTGCAGTTGCTCAAATTTAGTCTCGTACTGAAGTACGGACATCGATCCCTGAACCAGCTCCAGAAACTCTTTCTCCTTCCTGCGCTGCACATGCGGAGGAAAGTATTTCCTGTTGAATACCTCCTTAAACTCTTCCCACGTAATGTCTTGTCCAGCTTCGAAGTTGTTTCGTTCTGCTGACTCCCACCAGAAGACAGCTTCTCCCACAAACAAATAAGTTGCGAAGACTACCCTTTCATCTGTTGGAACTTTCATCCCCTTGAAGAGACGTTCCACTTCCACAATCCAGCGCTCTACCTTCTCAGGGTTATCGTCTCCCGAGAATGCGGGTCCAGCTCTCTTGAACCGTTCCAGCGTTGGCGGTTTCACATTTGGAGTGTTGCTAGCTCCACGGTCGTTCCTTAACTCCCTGGCCATTCAGACAGATTTTGGCTCGATGCCTCCTCCTGCTGAGCATTTGGTCCAGTACCAGATCGTCTGCCGCGAGTTCCCGTTGTTGCCATCTCCGAAAATCTACAGTCAATGAAAGAAGGAGAATTAGAACTTAACACCATGCTTCATTTTAATTCTTCCTTCAGTCCAAGACTCCTAGCGCGACAAACAAACAGTCACACATACACAACCAACGAATGCAAACAACATAAGGCACACACCAGAACTGAAATCAAAACGGAGTCTTTTATTCAATTCGAAATAGCAATTACACCTAAATCCCTGAAAAGAACGCAGGGTTATTTAAAATCCTACTCAATTTAAAGAGCTCCCTAATCGAGTCCCTGAACACCACATCTCAGAGGTGCTCGTCTAGAATGGCTAAGGACACAAACATCGGTGCAAACACTAGGTGATTTCCCATACCATCTAATCTCCCAATCAGTCATGTGAGGCCACCTATAACCTAGGGATTTAAACCTAAGATATAGCTTATAGAAAAGATCTGGGTCATCCCTCGCGCGAATGTAAACTGGATGCTCCAAAACCTTCAAAAGCTCCTGGTGTATCACGTAACCAACGAACTGCACCTCTTCCTCAGGATCCTCTTCCGGGTCTTCCTCTGGATCTTCTTCTGGATCTTCCTCCGGATCTTCATCCTCAAAGTCAGGCTCTCTTTCGACGTCGATCAGAAAAGGATCTTCCGCAGTTCCGTGCCTAACGTTCTGAAGCTTCCACTCATCTAGCCACAGTCGTGCTGCCTCCTGTCGCTCCTTCTTGAAAATTCGTCCGCTACGAGTTCTCACCATTACCTAAAGCAAAGTACTAATTAGTCCTTAGGTACAATTATGGTTCAACTCTCATTCTAGGGTTTCACACTTTATATCCCAAAGTTATTTCTAATCTTAGAACAACTATTTAGGTCATCCTGAGGCTCTGATACCAAGCTGTCACTCCAAAAATTTCCAACCCCAAAATACGCGGAAGCGATAAGCCGTTGAAGGTAACAGGGTCACAAATCTGGGACGGACCGAATACTCGATTCATCACCATAAATCCCATACACAAATGTGGGAATAGCCGGATCAAAATGACGTAAATAATTGTTCAAATATCTCAAAATAAAACGAACCAACTTAACCAAGAATATTAATCCCGCGAAAGCAAATAATTAAAACAAGTGACACGCAGGCCACAAAATAACCAATATCAAAAATATCCACTATCATCAATAAAATAAATTCTACGCTAATAAGTCTTCACGACTTCCACGAGCACCAACCTCCACGTCACAAGAATGCTGTTCACACCTCTTCAGCTCTACGCCCTGCATCAGAAGATGCGTGAGTATTCCAGAAGAAATACTCAGTAGGATGCTAGAAAAACTCACAGTAAAAACAGACAATAAAGGAACCAATAACAAACAGGTCCGATAACTCAGAATAACATGACGCAGATGGTACTTACCAGGAAACGAAACAGCACCCAAAATATCTCGTTGATTAGGGTGAAAATAAATCTCAATAATCAATATGACTCCAGACTTCCAAAGAGTAAGGAGATAAACAAATATCTGATCTAGACAACCAAAGTGCCGAAGATGTCAATTTCTGCTCTCTGATCAGTCCACTTCCTCTATGAACTTCAATACCAGAACATCCTAGAGGTCCTACGTAGGAACCCGGCCAAGCGTCTAGGGATGCTGGCCCCATCGGTGCTTACGGGCACAATGGGCGGAGATTACAGACCTTCCGTAATGTCTAACAATCTAAAGCGCACGCGTTGCCGTACTCGGCTGAACTACAGAGGTTCATAATCATCGGAGACCACCATGGGTCTAGCTATGGCTCGTGAGCATACTATGATCCATCCTAAGAGTGTTCAACAAAGCTCTTAGTGGAGAAGCAGTTTATATGGAACTGGGCTTGACTAACCACAACTAAGGGTATTCTCGTAAATTAACAATTTCAGAAATTAGACTCTCAAGGGAGTACAAAGGAATTCTCAGCATTTAACAATGACTGACTCTCAAGAGATTAACCAACAATTGGTATGTGCCTATGCACGAGCTGACTCGAAACCGAACTCTTCGGTGTAGACTCTGTCGACGTCCTCACCATGCACTATTACAATCAAGATCATCCCTGGATTACAAGACTTCTGAATCGATGACACCAAAAACTTTGATGGTAAAAATTGAAATGAATAACCTTAATCTAACATCATGGTTTCAAGAGATTGAAGATACGCGATGTTAGGCACCGCGAGCAAAGATATTGATGACCACGACGTTTGGAATAGAGACAAAACTCCACACGTATTATCATCATAAATACCCTCTGGAATTCTTACACCATAGTACCCTCCTTATGTTATATAATAATAATAATATATGTATATATATATTTACATATAGTTTTAGCATAGCGTTTTAATTAATACCGTGAAAGGACACTGTTATGGACACAATAGCTCCATTCCCGGAGGTCCTCCAGTCTATACAGAACCTGTCAGTCCTTGAAATTTTTATAGAAGACAGCCCTGTGCCTGTAGATCATTACCCAATTTACAGAATATTTTTCTGAATTTTCTACAATTAGTTATGAATTTTTGAATGCAGTCTGTTAGCGCAGGATACATCCTGGCCGAGAGCACTATACTAAGTAATAACTCGATTTTCACTTGTTATCCTTAATCCTAATCACAACTAGAGTCTTTTATACTCAAACCCTCTTACATTAGGCCTTTATCAGCTTCTGATCAGATCATTAATCATGCATTAACTCACCTAGTAACCCCTTTTTAAAACTGTTTTGCATCATAGCCTTAAGGATTCATTAACCGGCAAACTAGACAACCTTTCCCGGATACTTAGGCTTCAGGTCAGACTTAATGACAGAGGTCATAAGGTCCATGAACAATGACTCTTAAGTATTATCACGTTCATCTTGTTAGTACATCCATTAATCTCTTTTAGATAGTCTTATTACCTATATACCACATCAATTAGGGTAAACACTACATAAAGTGGACAACTTTATCCGGACACAAAACTAAACCATAAAATACGACTTGAGACATATAAGAACGCACCAAACCAGTAGGATTACCTTTGAAAGCTTGCTGCTTTTGGATGAGAAACACAAGAGTTATACCAATCAATACATCAATTAGGTCGATACGTAGAAAAATGTGAGATCGGGTGACTAATAACAAGAAAGAAGACAACTTTTCTTAAACAGACCTTCATCTACATAAATCAGAGAACAATACTCAATATTAGACATCAGATACATGACTCACATAAGTCGAAATAGACACACACCATCAGGGACGACTTGATCGAATTGTGCATGAGAGATTCACATCAAGAAATCAATTGGTATATCAATAATTGTATAGATTTCAGCAAATAGAACAATTAAACCAGGACGACATGATCATACACATAACATCAGAACGTGGTACACATATAAAGATTGAAACTTTAATAAAATCACACTGTGAGAAAAAGAACATCTTACCGATGAACCGGTACTAATTGCACGTCAACCGGTTCGGATTCGAACTTGCTTTCTTGCGATCTCCACACGATCCAACGCACACCACTTGCACACACCACGAGGAGAGGCCTACTGGTGGGTGAGAGGGAAGGGGAAGGACGTGGTAAGGGAGAGAAAAGTCACCACGAAATTGGAGGAGAGGGCTGCCGGTTCCCCAAGGAATGGCCGGCCCTCTTATTTGGAGTTTAAATAATCCAAGCTTCAGGATCTCCACCGTCCATCACCACCTCATCCAAGGGCCAAGGATCACCCAAGCCCTTCCCAAAACCACCAACACGATCTCCTCTAACCCCAAGATCCTTTTGATTGATTGCAATAAGGTAGGATTTTATCTTCTCTCAAAATCTTACTAATTTACTAATGTAACTTACCATGTAAAAAGAAATCTTTTGAGGGCTTCACTTGGCGCCAAATACCAGCAAGGAAAGGCCACTTCCAACTCCAAAAGGGGCGTCCAACCCATAATTCAAATATGCTTTAGTTAGCCTAATTAAATCCTTCATAATCTTGATTCTCAATTGAGTATCAATTAGGGTTTTGACTCCAACTCAATTACCACGTTTAGAACCCCTAAACTAGGCAATTCAGGCATGACACGTCCCAAAGAAATCCCCCAAAATCAGCCGAAGACGTTTCCCAACGGAATTGCCTTGGGAATCGCAAAACCACTGGCGATCGATCGGTCCGTATTACGCGATCGATCGTCTTGCGATCGATGCCTTACAAAAATGATCGATCATCTCCCGATCGATGCCGTTTGAAGGCGATCGATCGGTCTGACGGAAAAACTTCAAATTTTGATTTTTAAAGAAATTGTCTAGAGTTCAAAATTACTCCCAATTAGCAATGAAATCCCACTTTATTAATATATAAAAATTACGGTTGCTACAGTAACTCCTTTCACTTTAGATGTCTGGAGCCTTTGTTATGATTGTTATCCTCTCCATACTCATATGTGTAGTAGGAGCCTTATTGATATTTTTCCTTACTTGCGAGTTAGAATTGTTGTTGACTAACCTTGCAGGTGTATAGACCTCGGTTCAGTTTAGATGTTGTGAGATGTTCACCATCCCTTGTTATTCTTATTCTCTTCATACTGCTTATTTTAATTCAGTGGGTTTTTACATCCTACTGAGTGTTTCTATGAAATACTTATGCATCCTCTGATGCAGGTGCAAACGAAAAGTGAGATCAAGAAGTGCAGTAGTTGATTGGCGGATTGCAGGTGCTGAGAAGAGATTAAAGACGATTTAGTTATTTGCTTTGTTTTTATTGATGCTTATGACATTATTGGCAATTGTGCCCCATAGATTCATAGGTTTATTTTATTTGATTTTCTTAAATGGATTATTATTAATTAAATTCATTTCATAGTATTCATTGATGTCTATTATTGTATTACATTGAATGCAGGCATAATCGGTTACACGTCCTTTTGAGATGATTGTAATCGGTTGGAAAATCGACTGTTTGGTCTCGTGCCCGGGATCTCTACCTCGAATTGTATTCCATTGATTGGCTTCCGCACTCCGATCGAGGCATGGGATTTCGGGGCGTGACATAAGAAGCATGGCTTCCCTCTCACCACCATCCCGGCCAACAAAAACCCACATAAAGAAACCAGAAAATGCGAAGAAATCCTCTGCCAACATAGGGGTACGACCTCTAAACAGACATCAATAGGGCCAGACTGCAAGTCTGTCGTCAACGGGGAAGGGAGAGGTCAGGGCAAGAGAAGCTAAGAGGGTGGGAGACTTCGAAGTTCGCCACACTTCCAATGGCTCTCTGCCCCTCTCCCACCCTACCAGTCAGCCCAGAACCGTAGCGGCCGCCTGGCCCTGGCCGGAGATGGAAGACCAGCAAGGGTAGGGAGCTGCCATAAAGAAAGAGATAAAACCCCAAGATGCTTGAGATATATGTATGACTGCCCAAATAATGCATTATTGAGTATCCTAATGTGTACTGATCATGGTAGATAGCAATCTAATCTTAGATTATGCAACGCTTTCGAAATTAGCTTGGGATTCGTTAATCAAATGTATTGTCTTACTCCTCTTCTCATATTAACTCCTTGCAAACAGTTTTTTGCCAAAAATAAACTCCGTACAAACAGAACCAGCTGGAATTCATCCAAGTAAACTACTCCCTCTAGTCACTTTTTGTCATTTGAAAAAAATTGTATCTATTAAAAGTGATCGGAGGGAGTATATGTGGAGTCCTAATTTACTGCATCTACTACATAGCAAAAGCACTCTTGTTATTAGCATTTGGGCCTATTACGTCTCATCTAAACGAAGTTAAGAACACAAAAAACCTGGTTTTGTACCGATTAACACTTACCTTTAATGGAGGAAAAAAAATCTGATCACCACTGGAATTATACAGCACAGGTAAGAGACCTTAAAATACTAAAACTATGAGACCACTGGAATTAGTGGCTCACCTGGTTAATGTAGTGATCAACTGATACCTGGGAGAATCAAAATGACCTTTAAGCCTTGTAAGTTGTAACTATATATATGGTCATCAACAACATCCAAAGAAGACCCTTTTCATTGTTACATTACACAATAAGTACGAAACATGTAATGTTCGATTACAACGAATAAATATAAAGCAAGCCCTCTAATAGGGGCTTTCTCCTTGTACATTGCCTCGAGGGTTATAAAGACAAATAGTAAGAGAGGACATTGTACCATTCCTACACAGAGCCTGCCCACACCCCACTTCCAATGTCTTCCTCCACACCACTTGAATATACACCCAACAGCTCTCATTTGCACAAGTATTGTTGGCATGGTTGTAGAACTTCTTCTTCTCCACCCACAGCTCCACCACCTGCCGGGGAGTCACCAGCGAGCCTCCGGCCCATGCCTGATTGACCCCAAACTTGCTAGAACTCATGTCGGCAAATCCACAATCCTTGTTGTTCCTCTGGTACCTCACCAGCCGGCTAGCCATCGTCGCCAGCATCGTGCTCCACTGCAAAGGGGACACACCGACTGCCGCCCGGGCTGCGTTGTGGGGGGAGAGAAACTCCTCGGTGGCGTTGGGGGTTCCGGCGGCTGAGCCTATATGAGACATGGCCAAAACTAGTGCAACTGCAAGCATGAAGTGTGGCATGAGCACTAGTGCCATCTCTTCTTAGTAGTGTGTGTGGTTTAGAGTCACTTCTTTATATAGTGTTAATGTCTCACAGATCTGAAGAAGTGCACATCAACCAATAAATTAAACACTTATATAGCCAATTTACTAGCTTACCGTCGACCTACATGGTTTATGTGGATGTACATTTACTAGCATTGATGCATGGTTAAAATTGATTAGAGTCCCCATGAATTCTTTCAAAGAAGGGTCCATTCGGGTAAACGAAGAGAGACGGGTCGGTGAATGGCATTGATTAGCATTTAAAGGATGTCTCTGGCTCTTTCACCTAAGTCTTTAACTGTAGTGCTCGTCAGTTCATTGTATTCTAGGAAATGGTTGGTGGAAGAAGACGATAAGGCAGCCACGTAATAGGCTTCCATTGGAGTTTGGCAATGGAGATGAGCTGTAAGCTATTTTTTTATTGTCCACAATTATACATGTTGTTATACGAGTATATTCTTAGTAGTATACACATTTCATGTGGTGATCAATTGATTTCTAGACACATCAAGGCCACTTGAAGTCTTGAAGTAATTTCAATGGAAATTCTTTCAGATCCTAATCATGTAAGCGGCAAATTTATTACATCAAGTACTACCTTTAATAGGGGATCTCCCCTTTAATATTGCCTCGAGGATTATAAAGGCATATATCAAGAGCGGACTCAAGACCTGACACAGTGTCCTTCCTACACACAATTTGCTTACACCCTAACTCTAAAGTCTTCCTCCATACCACCTGAAGATACACCTCACAGACCTCCAACCCACAAGACTTGTGTGAAGGGTCGTACCACTCCTTCATAGCCACCCACACCTCCACTGCCCGCCGGGGAGTACTCGCCGGAGGTTCACCTTGCCATGCCTGGTTTGAGCCGAACTTGCCAGAGGTCAAGTTAGCAAATCCACAGTTCTTCTTGTCCCTTTGGTACCTTGCTAGCCGGCTGGCCATCCTTGCTAGCTTCGGGCTCCACCGAAGAGGGGGCACCCCGACGGCCCCCCGGGCTGCATTGTGGGAGGAGAGGAACTCTTCATCTTCGGTGGCATTGGGGGCTCCGGCGAGGAGGTGGTGGCGCAAGCCTTCGACTGAGGTGATGGACATGGTCAAAACTAGTGCAGCTGCAAGCATGAAGTGTGACATGAGCAGAGCTGCCATGTTCTCTTCTTGGCTGTGTGGCTTAATGAGGTCATGCTATGTTATATAATGTGATGATATGATAGATTAGGAGAATTGGTGCCCCGGAGGGCTGGAAGACCACTCATAGGATCGAGGTGTTTGGCACCTAGTTGGAGCGCATGCATAAAGCGTGTGCCCCGTCAATCTCCAAGATCGACGGCTCCATGACACCATGGCATAATAGTGATGTGGTCGGCCGTTGTACCCAATGTTTTCTCATATATATGAGGATCGCACCCTCAACCTTATCCCATCTTACGGGCTTTATCTAACACTTCACATGGAGATTTTGTCTTAGAGTAGGACTTTTTAGACCTCCTTTGGACAATGGATAGACTTTTGTCATAAAGTAAGACTTTTCCTACCTCCATTATAGATCGGGTAAGATTTTTCTTTTTGTGTTTGTGACCGAGCCAGCGGTCTCGGAACCCCGACCTGCATTAGCCACCAATGGGACTGTCCCATATTAGCTGCACCATTTACCCACGTGAGTAGGGCTTGTGGCGCTGACATGTCAGCGTCCCATTGGTGGCTAATGAAGCGGAGGGGCATTGCCCTCCGCAGCAGATTTGCGTTCCAAAAGTACAGACCATTGCAGCCTCCAATAGTACTCAATCAGCATTCACTCACTCATGAGCAGCTCCAGTCATCTGTAATGTGAACATATATATTTTCACCACTATGTTTTTTGACAACATAGTTTCACCCATACTTGGTAGTATACATATATGTATTTGATCTTCATATTTTTGCTAGTATACACGTTTTTTTTAATTAAGAGGGGTCCCAGTCATTAGGACCTGATAGGAAGGGACAAAGCAATCGACCTCTTAATGCACCACCTATTCCACTGCCAATCTCGATCCCTAAGGCATGTACAAGGCCACACATCATACACATTGGATAAATTAAATAGGATATAATTCTGGGTGGTGGCCAACCAAGGGCTACCTTTCGTGTGACCTGGCCATCTCAGTATACACATTTTCATATAGTGACAAATTGGTATTCAGACAAATGAGGAGTATATATAGCACCTTCTTTTGACAACACAGAGCCAAAAGGGTTACAAGAGATCATTACTCAAAATTACTGCTTTAGCATTAGAGGTGCCCATGATAGAGGAGAATATAGCACTGGCTGTGGGAAACCAAGACAACAAAAGAAGAGTCAATCTCCCAACATAAACAAACATAAGCACAACATAACTACTTAAAGGTCTTGAAACTATACATTAATTTCTCTCAATCATGTAGGCCGAAAGCCGAACTTATTCCATACCATAGTACCTTTAGTAGGGGATTTCCCCTTTCACATTGCCTGGAGGACTGTAAAGGCATAAAGAAAGAGCGACCACGACAGGGGGTTCACCAGTACTCTTTGGACACACAACCCGTTTACACCCCAATGCCAAAGTTTTCCTCCACACAATCTGAAGATACATCCTACACGACTCATTGTCACAAGTATTGTTGGCATGGTGGTAGTACTGCTTCAACTCCACCCACCCCTCCACCGCTAGCCGGGGAGAACCCACCGGAGGTTCCCCGTGCAAATCCTGGTTGGACCCGAACTTGTTATCAATCACTTTAACAAAATTACAGCCCTTGCGGCGCCTCGCCAGCCGGTCGGCCATCATTGCTAACTTCGGGCTCCACCGGAGAGGTGGCACCCCGACTGCCGCTCGGGCAGCATTGTGGATGGAGAGGAACTCCTCGCTCTCCGTGGTGTTAGAGATTCCGGCGAGGAGGCGACGATGGCCCAGGACATTGGCTGAGCCTACACCAGACATGGTCAGAAGTAGTGCAACTGCAAGCATCAAGTGTGGCATGTGTATAAGAGCCATGATCTCTTCTGGGTTGGTTTGGTTGTGTGGCTTTGATCACATCTTTATGCTATATATATACTACTCATCACGCGGCTTTACAGTAGCCGTCGGCCGCTGTTTGATTTAGGCGTAGCAAAAGAAGCCTCATGAAATCATCTAATGTAGGTCGGCCGCTGTTTGATTTGGGCGTTGAACAGCAGTATTCGTGGGTTCATGCATATTGGATGCAATTTGGAAGAAGGTGAACTCAGATAGTCAGCCAGCCAGCCACGAGTTAGAGCCCATAGTTTAGCCATTTCTGCGTCCATAGTTGAGCTATTTCTGCAAGCTGTTGGCTGTCTTCTTCAGATAAGTCGGTGAGTGTAAACCGTCGGATTTTCAAGATAAATGGCCCTGATCACGTGGGTGCTAATCCATGGCACGCAAGGGGCAAGGACTAAGTTCTCCTTCCTTTTGGTCATGGATATTGGAACAATTGGCTCACTAAGACCTTTTTTGGTCAACATGCTGACTGAGACCTCTTTTTCAAGAGTTAATTCGGGATCAAGTGGGGTTTAGAAATATATATTTGGGAATCAAGTGCTAGCTAATTGATAAATTTGTATCTTATGATACTGGGCTTTTTCAATATTACCTAGCGCCACCTTTGGTTTTCTCATGTTACTTGGAATACCTTTGTTTCTTCCATATGACATGGAAACAACCTAAAATGCCTTTCTTCCCAAAATTTAACCTAAATCTTCATTCTTTT
The DNA here is from genome assembly GCA_039654745.1 of Houttuynia cordata. Classification (NCBI taxonomy): domain Eukaryota; kingdom Viridiplantae; phylum Streptophyta; class Magnoliopsida; order Piperales; family Saururaceae; genus Houttuynia; species Houttuynia cordata. The sequence goes on along the minus strand of CM077508.1, from coordinate 18,361,504 downwards.
AAAAATTAGCGATTTACGGGAGCATCAAGTTGGGGTCCGGCGAAGGTCTATCTATCATCGCGGTTCAAATCACCGCCGGCGTCGTCTAACCCGGAAAAAATAAAATTTTATGCCAAAAAATAACAAAATCAGCGGGAAAGACGAAAAAAAATCTATGATGAAAGGATTTTAATGTAAGAACAGCGGAGAAGTCCGCTCAACTACAAAAATTGTGTTATACATGTAAAGAAACATGTATAAAGGCCACTCATTAGTGCTCGATCGCTCGTGGACATCAAATAAGAGGATAAAAATAGGCAAAAACGTGAAATACTAGTCAGCGAATGACAAGTTCAATTTATATATCTTTCTGTGATCTTAATGAAATAGAGGAGGAGGAAAAATAAGGAAGAATGAAAAAAAAATGGGCAGAAATGGATAAAAAATGAGCGAGTTATGATATTTTGAAGATTGCCGTAAAATCGTGTCGTCGAGTACACGACTCAATTCAGGTCGTGCCTTCAAATACACGACCTGAATTGAGTCACACGACAATCTTCAAAATGTCATAACTCGCTCATTTTTTTCTCCTTTTTTGCCCTTTTTTTGCGTTCTTCATAATTTTTCCTCTTCTTCCACCTAATGAAGATATATTAGAATAAAAAAAGAAAAAGAAAGTGGAAGCTTTTCGGCGAAGCTCCGAACGTCGCGGCGATTCAGACCAAAGCCGACGACCGCCGATGCCCAAAAAAAAGCTATGATCAAGAGATTTTGATATAAGATCAGTGGGGAAGCCTGCCCAACTATAAAAATTGAGATCTACATGTAAAAAAAATATAAAAGTCACTCATTAGTGCTCGACCGCTCGTGGACATCAAATTAGAGGACAAAAATGGGCAAAAGTGTGGAATACTCGCCAGTGAGCGACAAATTCAATTTATATATCTTTCTGTGATCCTAATGAAATGGAAGATGAGGAAAAATATGGAAGAACGAAAAAAAAGGACAAAAAAAGATAAAAAATGACCGAGTAATGACATTTTGAAGATTGCCATAAAATCGTGTCGTCGAGTACACGACTCAATTCAGGTTGTGTCTTCAACTACACGACGACTCTATTTAAGTCGTGTCTTTTCAATGCATTTAAAAGACTTAGTTAATGCTGATGATGGGGCAAAAGATGGAGCTATTCGTAACTCTTTAGTGCATTCACTTTCTTACGGAAAGAGTAAGAAGTCTTTATTGAAGTCCTCCAATGGAAAGCATTATGGAACTTGCAGTAGCAGTTTGCTGGAAAGTGGCTGCCCTGTTCTAGAGACCCTCTTAGACCCACATTGTGTGAGGGCTCGAAGCCATGAGAGCATTCCAGAGCTCCTCACTGCCAAAAGTTTCTACTCTGGTGTTGGGCATCATTACTCTCTTCACAAAACGCAATCACTCCCACTTGATATTGGAGATGTATAACTTGTAGTAATGTTTTTCAATTCCGTCCACACGCATCAGTCACTTTAGCTTGGACCACAATTATTTTAGGATACTCATCCCTGTTTTTTCTTAAATATATACTAAAACTAGAGGAGTACTTGCTGTTATGAACACCATGTATATAACCAAATATTTCAAAATAAAACCAGTACAGAGATAAACAATGCTCATAGTATATCTTCTTCACATACTTCTGAGTTCAAAACTTGTCATGACAAATATGAGTCACCTGTAACCTGTAATCTGTAATATCTTATCTGACTGGTAATCTGTACAATTCATCCTAAGCATATATAAATAATACTCCCCTAACAAAATAAAATGAAAAGACATCCTGCAAATTGGGGAGCTATTATAACTTCCTAGTTCATGTCAGCTGACTTAAATCCTAGCAAAGATATTAGAACGCTTCCACTTTCTTCTTCTTTCTTCTTATTTTTTCATCATAATATATCTTAATGAGGTGAAAAATGAGGAAAAATTAGGAAGAACAAAAAAAAGGGCAAAAATGGAGAAAAAATGAGTTATGAAATATTAAAGATTTCCGTAAAATTGTATCTTCAAATACACGACCTCAAATAAAGTCGTGTCTTCAAATACTTGATATTTGGGAATCAAGTGCTAGCTAATTGATAAATTTGTATCTTATGATATTAGCAAAACTGCACGTCCAAAATGATGTTCTATAATTTAAAACTTGAACCATGACTTCTTTTAGTTTTGTACTGCTAATTAGATTCTTTCTCGAACCCATCTATCTTATACATAGAACTTCTATAGAGTCCAAAATCGTCTTCCCTCAAGTATGTATGATCTTCAGTTCTTCACATTGAAGGGTAGTTCAATAACACTTTTTAAATTATAATGATATTTTAAATAGAACACTCTTAATTATCTATTCTACCCTATTTGTTTTTGTTGGTAGTATAATAACATAGAATTGATTGTACCATGATGAAGAACCATGAGTGCACTACCCAAATGCTAATCTTTTTTGTATCGTATACGTTATTGCTATGATTTACGCTTTCCCACCTGATCAGAAAGTCTCTTATTTTTTTTACATCATCGTGCTCGCTGAGACCTAATAATAAAATGATTGGGGATTTTGTCAAAAGAAAAAAGGAAGAGTCCTGAGATACTTGTGCACAAAAGAAACATGTGCACAAGTATAACTAGCCTAAAAATAAAACTTGTTCTTTGGCAATGGTACAACTCGCAAACACTGGAAAGAGGCCAAATTGGAAACCAATGCATATAACTAGCCTAAAAATAATATCTTGCAGGAATTAGGACTGAGTGAGATAAAGGACTGGCAATAATCATGGATGACAGATAGGATTTGACTTTTCAGCCAAGTGGTTCAGATTTTTCCGCGGCTTATGCGAACTTAGATTATTTTCATTGTGTTTGGTCATGAGACAAATTAAAAAGGGAAATTGACTCAAGTTTGGTGGAGAATATGGACGAGAATAAGCTACAAGAGTCAATCTCTAATCACTTAGATCTTCAATTAAGCCACTCGACATAGTGTTAGATGTTAACTTCAGGACTTCTATAAACATAACTTGTTTTTTTGCTAATCAAGGTATAATCATAACGTAGGCCCCCTAATAGGGTATTTCCCCTTTCACATTTCTTAGAGGGTTGTAAAGGCATATGGTTAGAGCGGACAGAGTACTCTTCCTACATACAATTTGCTTACACCCAATTCAAGGATTTTCTATATTACGTGGCCAATGAGCCCAGATTGCCATATTACCTGATTTTTTCGGGCTCATGCCATATTACGGGATATGATCTTCCCATTTTGCTCTCTTAAAACCCTAACCTTAAACTATTTTCCCTCATTTCAAGTTTTACGCTGCAACGAATCATATCTCCTTTATTTCTAGTCTGTTTTCATTATTTTTTTCGTTCTTCTTTATTTTTAGTGTTATTTCTTATCATGATAAATTATGACAAGAAAGAAGAGAAAAAATAAAAAAATAGGCGAAAATGGATCAGAGAGATATAATTGTTAAAGCTCATCCCCAAAAAATAGTTATATAGTAGAGTACATGCACGATAGTATTACACACTTTAACGAATTATATTTCCTTCATTTTTTATCCATTTTCGTCTTTTATTTTTTATTTTTCCTTATTTTTAATGTTCATTCTTATCATGATGAATCGTTAAAAGTTGTCATAAAATACACTTACTATCGTGTATTTGCATAAATGTATAGGAGATACAGGGAGTGTATGGCTTCAATTAACTTATAAAGGACAAACTTTAGAGGGCCCCTTAGACTCCATCATCTTTCTTTTGGAATCACTTTCTAAGAAGAAGTTGAGGAAATAAACCAGACACCAAGTTGGCAGTGCAAGGCTGCTCATGTCATACGTATGACAAATGTAGCGTACACCAAATGCTTTGTGGGGTGAGTTGATGAAATACTTCTTCGTTACAGTGCATGGGCCAAAAGGTGAGGGCTTTACAACAAAAAAAGTCATATTTTTTAGTCCTGTTGGCTCACGCGCTTCAGTGTGTGCCCGGATGATCTAAGCCATCAGATTTTGATCTGTCAGCGGGCGTCAATACAGAGGGCAGGCAGGTTTGAATCATCACCCGGTCTGAGCACCATAGGAATAAGATCCATGGGCCTCTTTTTCCTCCAAAACCCGCTTAAATGCATCTCCAGTCGCTTAAAGTTTTTAACATGGTGCCGTGTCGGGGTAGTGATGCAAGATTGAAGTGGCTTCTGACGGGTGAATTTGGACGGATAAAAAGAAAGCTTGAAATAGTATAAGCATTTTGATTATCAAGGACCATATTTTGATGATCATTGCGTCTTTTCCATTTCCTAGAGGAAGCAATAAGCATGTGAGTGTGATAACAAAAAAAGGCATGCATTACAAATAGATGTCAAGAACTTCTTGTGGAGCTTTTTACATATTACTTGGCGCCAACTTTCGTTTTTCAATATTACCTAGAATCGTTTTCTTTCTTCCGTATAACCTGAAACTACCGAAAATACCTTTCTTCCCAAATGTAACCAGAAATGCTCCATTCTTCCCAAAATTAGCGATCTACGGAAGCATCCAGTTAGGGAAGAAGACATTCCAATGGCGAAGGTCCGTCCATCATCGCGGTTCAAATCACCGCCGGTGTCGTCCAACCCGGAACAAATAAAAATTCATGCCGAAAAACTGCAAAATCAGCGGAAAAGATGAGAAAAAATCTATGATGGAGGGATTTTGATATAAGAGAAGCAGAGAAACCCTCCCAACTATAAAAATTAAGATCTACATGTAAAAAACATATATAAAAGCCACCCATTAGTGCTTGACCAATTATGGACATCAAATAAGAGGATAAAAATGGGCAAAAGCGTAAAATACTCGTCAACGAGTGACAAGTTCAATTTATATATCTTTTTGTGATCCGAATAAAATGAAAGAGGAGGAAAAATAAGGAAGAATGCAATTTTCAAAATGTCATATCTCGCCCATTTTTTATCCGTTTTTGCATTTTTTTTGTTTTTTCTCTTTTTTTTCTCCTCTTCCACCTCATTAAGATATCTTAGGACGAGAAAAAATAAGAAGAAAGAGGAAGAAAGAAGAAAGTGGAGCTTCGTCGGAAAGCTTCCACTTTCTTCTTTTTTTTTTTATTTTTTATTTTTTTTTTATTCTAATTTATCTTAATGAGGTGGAAGATGAGGAAAAATGAAGAAGAAAAAAATGGCAAAAATGGATAAAAAATGAGCGAGTTATTGCATTTTGAAAATTGCACTAAAATCGTGTTGTCGAAGACACAACTAAAATTCAAGTCGTGTCTTCGACGGCACGATTTTACTGCATTCTTCAAAATTTCATAACTCGCTCATTTTTTATCTATTTTTGCCCATTTTTTTGCGTTCTTTCTTATTTTTCCTCCTCTTCTATTTTATTAGGATCACAGAAAGATATATAAAATTGTGTTCTCAAAGAGACAACTCAAATTCAAGTCCTGTCTTCGACGACACGATTTTACTGCATTCTTTAAAATATCATAACTTGCTCATTTTTTATCCGTTGTTGCCCATGTTTTTTCCGTTCTTCCTGTAACACCCGAAAAATCGGTATGTTTACTAAAATTGCTATTTTAGGAAACTGGTCTAAAATAGAAAAGTTTTGCTACTAGTTTTGATTTTTGGTGATATCTTATAATCTGGTGTATAGAATTATTATTTTAATGATTATGAATGTGTGGAATTAATAAACCAGATTAAGCAGTTTACTAGGGCACGAGGACTAGCCTTGGCGCTGAGGCTAGCCTGGCGCCAGGGTTTGTGCGCACTAGACGCCAGGGGTGAGGGCCAGGCACTAGGGTGCGTGTATGAAGTGTTGGGACTTGTTCAAATTATTTTGATGCTGTAAGTTGGACCTTCGTAGCTTGGGAATTTATTTTTGGTAACTTTTGTGCGCGCACCAGAAGTCAGAGAAGCTTTGGTCGCCGGATGTGTTGGGCACCAGGGACCACTGGGCGCCAGTGTAGTGTAGGGTCCCAGAGCCACTTGGACACATGCCTGGGGACGTGTGCACGTGTATGATGAGTCGTGATTTGGTTAGCTTTGGCAAGGGACCAAACCAAGGAGAAGTGGGAATTTTGAAATTATTCTAAATCCGGTTTAAGTTGGTTTATTTTTTGGAATTCTTAATTAAGAGAAATTAAGGCAATTAGTAAGATAATTATGGGACGTCAATTAAGGTGGAATTCGGATGGTTAATCCGATTAATGGCGTGACTTGGCAAGTATGGAGATCGTGCCAAGATTTTGAATTCAATTGGGGGGTTACATAGTTATCGAAACCACTTAATTGATTTAAAATTCCTACCAAATAGGATGTGTAACCGAAATTGGTAATGGTATGAGCACATCTATAACTGAGATCGTGCTCTGATTTGTGTCAAACTGTAGCCTTTGGATGATGATTGGATCGACGATGGAGATTTGCCCTTAAACTCATGGAGATTAGACCTATCCTATTAAACTCACTAATAGAGCAGCCGGCAACCTTTTAGATTTTTTTTGGGAGTCGAGCCACCAGCAAGGTGTCTCGTCCATTCTCCTCTCAGCCAGTAGCAACCTAAGTGGTGGTGGTGGGGCAAGCTGTGGTACGTGGATCGCGAGAGCAAGGGAGGTGATTGGAAGGAGGCTACTCGCGTAAAGGAAGATCGGATTTTTGTAAGAGGTATGTTTTTTTTCCCACAAATTCAAGATACCAATTCTAATGTTTTATGATGGATATGCTATCTGAGTATTGATGTGAATGTCGATGTTAAAATGATTATTTGCTCTTGATGTTGATCAATCGATGAGAACACCATCTGATATTTGATAAATGCTATGTTGAACCGATCAATATGAACCATTATCATGCATGGCTCTAGTTAGACCATCTAGTATGCTCACTGGTTGAGTCAAGTTGATTACACTTTGTATAATATTGTACAATTGGTTGTCCACTTAAAGCTATTTTCTTTCCTTTGTTCCAATGATTAAATCTTGTCGATGTTCTTGTAGTGTCACACCGGATTCCTGGTTGTTATCTTATGAGGAGTCTTGATTTCAAATAATAAGCTTTCTGATTTATAACTGCTGGTATTCGTGAGATACAGTACTCTAAGTCAGCTGTGAGTCATCAGAAATCATGTCATGAAAAGGTTGTCTCTTTTGAGTCATACTAGTCGAAATAGAATAATTAAACGAAAACTATTTGTCTAAGAGTACATACAGGAAGATAATGACATAAAGTAATAATCTTTATGGGTAAGGGTTACTGGAGTTCGAAGGTTACTGTACCCCTAGTTGTCTCATGAGTCAGTGATGGGTGTGTCCTGATATAATTGTCCTAATTGCAGTTTGCAAGTTTAAAGAGTATGAGTATGAAAAATCTGTTTTGGGAATAGTGATTTAGGAAAGAAATTGCCCATTACAGAGCTAATGGTGACTTGGAAAACACATAGAAAGGTAAGACACTAAGTTTAGGAGGCTCTGATAAGTATTAAATCGAGTAATAAACCGTAACGGTTAAGTATGATTAAGGTTAATGCTCTCGGCCAGACTTAGTTCTGCGCCAACAGACTGTATTATAAAAATTATAACTAAATACAAAAAATTCATAAAATTATGTCTAAATTAGGTTAGAAGCTAGAGACATGGGGCTGTCTGTTATAAAAATTTCAGATCAGAATAGGTTATGTGCAGACCGTGGTAAACCTGGGAATGAAGCTGTTGTGCAGGTAGCAGTGTGGACCTGTGTTGTGTAAACCTTATCTTATATTAACCCTATACCCTACATCAACTTATGAAACGTATAAATTATATTTGTAACCCTGAAAGTTGGAGTTAATAGTGTCTAATAACTATCTAGATCCAGAAAGAGAGTCGTATGGAACCGAATCATTCCTTCGTGGTGCATTGCACCGCAAATCTGCTATCTTTTGGAACCAAGCTTGAACTCTTAGATTCCAGGTTAGGGTTTATTATCTTAAACCCTACCATTTGGTACGTATGACATATAACCCTCAATATTGTCAAAACTAGTGATGTCTAGATTGGAGCTATGCATGGTGAAGGCGTTTAATGAGTCATTCCTGATAAGTCTCAGTTTTGAGTCATCCTGTGATTGAACATTGAGAATTCTTTGATAACTCTTGCGTGAGTCAATTTTCATTGAGATATTAAGAAATCCAGTGTACTCCTTTGAGAGTCTATTTTTTAAAGATTATGGTATAGGTCTCTATATGAGAGAACCCTTGTTAATTCAAGATTGATTCAGTTCTATGTAAACTGCTTCTCCACTAAGAGTTTTGATGAACGCTCTTAGATTGGAATCATAGTATACTCACGAGCCATTGCTAGATCTTGCGAGATCTCAGATTTTATGACCAACCTTTGTAGTCCAGCCGATGACGGCAACACGTGCACTTTAGACTGTATGATATTACGGAAGATACAGTCTCCGCTCATTATGCCCGTAAGCACCGATGGGGCCAGCATCCCTAGACGCATGGCCGGGTTCCTCTGTAGAAACTCTAGGATGTTCTGGTAATTGATGTCCATAGGGGAAGTGGACTGAACAGAGAGCAGTAATTGTTATCTCCGACACTCTGTATGTTTGGAGTCAGTATTCATTATTATTCTCCTTCCAACGCAGTGTGCGTTTGGGATCTGAGTTAATATTTATTTATTCTTGACCGTTGATGGTCCTTGGTGATGATTATTATCGAAGTAAGTGAACTCTGTATTTGCTCAACCTAATCTTATCAAACGTGTCTTTATCCCATGTTCAGCATTCCTATTGTTATTAATTTGTTGTGGGTTTTTCTTGGCTGCTACTGGGTATTTCTTTCGAAATACTCATGCATCTCTCGATCCAGGAATCAAACCAGAAAAGAACTAAGAAGGTACGTGCGATGGAGCACGATGGTGGAAAGTTGACGATAGTGGATTTATTTTATATTGTTTTTACATTTTGTTTGTGGAGAACCTTTTAGCCTTTGTGCTAAGCTATGTTAAATTTTCTGGATTTTGTTGAGTTTTAATTATTGTAATAACTTAGTTAAACTCGGAGTTTTATTATTTAAGATTTTTGTATTAGCGGATATCGTTTAACATTCTGGATCCTGGAAAATGTCCCAAGTCATGTTATTGGGAGTGATGAGTTGATCGAGTATTCGGTCACGTCCCGGATTTCGGCCTGTGGATCTTCATTGTGTTTGTGCTTCTGCGCTATATTCGAGGCTTTGAAATTTGGGGCGTGAAACTTCCTTATTTTTCCTCCTCTTCCATTTCATTAGGATCACAGACAGATAAATAAAATTGTATTGTCAAAGACACGACTCAAATTCAAGTCCTGTCTTCGACAACATGATTTTACTGCATTCTTCAAAATTTTCATAACTCGTTACTTTTTATCCGTTTTTTCCCATTTTTTTATGTTCTTCCTTATTTTTCCTCCTGTTCCATTTCATTAGGATCACAGAAAGATATATAAAATCGTGTTGTTGAAGACACGACTCAAATTCAAGTCTTGTCTTCGATGACACGATTTTACTGCATTCTTCAAAATGTCATAACTCGCTCATTTTTTATCCGTTTTTGCCCATTTTTTTTCGTTCTTCCTTATTTTTCCTCCTCTTCCACCCTATGAAGATATATTAGGACGAGAAAGTAAGAAAAAATAAGAAGAAAGAGGAAAGTGAATGCTTTTCAACGTCCGGAGCTTCACTGGAAGCTTCCATTTTCTTCTTTCTTCTTATTTTTTCTCAATTTCTTGTCATAATATATCTTAATGGGGTGGTAGAGGAGGAAAAATGAGGAAGAAAAAAAGGGTAAAAATAGATAAAAAATGAGCAAGTTATGACATTTTAAAAATTGCAGTAAAATCATGTTGTAGAAGACATGACTAAAATTTAAGTCGTGTCTTCGACAATACGATTTTACTGCATTCTTCAAAATGTCATAACTCATTCTTTTTTTTATCTATTTTTGCCCTTTTTTTGCGTTCTTCCTTATTTTTCGTCCTCTTCCATTTTATTAGGATCATAGAAAGATATATAAAATCGTGTTGTCAAATACACGACTCAAATTCAAGTCGTGTCTTCGACAACACGATTTTACTATATTTTTCAAAATGTCATCACTCGCTCATTTTTTATCCATTTTTGCTAATTTTTTTGCGTACTTTCTTATTTTTCTTCCTCTTCCATTTCACTAGGATCACAGAAAGATATATAAATTGAACTTGTTGCTCACTGATGAGTATTTTACGTTTTTGCCCATTTTTATCCTCTTATTTGATGTTCATAAGCGGTCAAGCATTAATGGGTGGCATTTATATGTGTTTCTTTACATGTAGATCTTAATTTTTGTAGTTGAGAGGGCTTTCCCACTGCTTTTACATCAAAATCCCTTCGTCATAAATTTTTTCTCGTCTTTTCTGCTAATTTTGCAGTTTTTCGGTATGAAATTATATTTTTTCTGGGTTGGACGGCGTCGGCAGTGATTTGAACCACGATGATGGACGAACCTTTGCCGGAATGTCTTCTTCCCCAACTTGATGCTCCCGTAAATCACTAATTTTGGGAAAAATGAAGCATTTTGGATACAAAATGCACAAAAAACGTAAAAGAAGGGCATTTCTGGTACTCTAGTGCCGATTCTAGGTCATATGGGATTTCACGAGAAAAACTAGGTATTATGGAAAAACGAAAGTTGGCACCAGATAATATAGAAAAACTCCTATTTTTTGCTAATTTACAAGGAAAGTAGCAAATACTCCGTTAAGTTTCTATTTCGGAGTAACATGCATCTTCCAATTAACTCAAATCAGATTGAGAAATACCACAGAGAACTCGCTGTAGCAAAAAAAAATTACAATAGGAACCAGCTGCACCGTCAATCTCCAAGATCGACGGCTCCATGACGCCTTGACATAATAGTGGACACCTAGTTAGAATGCATACAAAAAGTGTGTGCACCGTCAATCTCCAAGATCAACGCCTCTATGACGCCTTGGGATAATAGTGATGTGGTCGGCCGTTGTACCCAATATTTTCTAGTATATAAGAGGATTGCACCGTCGACCTTATCTCATCTTACGGGCTTTATCTAACACTTCACATGGAAATTTTGTCTTAGGGGCCGTTTGGGGCGTGATTATAAGCAAATATCCATAGTGGATTTTCCAGATCCACTATAGCATCCGACCCTATCCAGCTGAAACATCCACATCCGACCCTATCCAGCTGAAACATGACCTGAGGTGTTTCAGCTAGATAGGAAAAAAACATGGATGCTACAATGTAGCAAAACATCCACTCTGGAGTAAGACTTTTGCTTTTAATCACGCCCCAAACGGCCCCTTAAGAGTAAAACTTTGTAGACATCCTTTGGACAATGTATCGATTTTTGTAATAAAGTAAGACTTTTCCTACCTCTATTATAGATCGGGTAAGAGTCGTAAGACTTTTGTTTTTGGAGTTTTTGTCCGAGCCAGCGGTTTCGGAACCCCGACCTGCATTCGCCACCAACGGTACGCTGACATGTCAGCGCACACTTTGCCCCATATTAGCTTCACCATTTTCTCACGTGAGTAGGGCCTGAGGTGCTGACAGGTCAGCGTCCCATTGGTGGCTAATGCTGATTTGCTTCCCAAAAGTTCAGACCATTGCAGCTTCCAATAGTACTCAATCAGCATTCACTCACTCATGAACTGCTCCAGTCATCTGTACTGTGAACGTATATATTTTCACCGCTATGTTTTTGACAACATATAGTTTCACCCCAACTTGGTAGTATACATATATGTATTTAATCTTCATATTTTTGCTAGTATACACGTTTTTTTTATTAAGAGGGGTCCAAGTCATCAGGCTCTGACAAGAAGGGAAAGAGCGATCAACCTCTTAATGCACCTTATCCTTTATCCCACTGCCAATCTCCATCCCTAGGGCACATACAAGGCCACACATCATACACACCGGATAAACGGATAAATTAAGGGGCCGTTTGGGGCGTGATTATTGCAAAACATCCAGACTGGATTCTGGATATCTACTGTAGCATCCAGGTGGATTTTTACATCCAGCTGAAACACGTCCTGAGGTGTTTCAGCTGGATATATAAAATATCTAGATGCTACAGTGTAGCAAAACATCCCATCTGGATGTTTTGCTTTTAATCACGCCCCAAACGGCCCCTAAATGGGTTATAATCCGAAGTGCGTGGCCAACCAAGGACCTCCCTTCGTGTGTCCTGGCCATCTCAGTATACACATTTTCATGTAGTGACAAATTGGTATTCAGACAAATGAGAAGTATATATAGCACCTTCTTTTGACAACACAGAGCCAAAAGGGTTACAAGAGATTATTACTCAAAATTACTGCTTTCGCATAAGAGGTGCCCACGATAGAAGAGAATATAGGGAAACCAAGACAAAACAAAAGAAGAGTCAATCCCCCAACATAAACAAACACAACAGGTCTTGAAACTATGCAATTTCTCCCAATCATGTAGGCCGAAAGCCAAACTTATTCCATACCATACTACCTTTAGTAGGGGATTTCCCCTTTCACATTGCCTGGAGGACTGTAAAGGCATAAAGAAAGAGCGATCACGACAGGGGGTTCACCAGTACTCTTTGGACACACAACCCGTTTGCACCCCAATGCCAAAGTTTTCCTCCACACAATCTGAAGATACATCCTACAGGACTCATTGTCACAAGTATTGTTGGCATGGTGGTAGTACTCCTTCAATTGCACCCACCCCTCCACCGCTAGCCGGGGAGAACCCACCGGATCCCCGTTCAAATCCTCGTTGGACCCGAACTTGTTATCATTTAATTTAACAGAACCACAGCCCTTGTGGCGCCTCGCCAGCCGGTCGGCCATCATTGCTAACTTCGGGCTCCACCGGAGAGGTGGCACCCCGACTGCCGCTCGGGCAGCATTGTGGACGGAGAGGAACTCTTCGCTCTCCGTGGTGTTAGAGATTCCGGCGAGGAGGCGACGATGGCCCAGGACATTGGCTGAGCCCACACCAGACATGGTCAGAAGTAGTGCAACTGCAAGCATCAAGTGTGGCATGTGTATAAGAGCCATGATCTCTTCTGGGTTGGTTTGGTTGTGTGGCTTTGATCACATCTTTATGCTATATATATATATATATATATATATATATTACTCATCACGCGGCTTTACAGTAGCCGTCGGCCGCTGTTTGATTTAGGCGTAGCAAAAGAGGCCGCATGAAATCATCTAATGTAGGCCGGCCGCTGTTTGATTTGGGCGTTGAACAGCAGTATTCGTGGGTTCATGCATATTGGATGCAATTTGGAAGAAGGTGAACGCAGATAGCCAGCCAGCCACCCACGAGTTAGAGCCCATAGTTTAGCCATTTCTGCGTCCATAGTTGAGCTATTTCTGCAAGCTGTTGGCTGTCTTCTTCAGATAAGTCGGTGAGTGTGAACCGTCGATTTTCAAGATAAATGGCTCTTATCACGTGGGCGCAAATCCATGGCACGCAAGGGGCAAGGAATAAGTTCTTCTTTTGGTCATGGATATTGGAACAATTGGCTCACTAAGACCTTTTTTGGTCAACATGCTGACTGAGACCTCTTTTTTAAGAGTTAATTCGGGATCAAGTAGGGTTTAGAAATATATATTTGGGAATCAAGTGCTAGCTAATTAATAAATTTGTATCTTACGATACTAGCAAAACTGCACGTTCAAAATGATGTTCTATAATTCAAAGCTTGAACCATGTCTTCTTTTAGTTTTGTATTGCTAATTAGATTCTTTCTCGAACCCATCTATCTTATACATATAACTTCTATAGAGTCCAAAACCGTCTTCCCTGAAGTATGTGTGGTCTTCACATTGAAGGGTAGTTTAATAACACTTTTTAAATTATAATGGTATTTTAAATAGAACACTCTTAATTATCTATTCTACCCTATTTGTTTTTGTTGGTAGTATAATAACATAGAATTGATTGTGCCATGATGTACAACCATTATCCAAATGCTAATCTTTTTTGTATCCTATACGTTATTTCTATGATTTACGCTTTCCCACCTGATCAGAAAGTCTTATTTTTTTATGACATCAACATGCTCGCTGAAACCTAATAGTAACATGATTGGGGATTTTGTCAAAAGAAATGAAGAGTCCTGAGATACTTGTGCACAAAAGAAACATGTGCACAAGTATAACTAGCCTAAAAATAAAACTTGTTCTTTGGCAATGGTACAACTCGCAAACGCTGGAAAGAGGCCAAATTGGAAACCAATGCATATAACTAGCCTAAAAATAATATCTTGCAGGAATTAGTTAAGATGAGATCCGCACAGCGCATTGCAAAGCCACCGACCCCTTCATCTTGCAGGATTTTGACCGGATGGGTGTAGGGGCAAAACCACCTACCCCTTCATTCATGGGGTCCTGCACAATCGCAGTTGCGTGGCCTGGAAGTGCCCAGCGCACCCAGGCTGGGGCACACACATATGAACAAGATGCTCTGTTTGTAAACATGACGGTACTTTTGAATCCTATCTTTGAATTAACATATACTCCTTTTTTTGCTACACTGTACCGGAAAAGTGATACGCAAGGCAGATCAACTGTTCAAGGTCTAGAGGGAGGACTAGTGAGATAAAGGACTGGCAATAATCAAGGATGACATATGGGATTCGAGCCAAGTGGATCAGATTTTTCCGCGGCTTATGTGAACTTAGATTATTTTCATTGTGTTTGGTCATGAGACAAATTAAAAAGGGAAATCAACTCAAGTTTGGTGGAGAATATGGACGAGATTAAGCTATAAGACTCAATCTCTAATCACTTAGATCTTCAATTAAGCCACTCGAATATAGTATTAGAGGTTAACTTCAGGACTTCTATAAGCATAACTTGTTTTTTTGCTAATCAAGGTATAGTGTAGGCCCCCTAATAGGGTATTTCCTCTTTCACATTTCTTGGAGGGTTGTAAAGGCATATGGTTAGAGCGGGCGCAGTACTCTTCCTTCATACAATTTGCTTACACCCCAATTCGAGGTTTTTCCATATTATCTGACCAATGAGCCTGGATTATCATATTACCTGGTTTTTTCGAGCTCATACCATATTACTTGGTTTCAGATTGAACACTAACCCTAAACTTTTTCCCCTCCTTTCAGGTTTTACATTTCAACGAATTATATCTCTTTATTTTTGATCTGTTTTCGCTTTTTTTTTGTTCTTCAATTGTGTAAGTACCGTATATTTGTGTACACACGATAGATGGCTATCATGTACTTGATTACACGATAGCCGTGTATTACACACTTCAATGAATCATATCTCATTTATTTCTGATCTATTTTCGTCCATTTTTTCGTTCTTTTTTTTAGTATTCTTTCTTATCATGATGATATCATAAGGATCTTAAGATAATATCTAAAAAATATAGCAAAATCTAAAATAAATAGCATGCAGTGTCCCAACATAGTTAGGCTATCATCATGACAAGAAAGAGTAGGAAAAATAAAGAAAAATGAAAAAAATATGCAAAAATAGATCAGAAATGAGAGAATATGAATCGTTAAAGCTTGTCTAAAAAAATAGTTGTATAGTACATACACGATAATATTACACACTTCAACGAATCATCTCTTTTATTTTTTATCAATTTTTGCATTTTTTTATTCTTTCTTATTTTTAGTGCTCTTTATTATTTTGATGAATCGTTAAAGCTTGTCCTAAAAAAATAGCTATTATGTACTCGATTACACTTGCTATTGCGTATTTGCATAAATGTGTAGGAGTTACATTTAAAGGAACCTGGAATTAAGAATCCACTAGCCCTTTTAACCCAATCCACTAATCATATGAGGAAGGTTGATATGATACGTAGCAATTAGTATGAAATAAATGTTTTCTTAGGGCCCCTTGACTCGATCATCTTTCTTTTGGAATCACTTTTTATAAGAAGAAGATGAGGAAATAAACCTGACACCAAGTTGGCGGTGCAAGCATGGAATGTCGTATCGGATATCGGTAAAATATCGGTAGGCCAAAGAGACGAAATATCGGAGATATATCGGAGATATTGTGTAAAAAAATATCGGTCGTTAAAAACTAGTTTTTATCATATATTTTCACAATCTAACTTCTAAAATGAGTTATACTAATTTAAACAAAGAATACATTTCAAAATATGCATATTAGGATAGAAAAAAAACATGAAAGTTTTTTTTTAAAAAAAATATTTTTTAATTCAAAAAATACCGATATATCGGTCCGAAACCGATATATCGCCGATATATGGAAATTTTTGAAAAAACAAGATTTAAGGGTATCGGCGTATCGGTTTGTGTCCGATACCGATATATCGGCGATATATCGCCGATATATCGGCGAGACGATTTTCCATGGGTGCAAGGCTGCTCATGTCATACACCAGAATGTATGGGCCAAAAGGTTAGGGCTTTACAAAAAAAGTCATATTTTTTTAGTTATGTTGGCTCACACCCATCAACATGTACCCGTGCCGGATGATCCAAGCCATCAGATTTTGATCCAGCAGTGGCCGTCAATACAGAGGGCAAGCAGGTTTGAATCATCACCCGGTCTGAGCACCATAGGAATAATATCCCATGGGGCTCTTTTTCCTCCAAAACCCGCTTAAATGTATCTCCAGTCTCTTAAAAGTTTTTAACATGGTGCCGTGCCGGGGTAGTGATGCAATATTGAAGTGGCTTCTGACATGCATTACAAATAGATGTCAAGACTTTTTCTTGCTAATTTACAAGGAAAGTAGCTGATACTCAGTTAAGCTTCTAAGTTTCTATTTAGGAGTAACATGCATCTTCCAACTTAACTCAAATCAGATTGAGAAATACCACAGAGACCTCGCTGCATCAAAAATAATAAAATTACAATAGCAACCAGCTGCCAATCTGATCACTTGGGGGTAATCAGGACTTGATCACTGAGGGCCCAATTGAGGCATTCAACACCGGCCGGCAGGGGTGCTGTGGCACAGATGTGACATTGCTGCAGCGCCCACCAATGGCAGAGGTAGTTAGAGCGGAGCTTGCCTTCACGGCAAGGGCACAGAGGTCGGGGAGGGAGAGGGGCCGGTGGGAGGAGGCGAGAGGCATGAGGAAGTAAATCTGGTCCAGTTGGAGCTCCTCCTTGTCATAAACATGGGGCATTGGTGAGTCCACTTGCATAGACTCAGAGCAACATAGGAAGTGGCCCGGATTCTCCAATAAGACTTCTCCTGCCTTTATCGGCTGCTGGAACTCCTGCAGCCTGCCGTCTGGGAAGATCACCCTTGCCACCAGCGGCAGGAATGCCCTCGCCGGTGCGCCGGAGGAAGTGCAATTGCCCATTGTTACAGATTGCTTGGTGTTGGTGATACTGAAGCAGGGTGATATGGTGACTATAAATAATGTTAGGCAAGACACTTGGTAACATATGGTCCTTAATTTACGTGAAAAGACGGAATTAACCTTGAGATGATGAGGTAAGAAAGGCACTGTGGCCTCATGGGTTTCCAAAAAGAAGGGGTGATTGTGGAAATAAAAAAAGATGCTGGGGTGAATCTAATCACGAGTCAAAAAGGAAGCCCGTGTGAGTCACGGGGATCTTTGTCTAAAGTATGCTTTCCTATGTGCCTACCTGCTACTGCTCCTTTGTGGATTAAATGGCCCGATTTCTTGGAAGCTTGGTGGAAGAAGGTAATGTTATCTGAAGATTGCTTGACCTGGTTGGGCATTGAGTGGAGAATAGACATCCAAATGGCTGCTCCTTTATGTTTTGATTTTGAGAGCCAACCAATTGATCTTTCACTTGCTTCCCATAGTCACGAGAATGAAGAGGCATGCTGATGGAGCTTTTAGTGAGTTGTAAGGATTTTGCGGAATTTAATTGCCGAGTCTCTTTTTAAAGAGAACAGAAGTGCCAAAACTAGGGATGCCACTGGGGTGGAGTCACTCATGTATATGCTGAATAGTAGTATACGACATGTACTTTATCCTAGCTTGTGGCAGCTTCTTTCAGCTTGGATGTAAATGGAATCGTCATTTCTTCTCTCCTCTTGAATCTTCGTCCCGAAACAAAAAAGCAATTCAAAAGTATCACAATTCACACCGTTGAATTCATGTCTCCCATCAAGCTTCCAAGGAGCTTCATTCCACTTAGTCCACAGTTCACACACTAGCTAGATGACATACATGCCACTTTGGGCCAGCGTAAAAAGTGAGGATAAGAGAGCAAGGATGGGGCCTTAAGATAGGAGCAGCCCATGCTGTAGCCACCATGTTCTACCAATTAAAGCAAGGCTTTAAGCCAGAAAAAGAAGCAAGACAAAAGCAAAATGTCCATGGCAGGAAGTTTCAGTGTCATGGACGAATTGGCTTTCCAATTAGATTTTTCTGTATACATGTGTGTCTCAGCGTGCGCTGGGGCATTGTGAGCCGTCGGATTTGGATCCAGCAGCGCTTTTTAATAAGATGGCAGGCAGGTTTGAATCCCTTGCCATCCCCCTCCATTACCGTGCGCCTATGGATATCGATCTGGGGGCTCGCAGCTTCAGTGTACATCCATGGTCATGAGCGAAGGTGCATGTTAACTTTTTTCCTTCCAATTATGTGCAAAGTTACTTGTCTCAATTTATGAATAAATACAAAGGAAATCAATTCTTATACTTACCTAATGTATCAAAAAACTTGTCATAGTTACCTAGTTCTAACTACACGTGATTGGACTTTTTTTTCTGAAACATGTGGTAAATATTGTTAAATAATAAGAGATGTACAATGATACAACAATGGTCTGCTTCCAACACGGAAGGGATGCCAGAAAGTTTATGCTGCAGACTTAACGTCTAAAGTCCAATTTATGCATGTACATAAAATTTTAAGATGTTGATTCCTACATTCCAACCTAAATCTATGAGAGTAGACAAAAATAGAGTAGCTTTTTAGCAGATAAATTATGGTGAATGTGCTGACAAGAAAAGCATTAAGAAGAAGCATTAATGTTAGAGTAGAGCACACTAACATTTTCTTTTTAACACACCGTAACAGTGCCTTTTGCTTCTTGTTTCAATAATAAGCACAGATGAATGCTTGTATATTGGGAGAATATTTCTAGTTTCATAGCAACATTGCAAGTCACAACAGTTGGAGGAAGCATGCATAACAGCTTCCTCGGTATTGCCTGCATTTTGGCCAAAAAGATGGAATGAGACCTTCATAATCATCCATGGAAAGTTCCTTGCAATAATTTTTTAAAATAGCTTTCCTAGTCGTTTCCTAAATCACTTTCCGTCCAAAAAGAAGCTAACACAGAAGATAAGAACCCTTGTGGGCTGCCCCTAGCTCCCTGCCATGGAAACGACACAAGTCTTCCTTTTTATACGGCTCTCCTCTCTCTCATGATTAGCTTAAATGGTAGTTACACTATAACATTGCAAGTCATTGGATTAGAAGAAAGTTTAGATAATAGCTGCCCTGGTTCTGCCCGGAATTTGGTGAAAAAGATGGATGGATAGCTTGACAATCATTCTTGACTCAAACCATGGAAAGCTCCTTTTATCATTCTTTTAAACTAGTTTCCGAGTACTTGCCTGGATCTCTTTTCTTCCAAAGCAAGTCAAAATAGAAGATACAAGGAAGTTAAGTAATTCTTTTCATAGTATTTTAACCAAAAACACTGTCATTTGCATTTAGCAAATGATTTCCTAGCTACTTCCAATGAATTAAGATGGGATTGATAGAACTCATATCTTATTGGACCACGCTTTAACAAACCATGCTTTGGACGGCTAGCATGTCATCAAAACTTGTATCAAGATAAGGTTGGTAGCGTTGATGAGTGTTATTCCTAACATGTTAATTACTGTGCTCATATATAACATTTAGGTACAAATATCGATAATTCATGTAAGAAGTGGATTGTAAAAACAAAAATAAAGTCTATATTGGTTCCACACTAATTAACTTTCTATTTTTCTATTTTTTTTTTGTTTTAGAACTCACAACCAAGGAATGTCGTATCGGATATCAGTAAAATATTAGCCGACCTGTAACACCTGGCCGCTGGTGATGGCCAGGTATATTATTGGTGGATAACATCTGTCTTACAGTATGGTAGAGAAGGGGGGAAGTGGCCAGGACGGTGAAGAAAACACCAAAGCTGGACTCTTTGGAGCGGCCTCCAGCGTCCAGTAACCCCCGATGAATCTCCAGCATCCAACGAAATCCGACGACCCCAGTAACTCTCCTGTGACTTGACGACTCTGACAACCTCGACAACTCCAGCGACTGGTTTTAAAAGAGAGGAGCAAGGGGTGAATAGCAGGGAGGTGGCAGTCAGTGACCATAGGCGACGCTGGTAACGACGGCAACCCCGACGACCTCCGGCTGATGGCGATTCGACAGCAACGCGCATGCAAGGTTGGATTTCAGACCAGATTATCACTCTGTGTATATTACTGTGTTTTGAAGTGATTTTGTTTTGAGAAAGAAAGATGAGGGAGGCCAAATTCGGCGACCCTATAGCCGTCTGGAAACGGCGAGACCTCCACTAGGCCACCACACGGCCAAAGAAGCAACGCGGCATCCGAAAGGCAAGACCTTTCCGGCCGCTGCAACTATAATTTCTTCCTAGTTGGACCGCCGAGACCCCAAGCAGGCATCATAATAGAAGAAGAGGCGAGGGCCGGAGCCGTTGTCAATGGCGATTGCGGTGAGCAGAGCCCAACCGCCGCCCTATGAAGGAGAAGCCTCACGACGGCGAGCTGTTGCTCCATCTGCCGTGCAGTTGAGGGGAAGAGGGAATCGGCAAAAAAGGGAATGGAGGGGGCTAGCCGGGCGAAGTCTTGGAGACGCTAGCATCCTGGAAGGCTGCATTATCCTATCCCACATTGTGTCCAGGAGCTGATGTGGAGTCAGGCTCTTCCGACGGTTATACCTTCTAAGGAAAGGAATGAGCGAGATAGTCACCCTCGAGGGATCTAGGGTGTGCCATGATTACCGGTAGTAATCGGAATAATAGTCACAGTGTTTTTGAGCTGTCTGTCATGTAGGAATAACATTCAGTGAGTCTGTCTATATGAGATAAAGATTTAATCATTGAAGATGAACTTGGGAAGCAATAAAAGACCTTGCTTGAAAGATTAATAAAAGATTCAAGTGGAACCATGTAATAGATTGCATAATATGTTAATACAAGTCTTATTTTTAATACTGATGATTGTGTACGATATCCCACTGAATATTTTTATACTCAGCACCTTTATGTGATGTAGGTGCTGTTGTGGAGGATTGACTTCACGTGCATTCGGGAATTGGGAGCCTGGTGGCGATGACGTTCAGATTGCTTAGCATATCTCCTTCTCCAGGTTTGTTCTACACCTTGTATTAAGGCGTGAGCGCCAACTATTATCTAGTATATTTTGAGTTGGATTACAGACTTGCACTTAGAGGACTTGTGTTGGTTTAGTTGACTTTGCATCTTGTAATACTATATGTACATATGGTTTTGTATTCATATTTTCAAACCCCAGTTATCACACCTATATGCTTAGTCAAATTTTTCAACTAATGATTTATCGCATAGAGGAATAATCCTCTGATTTTTCGCTACTACTCTGATTTAAAAATAGTTTTTAAAATACGGGCCGTGACACGACCAAAGAAACAAAAGATCGGAGATATTCTGTAAAAAAATATCGGTGGTCTAAAACTAGTTTTTACTATGTATTTTCACAATATAATTTCTAAAATGAGTGATAGTAATTTAGACAAGTATAAATTTGAAAATATGCATAAAATGCATATATAATTCAAAATATGTGATTGCATTTTAAACCCGTATCCTTCCACTTGGCATAGGATTGGAAACAAACGGGAAAGTTGATTTTTTTCCTTTTTTAATTTTTTTTAAAAAAGTCTTTATTTTTTCAAAATTACCGATATATCAGCGATATTTAAAAAAAAATGAAATCGAGATTACAGTGTATCATTTTATCGGTTGAAAGCCGATATCGATATATCACCGATACAACATTCCATGCTCACAACTGCTCCAGATTCCTAAAGATTTGATGACAATCAAACATTTCCAGTATATATATATATATATATAGAATCAGAGGAACACATAATTATAGATAATAACATGTACGTGAAGGAAATAGAAAGGAAAAAGTGATTTCCCTTGTTCCCCAACTGCACCACAGATGCAGGCGAATTTTTTTAATAAACTTTTTTGCCTGAATATAATGTTCCATATACAAGAAGCAAGTTATGACTGACGCATAGTATTAAATGTAGGGGAAGAGAAGCAACGAGAATAGTAAGGGTCCTAAGGGAGCTAGAGTTGTTAAGATTCGATGACAAGTTCTTATTACGCTGAAGTCATACAGTGGGCTCAATCCGAATAGTAAGGGAGTTAGAGTTGTTAAGATTCGATGATAAGTTCTTATTACGCTGAAGTCATACAGTGGGCTCAATCTGAAGTGTGTACATTTCAAATACTGCTGGCGTTAGGTGCGGTGTGTACAGCCATTTTAATGTTACATCCAAGAGCTTATCAACTTATAAACAAACAAGCCATTACATGCTTACACTTTGATATCGTTTATCAAACCCATGAATGGAATAGCTCACTTGCTAATGCATATGTTCTATGGAAGATGTTTGGAGCTAGCAGTACGTGCAGTATATATTAGGCTCTAATCGACCATTACATGACAATTTGGTTATATTTAGCAAGCAAAGAGGGAACTAAGCTCCACTGAAGCAAACAAATCACTTGCAAAGTCTTGGCCTTGGTCATGGGTTCATATAAAAACCTTCCCATCTACGTTCGGCCATGGCAATGTCTCTTTCATGCTCCATATAAAAACTCAACCATCTCTTCCTCTCACACATTAATCTTCATAAATCAAGCACAAATGATGAACTTCCAGGATAAAAAAAGAGGAATTTTAGCCTAAAATGCTACTCTAAAAAGAAAATCTTTCGTATTTTCCGTACCTTAAAGCTTTAAAATCCAAACATCAAGACATATGTATGTGTTGCCCCAAAACAATCAAGATGTATGCGGACGGCATTTTTATATGAATGTCATCATATACAATTGTCTTCTTGCGTATTTAGTCCGTATATACCTTTTTCTTTTGTGTTTTTTTCTGTTTTGCCAACAAGTTATACCTCATTTGTTGCATATTGATATACAACAACAACAAAAATCAATAGCTCAAGTATTATAGTAAAAGAATTCGAATCTAGAACTTACAAAAAAAGAGGCTAAGATGAGTTTAAATTGAGATCCAATGGCGCACAGGGGTTGATGATGAATTGAGATCCAATTGCCCGTAGTGCCGGACTCCCGAGGTAAGTTGTTACTAGGATTCAAAACAAAATTAGAATCTAGAAACAAAGAGTAATTGAAAAGTTTCAATAATTTTTCTCTAATTTTGTTGCACTACAAAAAGCCTCTATATACAAACTCATCTCATTTTTCTACCAAAATTGGAATTAAATAACTCCTCAAATTCTCTTCTTTTTTGCATTGGCATCCTCTATTCCGGAATTGCACTCAACTTAACGTCGAATTTACGCCCCCCGCCGCCCTCCCCCGGTCGCCGCCTTTCCATCCTCTCCGCCACCATCGTCCCGCTCCCGCCAATCTCATGGCGCGACATGCTCTCCCTCCGCGCCACAGCAGCCGGCACGACAACGGACGTCCGCCGCGAGGCACAGCACGGCCTCCTTCCAATGGCATTCCCCAGAGCAGCGCTCGCCTTCACGGCCAATGCTGCCATTTCCTCCGCCTCCAGTGGATGCCGCAGCCAGCTCAGCGGAAGCGCGAAGTAGAGCTGCCCAGGCCGGAGCTCCTCGTCATCTGTTAAGCATGAAAAATACACATTTTTATATGACTTTTTACCTATTTGTTTAGTCATGTTTTCCAATTAAAACGAGAAATAAAGTGAATTTTGGTAATTTTCTAAGTAATTAGGAATTAATTAAATAAGGCTCTCTAAATTGCTCAATTTAACATTGTTCCGTAATTTTATAAACATTTGGTGCGTCTAATTTGGGACATGTTTTATTTTGTACAGGTTCGCATGCTCGTACTGTTGAACAGCCAAAAGTGAAGCCGTTAGACGGGTTTTGAAATGCCAAAGCAACCCAAGATCTGAGATCACGCACAGAGAAGATCTGGACCGTTGATGTTCACTGATGAAGAAGACGGGCGTGGAATTAAATGAGGAGCATTCAGATTGATCCGACGAATGAGATTGCTTCGACGGGTTTAATTGGAAGAAAAGAAAAAAAAGAAAAGAAAAGAAAAGAAAGAAATCCGGACCGGTTCAATGGTCCGGTTCATTGAAAAAAAAAATAAAAAAAAATAATAAAAACAGAACCCGAGCCAAAGGCTCGGGTGTTCTGTCGGGGTAAGAAACAGAGCTCTCTCGAGCTCTGCTCGAGAGGCCGATAACCAGAGCAGAGGCCGACGAAGGATTCCGGCGGCCTGAGGCAGCTGGGCTCGACGGCGGAGTCACGGCGGCAAGGCTGAAGGACGGCGGGACTGGGCCGACGGTGGCGGTCAAAGCGAAGATTCTGAACAGAGCGGCGGCGGCCCTGCATTCCGGCGAAATCAGAAGACGGAGGCGGCCCGAGGCAGCTGGGTTCCGGCGACGGCGACCAGTAGAGCTCGGCAACCGGCAGAAGAGGAGTCACGGCGGTTCTGGAGTGAACAGAGCATCCTCTGTTTTGGAAAGGCTCGATTTGGAAAGTCCAGACCTTTATTTTGGGACGGATTTGGGGATTGTCCAGTGGAGAGGCGTGCCGAAGATGGAATCCTACTCGATTCGGGTTCATCCTAAGGGGGAAAGAAAGCTAACTTTGGATGTCTATAAAAAGGGAATCAGAGCCTCATTCGAAGAGGAGACCAGGAGTCCGAGCGAGGAAGACGAACAGAACAGTTGTTTTTCAGTTTCAAACTTAGTTTCATTTTTTTTCTTCTTTCTGCTTTGAATTTCATCTGCTGTGTTGGTGTGATTTGAAGATCGAGTTTGCATTGAACTGTTGCTGTGAACAGTAACTCCGGGAAGAGGAACAGTGCTTTTCTGGTTTATTTTCTATTATTCAGAAATTCTTGTAAGTTGATTTTACCTTTAATACAAATGAATTCCATTATCTTTACAGTTAATTTCTATAGCATGAGTAGCTAAATCCCTGTCTAGGGCTGAGATGAAGCCATGATTAGTTGTAGGAATAGTATTTATGCGATGCAATTGTTTTGTCTAAATTAATGCGTTTTAACGATTGCTATTCTCAAATTAATTGCATTGGATTATATGTTGAATATGATATTTGGATATTATCTGTGATTCATCGTATAATGGATACAGCTAATGATTTGAATCTCATCTGTTGATATGCAAGAGAATGCAAAATCTTATTTAAAAATCTATATGCTTTAATGCTGAAATTTTCCGTAGGAGAATAGATTGAATTCCAATTCTCTACGAGATAATCGTGAAAACAATTGCTGATTTTAAAAGAAATATTCCTATGATTGTCATGTGCTGATTCTTATGCCCTAGAGTTTTAAATTTTTGATTAAAGTTTCAGTTTTTATTTGTCAATTAGTTTCTTTTTCATAGATTATTTAATTGCCTTTAGATTAATTTCTTAGTTAAAGCTGTTTAATTGCATTGAGTCTTAGATTAATCGTAGTTGTAGTGAATCAAATCAATTTAATTCTTCAACAAGGGTAATAATCTGATCTTCGAATTAGAATTCCGCTACACAAGTCCCTGTGGGTTCGACCTCGTAAAAATTGTGCGATTATACTGCAAATCTGATTCGTACACTTGCGAGTAAAATTAGGAGACTAATTAAAACAACAACAAGTTTTTGGCGCCGTTGCCGGGGACTTGTAGGAAATCAAATTCTAAGACTAATTTTACCCTTGCAGTTAATTTTAGGTCAAAAAAAAATTAATTAAAAATTAAAAATTAAAAAAATTAAACAAAAATTTAAAAATTTTAAAACACGTGAGAGTTGATTGACAGTGGATGACCACGTGGACACGTGATCACACACTGCGTCTGGTTAGCAATAATTCTAATCCTTTAGAGAATAGTGAAACAAAAATTTATCTTTCATTCAAAATGGAAGATCAACCTGAGAAATCTCTGAGGGAGCTATTTTCTCCGATCACAATCAACCCTCCATCTTGCATAGTGTTGCCTGCAACCTCTGCAAAGCATTTTGAACTAAAACCCAAGATAATTCAATTGTTGCCCAATTATCATGGTCTTAACAGAGAGGATCCTTACATGCATGTAAAGGATTTTCTAGAAATTTGTGCAACATTTAGGTTCACAGACTTCTCTGATGAGTCTGTTCGTCTGCGCCTTTTCCCCTTCTCTTTGAAGGACAAGGCCAAGGCGTGGTTAAATTCTCTTCCCGCTGACTCTGTCACAACATGGGACATGTTGGTGAGCAAATTCTTGTCCAAATTCTTCCAATGGCCAAAACCAATGAATTAAAGAGAGAAATCACTGACTTTATGGAAGATGAAAATGAAAAATTTTATGAGAGTTGGGAAAGATTTAAAGACCTTTTACTAAAATGTCCACATCATGGGTTTGAAACATGGAGGTTAATACAACATTTTTACAATGGCTTAACTCAAACACACCGCAACATGATTGAATCAATGAATGGCGGTGCTTTCTTAGACTTGGGAGGTGAAGCAGCGTATAACTTCTTAGAGCGATTAGCTGAAAGGTCCCAACAGTGGGATTTTGCAGGTCATAGGGAGAGACAACATCAAGCTCCTAAGAAAGGAGGTCTCTACGAAATCAAAGATGACGTAGATGTTAAGGTCAAACTCGATGCGCTAACCAAGAAAATAGATGCCCTGAGTTTGAACCGGAGCATCAATGCCCTCAACATGAATGAAGCATGCTCTGTGTGTGCTAGTCCGATGCATATATCTCTGAACTGTCCTTCAATGAATACTTATCCAGAGAGTTATGCAGAACAAGTCAATGTCCTGAATAATTATGGGAAGCCGACAGGCAATCCTTTCTCTGAAACCTACAATTCAGGTTGGAGAAATCATCCAAATTTCTCCTGGAGACAGAGTCAACCACCTATGAATGTAGGTGGGCAGCCTATGCAACCCATGCATAATCAGTTTAGGCAGAGCAACCCACCTTATCCAGCTTTGTCTCAACCTCCTACCCAATATCAACAACCTGTCAATCAATCTCCATCCCTTACACAAAAACAGTCCTCTTTAGAGGACACTCTCAAATCTTTCATCCAATCTACAAGCCAAGTCATTCAGTCAACTAATCAAGCTATGCTTGAGATGAAGAACTCTACACATATGAATACTCAAGCAATTGCTAAGTTAGAGACTCAAGTTGGTCAATTGGCTACTCAATTAGCAGAAAGAGAGAGAGGGAGATTCCCTAGTCAACCTGTGCCTAACCAGAAGGGCCAATTCTCCATTGGTAATAGCTCCAATTCTTCACAGAATGAGGAACATGTTCAATCAGTCATTACCCTTAGGTCTGGCAAGCAAATTGATAATAAAATTGAAACTCCTGAAAAAGAAGAAGGTGAGAACACTAAGACTGAAATAGAGACTAAAGATTCTTCTCCAACTGTCGACAGTGATTCTCCACCTAGGAATTTTGTACCTAGGGCACCTTATCCGCAAAGACTAGCCAATCCTAAAAAAGGTGCACAATATGGAGATATTCTAGAAGTGTTTAAACAAGTGCAAATAAACATTCCTTTTCTAGATGCAATCCAACAAGTGCCTTCATATGCAAAATTTTTGAAAGATCTAGTCTCTGTCAAAAAGAAAAATAATGTTCCTAAAAAGGCGTTTCTAGCAGAACAAGTCAGCTCTGTCATTCAATGTAAATTTCCTATCAAATATAAGGACCCTGGTTGTCCCACAATTTCATGCATGATAGGGAAACATCAGATTGAGCGAGCCTTGTTAGATCTGGGGGCAAGTGTGAATTTATTGCCCTACTCTGTGTATGTGCAATTAGGTCTGGGAGAGCTAAAACCCACGACAATGACACTTCAATTAGCTGACCGTTCGGTTAAAATTCCTAGAGGTGTTGTTGAGGATGTTCTGATTAAAGTTGATACATTTTATTTCCCTGTGGACTTTGTTGTCCTTGATACTCAACCTGTTCCGAACATAAGTGGGCAAATACCTGTCATTTTGGGTCGTCCATTTCTAGCTACATCTAATGCTATCATTAACTGCAGAAATGGAGTGATGCAAATTTCTTTTGGGAATATGAAGGTGGAATTGAACATTTTTGACATCAGTAAACAACCACCTGACATGGATGATATGAATGAAATAAACCTGATTGAAACACTTATCCATGAAACATTTCTTCAAACACATTCCCAAGATCCTTTAGAGGCCTGCTTAACACATTTTGGTTGTGAATTTGATATCGATCAGTCAATTAAACAAGTAAACTCATTGCTTGAGTCTGTACCTCTGATGAGTACTGAACGGTGGCAACCAAAAGTGGAACCTCTTGCCTTATCATCATCACCAGTAGTTCCATCTAGTGTTGAGCCACCTAAATTAGACCTGAAACCACTGCCTGATACTCTGAAATATGCTTATTTAGGTCCTGCTGAGTCCTTACCTGTCATTATAGCATCGGACCTAGATGTAGCTCAAGAGCGTAAACTACTTGATGTTCTTGTAAAGCACAAAGAAGCCATAGGGTGGACCATTGCAGATATTAAAGGCATCAGTCCCTCTATTGTTATGCATAGAATTCATCTGGAGGATGATGCCAAGCCCCCTCGTGAATCTCAAAGGCGTCTTAACCCTGTAATGCAAGAAGTTGTTCGAGCTGAAATCCTTAAGCTTTTAGATGTAGGAGTTATCTACCCAATCTCTGATAGTAAATGGGTAAGTCCTGTTCAAGTTGTGCCGAAAAAGTCTGGCATAACTGTAGTGAAAAATGATGCTGATGAGTTAGTGCCAACTCAAGTTCAAACGGGTTGGCGTGTCTGTATTGATTATAGGAAGTTGAATGCTTTGACAAGAAAAGATCATTTTCCCCTTCCTTTCATTGACCAAATGCTGGAAAGGTTAGCGGGACATGAATATTATTGCTTCCTTGATGGTTATTCTGGTTATAACCAAATTCCCATAGCCCCTGAAGACCAAGAAAAGACCACTTTCACGTGTCCTTTTGGTACCTTTGCCTACCGTCGCATGCCCTTTGGCCTATGCAATGCACCTGCTACCTTTCAAAGGTGCATGTTGAGCATTTTCTCTGACATGGTAGAGCGATTTTTAGAGGTATTCATGGACGATTTTTCTGTCTTTGGGTCCAATTTTGATGAATGTCTGCACCATCTATCTTTAGTGTTAGTGAGGTGTAAAGAGAAGAATCTGGTACTTAACTGGGAGAAATGTCATTTTATGGTTCAAAAAGGAATTGTTCTTGGGCATATTATATCTAATAAAGGCATTGAAGTTGATAAAGCTAAAGTTGATTTGATTTCACATCTTCCACCACCACGAACTGTGAAAGAAATCAGATCATTTTTAGGCCATGCTGGATTTTACAGAAGATTCATTAAAGACTTTAGTAAAATTTCAAGACCTCTGTGTAATCTTCTTGCAAAAGATACACCATTTGTCTTTGATGATGCTTGTAATAATGCCTTTCAGAAACTCAAATCAGAGTTAACATCTGCACCTATTATTCGGCCACCTGATTGGAGCCTACCTTTTGAGATAATGTGTGATGCCTCTGATTATGCTATTGGTGCTGTGTTGGGGCAGCGAATTAATAAACTTCCCCATGTGATTTACTATGCCAGTAAAACATTGAATGATGCTCAACTTAATTATTCTACAACTGAAAAAGAATTGCTGGCAGTAGTCTTTGCTCTAGATAAGTTTCGGTCTTACTTATTGGGATCGAAGGTATATATCTATTCGGATCATGCTGCATTGAAGTATCTTTTATCTAAAAAAGATGCTAAACCTCGTCTTCTCCGATGGATATTATTGCTACAGGAATTTGATATTGAAATTCGGGATAAGAAAGGTTCCGAAAATGTTGTAGCCGACCACTTATCTAGGTTGATAGTTGATTTTACTGAAGAATCATTGCCCATAACTGAATCTTTTCCTGATGAGCAATTACTTGCAGTGTCCCAGTTGCCTTGGTTTGCAGACATAGTTAATTATCTGGTAACTGAACAAATTCCATCTCATTGGTCTTCCCAAGATAGGTCCAAATTTTTGTCCAGAGTTAAGTACTTCTTTTGGGATGATCCATACTTATTCAAGTATTGTCCCGATCAGATTATTAGGAGATGTATTCCTGAACATGATCAACAAAGCATCATTTCTTTTTGTCATGATCAAGCATGTGGGGGCCATTTCAGTTCTAAAAAGACTGCTGCAAAGATTTTGCAGTGTGGATTTTATTGGCCTACTATTTTCAAAGACTGTCATGCTTATTGTTCAGCATGTGGAAGATGTCAGAAGTTAGGAGCACTTTCACGTCGTAACATGATGCCTTTAACCCCAATCCTTATTATAGACCTTTTTGATGTCTGGGGTATTGACTTCATGGGACCTTTTCCTAACTCTTTTGGCAATCTTTATATCCTTGTGGGGGTAGACTATGTCTCTAAATGGGTAGAGGCCGTAGCATGTAAAACCAATGACCACAAAGTGGTGGTCCAATTCTTAAAGGATAATATTTTCGCACGTTTTGGTTCTCCTCGTGCTATCATAAGTGATGGGGGAAAACATTTCTGTAATAGGGTTTTTGAACAATTAATGAAGAAATATGGCATAACCCACAAAATTGCTACCCCATACCATCCCCAGACAAGTGGTCAAGTTGAGATTTCTAATAGGGAGATTAAGCATATTTTGGAAAAGACAGTCAATCCGAATCGCAAAGATTGGTCGCTGAGACTTACCGATGCTTTGTGGGCTTACCGTACTGCATTCAAAACTCCCATTGGAATGTCTCCATACCGTATTGTCTACGGGAAAGCTTGTCATCTTCCTGTTGAAATTGAGCATAAAGCTTATTGGGCAATTAAGCACCTGAATTTTGATTTACATAGAGCAGGAATTCAAAGGAAACTACAATTGAATGAGTTGGATGAGCTTCGTAATGATGCTTATGAGTGTGCAAAATCATACAAGGATCGCATGAAAAAGGTTAATGATCAAAATATTCTGCGAAAATCTTTTACATCGGGGCAGAAAGTTCTTTTATACAATTCTCGTTTACATCTGTTTCCGGGTAAACTGAAGTCTCGATGGACAGGACCTTTTCTAGTTCGTGTTGTTTATCCACATGGAGCAGTTGAAATAGAAAATCCAAAGAATGGTGATATATTCAAAGTTAACGGGCATCGTCTTAAACCATTCTTGGAATTGCAGCAACCTCAAATTGATGAATTGAGTCTGGCAGACCCGACTTATAATGACTAAAGTTGCAGTAATTTGTCTTGTGCATAGTGGGTCTAGTTTTCTTTGCTTGCTTTTTCATTATTTATCACTCACATTGTTAGGTTCATGATTCTCACAGGATATCTTGATGGCTGCCATATTCTTACACCTATGGGTGATGCCTGCACAATTAGAAGAAGTAGTGAATGAACATCCACTGAGTTCAGACTTAGATATTCCAGTCGTCTATCCTTGGGCACCATTATTTCCACATCAGTTAGCGGAGAGTATGGATGACTCGCCCATAGATGAGCTTGATCTTCAGGGGCCCATAGCTGCTGTCAATGTTGTTCCAATTTCATATTCGTTTTTGTTTCCCCGAGAGTCTAGGTGGGAGAGATTGAAGAGAAGTTTGGGAACATTCTTATGCAATTTGAGAGATGTCACTTGGTCATATTTTTATTCTCTGTGGTTTCACGCTAAATCCTTGGTAGAATCTGCATCATCCATTAATGAGTAAAGGTTAATAGCTGTGTCTGGCTGAAGACGTAAAACTTAGCGCTACTGGGAGGCAACCCAAGTTTTTAGAATTTTTATTTTTGTGCTTATTTTCTTATGTTATTCTTGTGCTTCACTTGTTCTTTTCGTGTTGATAGATACTATAGCGTTTCAGTGGAGTGCAGGTACTATCTTTCCTTCCCTCGTCTATTATTTTCCTCAGTATTTATTTCATATCTTTTTACATTGAGGACAATGTTTCATGCAGGTTTGGGGGTATAGGAAGATATTTGTTTAGGATATCTTAGTTATTTTCTTGCTTGTTTTGAATTATTCAGTAAAAATTAAAAAAAATATATATATTTTAGGTTGTTTGTTAGTATTTTTTATAGGTTTTGGTAGTTTATCCCTTCGTGATGCATACTTCAATTTTTAAGAGATTAATTTACATTGGAAGTGTGAGTAAGTATACTGGAGGATAGAGTCACTTAACTGAGAAATAGCATTCTGTTACAGTCCTCTTGGATCAAGTGCTTGAGCTAATAAAACTCACTCACACACACCAGTTACATAAAGTAATACCTTCTAGAGATTTGTTGAATACTAATCTTCAGTGGGATGTCTTTAGTCAGAGTCATTGGATGATGTGTGGTTGTCTGTTGAGCTTAAACGATCATGATAGACCATTTACTTGGCTATGGCAAGGGCTTGGAACCGGAAATAGGTTGAGAGTATAATACAGCCTGGACAGAATAAAGATGTGCTTGAAAATATATATGCTGAAAAAAAAAACGAAAAAAAAAAAATATGGAAATGAAAATAAAGAAAAGGGGCTGCTTGACTATTATAGGATTAACTTAGGCTGATGCTCAGGTCCGAAGTGGTCCATCTTAAAACCTAATGCCCTAAGCCAACTGGCTGGGAGTCATTGGCCTGAGTCATTGCTAAACCTAAGCATCTTGAAGTCAGGCCTTACACAGTCCTAATGAAAAAAAAAAAAAAAGTCTGTGGTGTATTATCCTCTCAAATCTAGAATGTTGGACCCGAAGGAGGCGCGCAAGCATCTGTGCTATCATGAACCTAAAGATTACGATGACTATGTAGATTCTGATGTTCTTTGGTTAATGGGTAACACTGGATCTGTGTGAAACAGAGATTTAGAGTGTATTGCTACAATGTTCTACACTTTCTATTATTTAAAGTATCATGTTATATCATATTGAGCAGAAATTTTCAAGATGAAGGTGTAGAATAAAACCACTTACTTGAGCGCTTCTATATTCCAGTTGATTCTAAATGCAAGTACGTGTGGTTAGTTTTCTTAAGTATTGCAGTATGTATTTGAAGGGATAATAGGTTTTGTGTTTTGAAGTGTTTAGTTGACTTATTTCTCATTTAGATAAAGAATAAGGTTAATTTTATAAATACATGTTTGTGGGTAGCATGGCTGCAAACCCTCACGAGACTTCACTCGTCCAGCCAGGGACACCTGGGGGTTTAAAAGGCTTGTTGCATATGCTAAATGCAATCGTGATTCCCTACGACAGTGGCATTTATTTTTTTGAGTAGTTTTATTATTTTTCTTTTTGTGTTTTGCTTGAGGACTAGCAAAATCTAGGTTTGGGGGTATTTGTTAAGCATGAAAAATACACATTTTTATATGACTTTTTACCTATTTGTTAGTCATGTTTTCCAATTAAAACGAGAAATAAAGTGAATTTTGGTAATTTTCTAAGTAATTAGGAATTAATTAAATAAGGCTCTCTAAATTGCTCAATTTAACATTGTTCCGTAATTTTATAAACATTTGGTGCGTCTAATTTGGGACATGTTTTATTTTGTACAGGTTCGCATGCTCGTACTGTTGAACAGCCAAAAGTGAAGCCGTTAGACGGGTTTTGAAATGCCAAAGCAACCCAAGATCTGAGATCACGCACAGAGAAGATCTGGACCGTTGATGTTCACTGATGAAGAAGACGGGCATGGAATTAAATGAGGAGCATTCAGATTGATCCGACGAATGAGATTGCTTCGACGGGTTTAATTGGAAGAAAAGAAAAAAAAAAAAAAAAAAAAAGAGAAAGAAATCCGGACCGGTTCAATGGTCCGGTTCATTGAAAAACAAAATAATAAAAAATAATAAAAACAGAACCCGAGCCAAAGGCTCGGGTGTTCTGTCGGGGTAAGAAACAGAGCTCTCTCGAGCTCTGCTCGAGAGGCCGATAACCAGAGCAGAGGCCGACGAAGGATTCCGGCGGCCTGAGGCAGCTGGGCTCGACGGCGGAGTCACGGCAGCAAGGCTGAAGGACGGCGGGACTGGGCCGACGGTGGCGGTCAAAGCGAAGATTCTGAACAGAGCGGCGGCGGCCCTGCATTCCGGCGAAATCAGAAGACGGAGGCGGCCCGAGGCAGCTGGGTTCCGGCGACGGCGACCAGTAGAGCTCGGCAACCGGCAGAAGAGGAGTCACGGCGGTTCTGGAGTGAACAGAGCATCCTCTGTTTTGGAAAGGCTCGATTTGGAAAGTCCAGACCTTTATTTTGGGACGGATTTGGGGATTGTCCAGTGGAGAGGCATGCCGAAGATGGAATCCTACTCGATTCGGGTTCATCCTAAGGGGGAAAGAAAGCTAACTTTGGATGTCTATAAAAAGGGAATCAGAGCCTCATTCGAAGAGGAGACCAGGAGTCCGAGCGAGGAAGACGAACAGAACAGTTGTTTTTCAGTTTCAAACTTAGTTTCATTTTTTTTCTTCTTTCTGCTTTGAATTTCATCTGCTGTGTTGGTGTGATTTGAAGATCGAGTTTGCATTGAACTGTTGCTGTGAACAGTAACTCCGGGAAGAGGAACAGTGCTTTTCTGGTTTATTTTCTATTATTCAGAAATTCTTGTAAGTTGATTTTACCTTTAATACAAATGAATTCCATTATCTTTACAGTTAATTTCTATAGCATGAGTAGCTAAATCCCTGTCTAGGGCTGAGATGAAGCCATGATTAGTTGTAGGAATAGTATTTATGCGATGCAATTGTTTTGTCTAAATTAATGCGTTTTAACGATTGCTATTCTCAAATTAATTGCATTGGATTATATGTTGAATATGATATTTGGATATTATCTGTGATTCATCGTATAATGGATACAGCTAATGATTTGAATCTCATCTGTTGATATGCAAGAGAATGCAAAATCTTATTTAAAAATCTATATGCTTTAATGCTGAAATTTTCCGTAGGAGAATAGATTGAATTCCAATTCTCTACGAGATAATCGTGAAAACAATTGCTGATTTTAAAAGAAATATTCCTATGATTGTCATGTGCTGATTCTTATGCCCTAGAGTTTTAAATTCTTGATTAAAGTTTCAGTTTTTATTTGTCAATTAGTTTCTTTTTCATAGATTATTTAATTGCCTTTAGATTAATTTCTTAGTTAAAGCTGTTTAATTGCATTGAGTCTTAGATTAATCGTAGTTGTAGTGAATCAAATCAATTTAATTCTTCAACAAGGGTAATAATCTGATCTTCGAATTAGAATTCCGCTACACAAGTCCCTGTGGGTTCGACCTCGTAAAAATTGTGCGATTATACTGCAAATCTGATTCGTACACTTGCGAGTAAAATTAGGAGACTAATTAAAACAACAACATCATCCTCAACGGCCAACACCTCCCCGCCAAAGTCGAGTTCGTCGGCGTCGCAGACGAAGCAGCCGGGGCTCCGCTCGAGCACCTCCGACGCCCTCGCGGGCGGCCTGAAATCGGCCAGCTTTCCGTCCAACATCACTACTGTTGCCGTCGAAATTGCCGTCACAGCGTCGCACGATTGGCAGATCCCCATTGTTCCGATTATTCGGGCGAAAATATCGGCGATTTTGGCGGTGGTGGTGGAGTCGCCGGGAACCATGGAGGAAGGAGAAGAGGGGCGGAGGGAAGAGGGTATTTATAGTGGAGGGAGATGAGGGTAGTTTGGGAATTTGAGGTGGGGAGCCACGTCAGAATTTGTGGCGGCTCGAGTAGGAATTCGTGCAACGACGCCAGCCTGGGGTGAGACGTGGCCTTTCAAAATAATCCTCAGAGATGCTCAAAATTACGATTTTAGAACCATTGAGTTTAAATTGGCAGGGAAGGACTTAAGGAGATAGGCCAACTAATATTTGACACCCTGGTCCCCAGTTGCCTGATTTGTGTTTGTAGCCCGGGGTACTTTAATATGACAAAAAACATAGCATAGCATGGACAATGTGATTACGTGAGTTCTGCGTGCTTATGTTGTTCGTTATTTGTTGCGTCGCCTTCTTTTTCAATATTTTCTCCCCTTCGCGATAGTCTCTCCTATTCCCCCCCTCGGGTCACTTTTAATTGAGATAATTAGTAAAAATAGTGTACCAAAATGAAATGATACTATTATCTAATTATTCTATGCAGCATGGGCAGTCGGAGACAATGACGATGACCATGGGATAGCGACCCAAGGCAACGCCGAGGTCAAGAGGTCTTCGCAATGAAAGGTGATTTACTCATTCAAAAAGCTAAGGCTTTTACTATGGACCGTGCATGTCAATAAAATTGATCAATTATGTGGTAGTCTTGATTAAAAGTGATTGAGAATAGAGTAATTTTTTGGAGTTAATATATCTTTTGACTATGAAGAAACAA
The DNA here is from genome assembly GCA_039654745.1 of Houttuynia cordata. Taxonomy (NCBI): domain Eukaryota; kingdom Viridiplantae; phylum Streptophyta; class Magnoliopsida; order Piperales; family Saururaceae; genus Houttuynia; species Houttuynia cordata. Next base: position 18,324,845 of record CM077508.1, on the reverse strand, counting down.
GTCACGTGTAATTGTGAGCTACGATAGCCTTAGCCAATTGGTCGTTTTTTTACTATAAAGATGTTTCTAAGCTCGTTTATTTACCCTCTTGATCATGGACATTGTAAGTTGGAAACTAATTTAGAAACTAATTATTATAAAGACAATTTTGATGCAGAAATGAAGATTGATATGGGCATGTTTTTACGCAAAGATTTTCATATAGACAAAGATAAATATTCTTTGGTTTTTATTTTTTTGTCATATATTAACATACCTTAGAGTAGCAATTTTGGGAGAACAATTGTGACGGCTGTTAGGGGAGGAGAATTCACACATGAGTTTTATTTTACCCATATTTGACCCAACTAATGGAAACACTCGCTTCTTCGGGTGCCCTTACAAATCTAAAATAGAATTTGTTCTCTAAAACGGTCTTTGCATAAATCATCTCATAATTTAGGTATCCCCAAGAAAAGAAAATATCATACTCCCCCGTTTCAAAATATTGTGTATATTTAAAAATATTATTGTTTTTATTAAACCTTTGGGCCCACAACTAAGTCACTTGTTTTTATTAGACCTTTGGGCCCACAACTAAGTCACGTGACCCTCTCCTCCCTCTCGTCTGCAAGCACCTATCCTCCCTCCTCTTCCGATTGTGAAATTCTATGACTAAAGCAAAGAAATTCCTCAAAAACAACCACTTTCTTTTCTAATGCAAGGACAAATTTAACCAAAATACTTCCTCCATCCGGAATTAATAGATTTGGTGTCCTAAAATGAAACCTGTGGGCCTTGTGAGGCCGGCAGTTGATCTTGTATTTGCGGCCGCAAGGGATCCGGCTACGGCCCATGGCCCCACGGCTTATGGCCCTATCTTCCCCCATATGGGCCATGACATCTCCTAACAGAAGCATCAGGACCATGATCCAGACCAGGCTGAGTCTTAGGCTTGCCATTGCAAATGCCTTGCACCAACAGCAAGGTGTGTTGATGGAAGTTGATGTCTATTTATTGGATATTGGGGGTGCCAAAAGAAGCCCCCCCTAATTTTAGCTCATTTTAGAAAAACCAAATGTATTTACTAATTTCGAACAGAGTAGTAGAGCAAAAAACCCTGAAAATCCCTTCAGATTACAACAGGATCCATGATCAAGCAATTAACAAACACTAAAAAAAAGAGATAGATACTTGCGGGAGTAGACAAAGGTGGCAGTGAAGGCGATGCTGGCCATGGTGATCACGACGATAGCGATGTGGCCAGCATTCCAGTCGGACCAGAGCCCGACATCACTATCACCAAAGCGTTGACGCCATGAAGCCGAAGAAGGAGGGCAGGGACACGAGGCGGAGGAGGAGGCCAGCCCTTCTTCCCCACGATGACGACTAGTCCTTGTTTTTCTAAGGAAATAGGAAAAGACAAAGTGAGAGGACATGGCTTGAATAGAAAAGGGAGATGGAAGGAAAAATGAGGGAGATGGTGTATACAGTACATTCAAGGGATGTTGAGACGCTAGAGATTGAGGGCTAGTATTGAGGCTCCTCTGGAAGCTTCATCATAACATCAGGGGCAACAGGAGGAAGTCACGTGACTAAGCCAAATGTATATAATATTTTAGAACATTGACAATCTTGTATACAATAATGGAAAGAGAATAAGATTTGGCCTTTGTAAACATACCAAGGGTGCGTTTGGATGCTGATACGTGAAAGGTTGAAAATTCATATCAGCCTAAAAATAATCATGCTGATATTTTTTTATTAGTGACAACCTGTTTGGAACTTGAAAGTAATCAAGCGAAAATTTCTGGCCTAATTTGTAAAAGGTGAAATATGTTTGGGAACTGAAAATAAATCACGCTGATAGGAATATTCGTCAGTTTTGGGTATCGTGTAATCGATTATACTATAGGTCCTATCGTGTAATCGATTACGATAGCTTTTTAATGAGACAAACTTCAACAATGCATTTCTTACTTATTTCTGATCCGTTTTAGCTTTTTTTTTTCATTCTTCCTCATTTTTAGTACTTTTCTTATAATGATGATATCATAAAGATGTTGAGCTACTATGTACTATTTATTGTGGATTTTGTGGGATTTTTTTAAATAAAATATCAAGGTAATTAGGATGTTAAGATGATCAGAAAGAGTATAAAAATTAAGGAAGAACAAAAAAAATGGCCGAAAATGGATTAAAAATGGGAGAGATATGAACTGTTGAAATTTACACGATAGCACACTTTATAGTGTAATCGATTACACTATAGCACTGGCTATCATGTAATCGATTACACGCTAACTTTTTTAATTAGACAAACTTCAACGATGTATTTCTTACTTATTTCTGATCCGTTTTGACCCATTTTTTTTTCATGCCTCCTCATTTTTAGTGCTCTTTCTTATAATGATGAAAAAATGTCCGAAAACGGACTAAAAATAAGGGAGATACAACGAGGAGGGGGGTTCCCTCGGCTTAACGGTGCGGCGACGGAGACGTCGGGGCAAACACCGCGGTGACCGGCTTTGGATGACCCGAGCAGTTGCCCGGGAGTGGTGGGCATGGGTTCCGTCAGCTCAACGGGGCGGCGGCGGTGGTGTGGTGGGGGGTTCAACAAGCGGCGGCGGCGATCGGAGGCACAGACTCTCTCGGTTCAACGGGGCGCCGTCGAGGTGGAGGTACTCACCGGGGGGAACAAACCTCTGGGAGAGAGTTGATATTTTTTTCGTTGAAAAGACGCGATGATCAATTCGTCAGTTTGATTCTCACTTCGGTGAAAATCAGTTTTTTAGGGGTGAAAGGTAAAAATTGTCACCTATCACCTTTTAGGCCCACTTTTCAGCCTTTCAACAACCAAACACTTTCAGGCTTGAAATGTGAGTTTTCACCTATCACCGTCACCGACCACTTTTCACCATTTCAGCTTCTAAACAGTTTTCACTTTGATAGGTAAAAATTTTCACCTTTCAGCTTCGAAACACGCCCAAAGAAGATGACAATTTTAGTGCCCTTAGCAATTTGGCTGGGTGTCATGATAGGTGGCCAAGGAGATATGTGCGGCAGGGTTACTAGAGCACTATAAGCACGCGTCTGCTAATGCAATCCACACGTTCGCATCGTGCCTAAAATTTAACCCACGTGTCTTTGGCCTCAATTCACGGGATCCTCCACATGGTTCTAAATTATTGCTTTCTCCATTGCCAGAACAGGCTTTATAAAACAACGTGAATACATACGGGTGATCATCCACGCGGTATCTTACGGCTACTGAAACTGTATCAGTGCCGTAGATTGATAACGTGGTCCTATCCCGTGGGTGTAGGATGTGACAGCACAGGCTGGGGAATAGGCGGAAGAGTTTGAGTTTCCGCCTGGAGGATGTTTGCCATGATAGCCTCAATTAACAGAGACCGATGTATTGTGAAGATCAACGGTGCACAAGCATGTCCTGTTGCACTCCAACTATCGTGTGACCGTCGATCCTGATGATTGACAACCTCCAAGCGGACAGAAAATTAACCCCACGGCGGTGGTGGAGGAGACAAGGAGCGGCTGGCGTGGGCTCGACATGGGCTTTTAATGCGTGCAAAAGATTTGGCTGCTTCCAGTGGGCCACCAATATCCATGAAATTTGAATAACATAATTGAATGATAATTGAAGGCATGAACCATCCTATGAAGCTTCCAAGACCTTTTTTTAGTGCAAGCACTAGGTTTATTATTGTTAAAGTCAAGTTGATTAAACTCTGAATTAGTTGGCTAGTTGCTATACTAGCACTAGGTTTGGAATCTGATTTATAGCATTTCTTAGAAGTAGATGGACTACACACGCAAGAAAAATCATGTTCACTTTATTGGTATGTCCCACTAATATGACTTAGAATTGAATTGTGAAAGTAAGACTTTTAAAGGCTAATACAAAGAGAGTACTGAAACTGCAGATGAAAAATATGAAGTATTGTCAAGCAAGAAATTGACAAGAAAGGAAGAAAATTGGCAGTTAACATTTCTCGACTGAAAATTAAATGTTAACATCCGGTATTTTAACTTATCAACCTCAGCAATAACGATTTTCTTCTAGAATTACAAGGGTGCAATCGATTAAGACAAATCCCTGTCATGTAATTTTGACCTATGGAGAGTGAGAAGGTTGCAAGGTGCATTTAATTATTTTAAAGAATTTTGTTGATAGATATCCAATGAATTTATTTGTTGCATACATTTCAATTTTTGTTCTTGTTGATTTCTTCAAGTAATATGCCTATGAGCTTTTTGGTCAGATGGATGGGGGTAAGTGACTGAGTTTTAGGTTTAAACATAATGCTTCTTTTTGTTGGAGGTACAATGCTCTTGCTAAATGACTAGTAATGTAGAGATCATAGGAGGTTGCTAGGTTTTTCTAGATGCCTCGAGGAATTTTGTGTTTGCTATTTAACTAGTGGTTATTTTTGGCATACAAACTCGCCATGGGTTTATATTGTATGCTTATAGTTGATTACGTTTCTTCCCGAAAGTCTTATATCCTGTTCGCTTATCAAGCTGTTTGACTATTTATCTGGATGAATGCATCAAGTTATTCCTGTGTGCGCTCGTTTTCTTTATTGATCACTTGAATAGTTGAATATCTTATTTGCAACCTTAGTTAATTTTTATGGAAAAATGTCATGATCCATATGCTCATTATGCCCTTTTGAGTGTTCATTCTATGGTCACATTTGCGTGTATCGTTGCATGTAGGTACTAGTTGGGGTGATGTTTGACTGTGGTCATGAGTTAGACATGTATTTTATCAGTGATGATATTTAAAATAAGAAAAGTAAATATGGTCCCTGCCTCATTGGCATATGAATGAAGTCCGTTGGTGTGAAGTCCAGAGGGTGGGCATACAGTTTAAACCAAGGTTTTCAAAACCGGACTGGTCATCGACTCGGATTGATGATGGCCGGTCCAGTTGGACCATGGTCAATCTACGATTGAACCGGATTGATCCGATATTTGAAGTTACACCTTAAATATATAATAAATATATATTTTGTACATCATTAATGTCAAACTGCTTGTTGCTCAGTTGGTTAAGATTTTGAGCAACTTGTGAGATGGTCCTGTTTCGAATCCAGTTGTTGAAAGCAAAAAAAATTCAAAAAAAAAACTCACCCGGTCCGGTCCGGTTCAACGGTTTAGGAGAGAACTGGGGTGCACCGTTTTAACCGAACTGGTTTTTCGGCCAATTCCAGTTCTCCGCGGTTGGACTGGCCGGTCTGGTCCGATTTTGAAAACTATGTTTTAGACACGCCCCTCATTAATGTGCAGGCACCGGGGTCCGCTGTTGCATGTCAGCTGGTGCATATTAACTGGACTATTGAAATACGTGAGCAGCTATTTACATTCATTCACCTAGACTGTAAGGAAATTTAAGTGCTTTTGAGTTCCAAGGAGATGAAGATAGATTTTTCTTTCGTTGAGGTGAAAGCTATGAAAGTGACATAAAATTGGTGATAGAAGCTTTGCTTAGTGAATATTGGTGACTAGTAAATGTGCAGTACCGTTTTTACTTGAATGGTACTCCATTCAAGTTTTTTTTTTTTTTGAAGTGATTTAGTTGGTATTTTTTTTAGGGCAGTGATAACCCTACAGCAGATTCCTACACATTTTCATACACAGCTGATGTGTATGGAAATGAGTGGGTGAACTGATGTGGGGTATGTGTATGGAAATGAATGGGTCAGCTGATGTGAAAATGTGTAGGAAATGTGTATGGAAAATGTGTAGGAATTGCTGTACAAATATCATTTCCCTTTTTTTTATTAGGTAGCTTGTGCGGCCATTCCACTTCTTGATGTCATGTCGCCAATCTCATTATAGCTCCCAATGGAGAAAATAGGAATGTCAAAAGGGAAAGGCAGCACCACTTTCACCAGTGTGCTACATATTAATAAGCCAAACTTAGCCCAGGGTTACATAAGGGCCTCCAATTAGAGCAACTTACTGCAAGATCGTCTAGGCCCACTAACTGTGGCAAGGCAGCAGGCACATTTATTGAAGGACGAATTAAGGGTGTAGAGAAATGCAAACTTTCCTAGGTACTTAGGAATATGGCCCATTAAGTTATTTTTACACAAGTCTAACTCGTTGAGAGTTCTCATATTTACAAATTAAGGGTGTTGATCTTCTCTTCTTTGGAAATGCATGCTTACAGTCATGGCCGTCCTTAAGCCAACCTGCATCCTCTCCCTAGCCGTAGACTTCACCATAGCCATGGCCATTATCGTCTCCGCCTTTTCTGTAGGCGATGAGACGTTGCCATGGGACTGGATGTGGAGGAGGATCAAGATTGAGGACGTGAAGGAAATTAGTGTTCTACATCAGGAATAGTCAGCGACATGTAGAAGAAAATCTTCTTCTCCTTTTCCTTTGGTATTAACTAGTAGAAGTGCATTCGCAATTTACACGTGCTAAACTTAGAGTCGAAAAATATTTAAAAAACAATATGACGAGAAAGCGTAAACATAGTGTTGCAATGCGCATATACAGATCTTGAAGCTTGGTACGTACGAACAAAAGATGATTGCAAGGGATCTTATCTCAGTCGCATATACAACTGCTATGAAACGTACAAACAGCATTTTAGTTGAGTTCTGCCAGGAAAAAAGGAAAATGAAGCTAATGCCATTGTACAAATTAGTTGAGAATAAACAACAGCCCAAATCTCACCACCCCGTCTCCAACACAAATATGAGGGGTACTATAGGCACAATACCTGAAATTGTCTGGTCCCTTGAGTCCCTCGTATCACTATAATGACAGTTGCAAGGCAAAATGCACGTGCTGAACCCAAAATTTTGATGGTTTTGGTTTGTCGTCAAATGTGACACTCAAAAGAAGGTAAACACTTTGGAAACGTATAAACTTTACATATCAAAAGTAAAACGCAAAATTTTAAATGAGATCATTCTCATATAAATAATATAGTTTACATGAGGCCAATTCAATTTGTAGCTATTAGATCTTGATTTGATGGTTATAAATAGTTACAATAAACTCACATATCCACTGATGTGACACACTCACTTACCCACTGATTTGATACCCACCATCGGATTAAAATCTAATGACCCGAAAGATTAACCTCATACTCTTTATTAGAACAATCTCATCTAAACCGTTCTCAAAGTAAAAATTCCAGTTAAGGCGCTGTTAATTACAAATACATTTTAGACAATCAAGGCAACTACATACTACGATATGATATTTATACGTCATTTTCTCTACAACAGCATTGACATAAGTGAGTGGGTAAGCATTGATGTCCCTACATCAGATTACCCACTCACTAATGCGTATGCCAGTATGCCCATAGGACAAAGACTTCATTGAGTACTGACTGAGTGGTTTTTATTACCACTTGGCCTCAGGAACATTATTATCTACTCGCTCTATCCCATATTAATTGTCTGCATTTGACAAAATGTGATATATAAGGATTAAGTTATTAACCTTTTTCCTTCCAGCACTAACCCTTTTTACTCAATCCTTAATTATATTGATAACATGAAATAGGATATCTAATACAGTACAAGCTTTTTTTACAAAAATGAGTATGGGACGGAGGAAGTACATTATCATCTACACCTGCTGTTCTTCTCCAAACAACATAAATAGAGGGGTTCTTAGATTAATGACTATGTTCTCCCTAGGTAATATTAACTAAATGTTGAAGGTCAAACACATGCTAATTTAATTTGTATAGCTAGTTAATATCCCTTGCATCTAGATATGGTGTGCAACCTTTACAAAAACCTAAAATTCAAATGTTTCTAATTAGGATAGAAGCTAATCATGATCTCAACAATAGTGCGCGTTTTACAAAAACTACAGTAAAAAAAAGTTCTTTAAAGAAAGGAGTGATAACCGGAAACTTGTTACTACGCTAAACATGTATCCTTAAGTAGCAAGAATGCTGAACCAATTGCAGCTCATGCTGAACCAATTGCAGCTCTGTATATAGGATCTGAACATACCAAATTGAAAGCAGAACTGAATTTACCTTGGATTGGAACACGATACTTCCGACAAGCTAGTAGTTTCATATGTGCAAACGTCCCACTTCACAGTTAAAATAATTACTCTGGTTGTCAACTGTGTATTATACAAACATCAGCGTTAGTTTAGCACTGTGTATTTATACAGTAAATCAAGTAAAGCATATTTTCTTTTTTTATCAGTCACTTAAAAAAGAAGTATCGCCTATATTTTCATTTATATGCCCTCATTATTAAGCTTACAAGCTAAGCTAAAATGATGAGTTGTAAGAAGCTTGTGAGATGTTCTTAAGTACAAGGCCACTTAAATTTAGCCAAATGGAGTAACTAATATGGGATCTACATTTTTTGCGCATGTAGCCATTAATATGGGATGGAGGGAGTACCAAAAAACCTGATTAGCATTTACTGGAAATATAGAAGCTGATTTTGATGCAAATATAATCACAGACCGCAATCCACAGTCTTGACAAAATAAAAACTTCCATCAGCACACAATTCCGAAATTTGATGTTCAAAGTCCAGAAGAAGCTGCATCTCGAGAAGCATATTGCAAAACACCAACAAAAAATATTTGACGGTTTATCAGGGTTTAGGGTTTAGGGTTCAGGATTAAGTTTTCAACCACCCCTCTCCTAAAAATCCTCTTTAATGAAATCCTATTTAAGATCATTGTTATCCCATGTTCCCCTTAAGGATGAGCTTATTCCTATATAATATGGATCTTTATTTGGAAAATTTATATCATGTAGAACTGAATATTTGAAACCGAGGGCAATGGAGGATGGGTGCGTTATTTATCCATCGCCCATCGGACGAGTTACAGTCTTACAGATAAAGGTCCTCTAACGTTTGTACCTAAAAATCCTCTTTAATGAAATTCTCTTTAAGATCATTATCAACCAAGATGTTCACATCTAAAGTCAAATGGGCCTTATAAGTGATCGTTCAAAATTAAAACCCTTGCAAGTGCACAAGGCAATTGTACTACGGCGAGTATTAAAGAGTTATCGAACCTCAGGGACGGATTAATCTTGTACCAAATTCAAGAGAAGAAAAAGATGTAGCTTAATTAATTCTAAAGAAAGCAATGAACTTTATCTAATCTAACTAAGATTTAATCAATATGGAGAAATATCAAGGCAATGAATCCACCACTAGACATACAATTACTACTCTCAATTATTATTAAGCATACATTGACATGATATGGTAATTCGTGTTCTTGATCGGACACACAAATTACTAATGAATTCACTAACGTTCTTGATCGGACATGAAAGTTCATCCACTATTGTGTAATCCATCCTATCCTTGATCGGGCATAGAATCAATCACAACTCTATTATAATACAATTAATATTATCCTTGATCGGGCATAAAATCAATCACAATATCTAATTCCATTCATAATCAATCAAGTCTATGATCAAGCACTCAAAAGAAACTCATGAAATCGCATTAAGCATGAATCATAATCAACTTTATAGAATTAAACTATCAAGAGTAGCAATACACATCTAGGGCTTCATCAAGCCATGAATAAAAGTTTAGTTACACATAGAAAGGGAGAAAAGAAAAGCCTGTTTATGTAGATCCATCGTCATGAATCCTTCTTCTTCTTTGCTCCAAAAGACCTCTTCTTTTCTTCCTCTCTAGCCTCCAATAAAGCTCTGGTTCTCCAAAGTTGAATGCCCAAAACGTTCTCCCATAAGGCCTATTTATAAGAATGAAGAGAAACCACAAAGTTCCCTTCCAAATCCAAGTCGAAATAGGTCTTATTTCGGTTTATCGCATACGGCGATCGATCGCTCCGTATTGACGATCGTTCGCTTACCGATCGATCGCAATTCCTTTGTTATTTTACCCCGATCGATCGCTTTGCCGATCGACGCCGTATAATACCGATCGATCGTAGTTACTGTCTTGTGCAATTGAAAAATTCCAGTAGATATGATCGATCGTTTTGAGGTCCGATCGATCGTTTCCTTTAATACACTGCTTTTGCGGCTCTGGCGATCGATCGCATTGATAGTCGATCGATCATAGTTACTATTCATAAACTTCAAATGGCTATAACTTTCTGTCCCGAACTCTGAATTGCACGTGGTTGGAAAGATGACTTCTTCAACTTTAACATGAAGCTTGAATCAGTCCAATCCGATATTTGTACACGAAGTTATGATGATTTAACCATTTAAGTTACTTTTCACCTCATTTCTGTGTATTACTCTTGTTTCCTACAAAAACCAAAAAACTATATTAAAGTAGTAGTTATTCTAATCAAACACTAGCATAATCATAAGTTTAGAAGATAATAAAATGCATATTTCATGTATAGATTAATAAGCATAACCAAGGGTACGGACACTAAAGATTTGATATGCACAGAAATTTAGTTGTTTTTTTTCTTTTTCGCAAACAAATAGCTGTTAATACATACCAATTAATCTGTCTACATGATTCAGTAATCTATCACATGATTGCAAGAGAAGCTTTTTAGAATTGAGGGCCTGTTTGAATACACTATGACCGGAGTCAACTCGAGCTAGAAATTTAAACTTCGTGTTCAAGTCGGCCAATTAACAATTGAAAAAATCTAGCCAGCGCTGCAGGGCTGGCAGACATCAGATCAGTGGGTCCCACGTGGGCTCCGCATGATCTGACGTCTGCCAGCCCTGCAGCGCTGGCTAGATTACCTCTTAACAATTTATGCAAATTTACAGAGAGGAGCAAGGTGGTCAATTAACAGATACTCCATCATGTAAATGACATACAGACACTATTAACTTGATCGAAGTACCATTTAGCTGCTCATCTTGAGCTGATGTTACAATAACTAATCTGCATCAAAGTGACTCTTTTTTCAGCAATCATCCATGTAAAGTTGCAGATTTTTCCGACCTTTAACTGACTATACACGCTTAGCGGTAGGCAGACATACAATCAAGAGTTGCAAGTCATCCTACTATTATCTCGGTATAAACGAGCCAATAACTCCGGCTATAATTGCCGTTGGGTCACCGAGCACGGCCGAGACGATGAACTGCACAGCCAGCCTAGCCACCTCACAACATTTCCGCACTTTCCCTTTGCTCCGGTGGTGATTATCAAGCATCCCCTTCAAACTAGGGATTCTATGCTCAATCTTCTTATTCCTATTGGTAATGCCACCTCCAATAGTACCATTGTGAATTGAGTTGTGATGACCATGTGCACCACAACTTTTGCAACCATTGCCAAAATACAACTCGTGCCAACTTTCCACTAGCATTTCCCTCACACAAGCAACGTGCAAGTTGTACTTCTTGCAGCTGGACCGGTAACTCCAGCTTCGGCCCTTCCTTCCACACTTGTGGCAAGAGGATCCCACCTTCCGGTACAAAAATAGCTTCACCTCGCCGTCGTCAAGCACACGAGGAAGGTTCACGCAGCATGGGTGGAGATCGAAGCCGCATGACTGGCAGTGGTACACGAATCCGGTGACGTCCTTTTCACAGGCATTGCAGTACCTGGCGACCTTCCCTGGTGGAGTTCGCAAGAATTGGAAGGAGCACTTGCGGTAGAAAGGGTGGACAATGGAAGCTGATGGAAGGGCACAATACTTGTGTAGGTCGAAGTCGCACACGTCACATGTGTAACGTGAGCCAATGCCGGCCTCTTTGCAGCCATCACACTTGAAGGGCACTTCATTGTATTCAAACCTCAGCTTGTGCTGTGGGTGGCTGAAGTGGCTGAGCTCGCCGTACTTCATGGTTCCGGTGAGGATGGTGGTGATGCTCAAAGATGAATTTGATGGATGAGTGAGTGTGAGAGGTGTGTGGGCATGGATGAGAGTGAGCTATATAGGGTGGAAGAAAGTAAACTTGAGGTTGAAGATTGCTGGCATCTAATGCCTTTGGAATGGTGGGTACTTTCATGGGATTGTAATGTTATTGTTCATTGTTTTGAGTGTAATAGCATTCCATGGCCAACAATGGGTGATGTGAGACATATGGAATCCAAATCCAAATCAATTGCGATTCCCATTTAAATGCTGGAAAAATTGGAATTTCTTCCCTTGGATGCATCATGAGTGCGTTGGAGTTTACATCTAGTATGATGCTCTTGTCAACAAGTAGAAGGGCCGCAGTTGCACTTTATCCAAGCCCATCGATGAAAAGGCCCAAATGAACTATTTGTGCTGTCAGCGATATCAAATCATAATGTTTGTTATGTACCCACAGCCACAACTTGTACATATCCAAATGGAATATAGCTGAGAAGAAACAGATTGAGATGATTACACTAATGGATTCTCATGTGCCAAGACTAGAGAATAATTAGAGGATATTTTATGATTAGTTCCCAACTTTGAGACAGGTGCTCTGCTTCTCTAATAATCAGAAGACATAGCTTGCAACCATACCAATTCATATTCCTCCGTCACAGCTAAGGGAATATGAAAAGAAGATCCACCATGCAAGTGACAATAATCAGTCAGTCTGCTACAGATTGTACTTAAAAATCGTTCAAGAGAGTGGAGAGAGAGAGAGAGAGAGAGAGAGTAAGGAACAAATTCCAAAATGGTGGACAGTTTTTAATTAGAGTCCTGCATATCCGACAGATAGAATAAACTGGCATGAACTTTGAAGCACTCTTCTTCATGTGCCGCTATATACCTAAAGCTAAGCTCTTCAGCAGGAAGTAGACAGGCATTCATTATCTTTGCAAACATCACCACACATATTACCAAGAGGCATGATCATTTCCTTGAGCCAACAGTGAAGAAGGCCAGGCGGGTTTTTATGCTTCAGATATTTTCTCAGTAAAGTTTGCTCTTATATTTGCAGCTTGTTTAAAGTAAGCAACCAGCCACCGCAAAACTATTCTTGACATAGAACCAAATCAGATGTAAAGCACAAGAACAGAATAAGTTCCACATGCTAAACTATGAACAATACATTACGTAAAAAGGCAATATTTGGAATATTCTGCATTAAGACCATTGGATAAATCAGCTCTGTAGAATTTTTTATTGTTGAAAAACACAAGTATGAAGAATGATATAATTAGCTTTAGATGAGAATCTACCTTGCAGCCATTCTATCCTGCTGATGGTAATTTTCCGCAATTAGGTAAGAGCTCAGATTGTAATATGAAAAAAAAGTTCCAAAGTAAACTAAACCAGAATAATAAATCCAACAACTACACAATCTCATACTAGTACTCTTTTCTTTTTTGCATCATCGCATACTAGTACTCGACAACTTCTCTACTGTTTCCTTCAGTTTAACAGACAGCTCCATGTAAGGGGAAACCTCACAGAATAGTTATCCTCTGTGTAAGCTATAGCTTCCCATAACCTCATCAGAAGAACTTGGTTTATCCTATTTTCTTGAGTAGAAAGAATTTATATTTACACCACAAAAAATAAATTTACACTTCATGCTTTTTTTCCCAGTTCAAATTTTCTGAAGACTAAGGCTATGGCCTTTCACTTCCGTTACTTATAAGAAACAGCAAAGTTACAGAACCCATACATACTTAAGTGGAATCTTATACTTGTTTCTCCACTTCAAAAAGGCACACAGCTATGGGCAGTTGTATGAATTATTTGGGAAGTACCAACACCTATTCGTTTCTCCATAGGAGAGTCCACATCACCTGACATTGCTACAGAAGAAAGTAGCGCCCTCGTTTGTAATATTTCACACGCAAGCACATCTCGCTTTAAGCTGGTGACTCTTCTTTATAATGTGTAGACTAATTTCTGTGTCCTGGGAAAATTATCAACAACATTCTGTCATGCTCTATGATTGCTTCCCTCTACATCATATTATGGTCTTCCTCATTTTTCACCATAAAAAGCTACTGTAATATGGATTCCAAACTGCCTAAAGACCTCATATGATCTGTAAGTCCATCAAGCATGGAGTATATATTACTTGAAAGTTCATGCCTTTTATCTTCAACTAAGAACTCGTGGACATTACCATAACTTTCAATTGAGCTGAGTGCTTTTTCCTTCATGATCCCTTTCTCATTCATCAACTTCCTAACTCTCTTCATGTCTTCCCATCTATTTGTTTCACCAAACATGTTTGAAATAAGAACATAAAGGCCTCCAGAAAATGGATCCAGTTCTAGTAACTGCCTCAATACTTGCATTCCGATTTCTATGTTTACATGAATTCTACATGCCCCAAGTAGGGAACCCCATATGACAGCATCAGGCTTCATTGGCATATGCCTTACCAACTGAACTGCTTCTTTCAAGTGTCCGACTCTTCCCAGAAGATCAATCATACAAGCAAAATGTTCAATTTCATGCGAAACCCCATACACACAATTCATGGACTCAAAATAATACTGACCATCGACTACAAAACCTGCATGACTACAAGCAGATAAAATGCCTACAAAAGTAATTCCATCTGGTTTGAAACCACCATCTGTCATACTAGCAAGGAGATGCATTGCATCTTCCGCACGGCCATGCATTGCCAAGGCCCCAATCATCACATTCCATGAAACAACATTCTTCTTTGGCATCCGGTTGAAGAGATCAAAAGAAAGTTGCAACAGACCACATTTTCCATACATGTCAACCAGTGAATTATATAGAGTAACACTAGGATGCAGGGCACCATTTGAAATGCAAGAATGGATTTTCTTCCCCATGACCAAATCACCGATTTGGCAACAAGCTGCAAGAGCGCTGACTAGTGTAGTCTCGTCTGGGTCCTCTCCGAAAGTTTGCATCAGAATGTAGACATCCAATGCTTCACGGCATAGACCATGGTGCACATAGCAAGAAATCATGCAATTCCAGGATACCACATTCTTACTGGGCATCATTTCAAAGTGATGACGAGCTAAATCCAAAAAACCATGTTTCGCATAAGCATTCACCATAGATGTCCAAGAAACAACATTCCTGTCTGGCATCTTATCAAACAAAACCTGCATCGATACCAAGTCCCCATTTTTTGCATACATATCAAGCAAAGCATTCTTCACAAATAAATCAGCATTTACGCCAGATAACTCAATATAAAGATGAAGTTTTCGACCAAAATCATAGTTCCTGGTCTGAGAACACAGTGAAAGAAGATTCACAAAGGTGAAGTTATCTGGCTCCAAACCACAACCAAACATTTCTTGAAAAAGCACAAACACTTCCTCGCAAAACCCACATTTAGAATACGCCCCTATCATCGAGTTCCAAGAAACAAGAGATTTCACAGGAATATCATCAAACACTCTTCGAGCCGAAGCTATCAACCCACAAACAGCATAGACATGTAACAGCGCGTTTTGCACGAACACCTGTTCTCCAAAACCCAGCTTCACTACCCAACCATGAATGGCCACCCCCTCCACTAATGCCAATTCAGCTGCACAAGCCTTCAAAACAAACGGCAGCGTAAAGTTGTTAGGCAAACAACCGTCAGCCACCATCCGGCGATACAGGACAAGGGCCTCACTGGGGACACCATGGTTTACATACCCACGTATCATACTATTCCACATGAAGCGATTGGGCACGGGAATTCCATCGAACACCTTGCGGGCGTAGTGTAAATTGCCAGGAAAACTTCCACTGGCGCAGACGGCGATGAGCTTTCCGGCGGTGAGGCTGTCCTCCAGCAGCCCGCTTGTGATGATGTGGGCATGGAGCTGGTGGACATGCTCCATGGTGGAGCATCTCTCCAGGAGGGAATGGAAGTGAGATTTCAAACAAGAAGAAGCGCAAGTATGTAAAAGGCGGGAACCAAGGAAGGTGGGATGAAGCATCAGGCGGGAACATTTGAATCTTCTTCTGATGATGGCCCAAAGCCCTCAAAAGTCTAATTGAATTGGGCTAAAAAAGGGCCCATCAGCCCATGATCAGGATTCATTGTCGGGCCACTGCGCGTGCACAACACGAGTGTGTGCGTCGATCCTGATGGTCGATGGCTCCCATTAATGGTGGATATCCTCGCGCCACAAAGTCTTCCCTATTCACTAGGATTATATCCTTATTTTAAGTAACAAAGGTATAATTGACCAATGTCTGTCTCCAAACAAATTAATTAATTTAATTATAGTTAAAATTTAATCAGTTTTAAAATAAATTTAGAGGGTCATCAGCTAGAAATTGTGCCCGGAAAAGTCAAACTACAGTGGGTGCTTTTATAGTAGTTAGATTAGATTAGATTAGATAGTTTAGAGGCCAATCACACTCGGATACAATGCTATAAGAGGCTGGTTGACCTGCCCCTTTTAGTTAGTTAACTTAGGACTTGGACACCCCTATTTATCGAGGAAAGGGGCCCCAAGTCAGCTTGGTTATTTGTGGATGGTTGTTATCATCAAGGCAATGAAATATTGTGAAGGATCAACAGATTTATGAGGCGTGCTCTAAAAACACGCCTGCAGAGAGTTGGTTAAGAGATTGGACACAGAATTTGCCTTTAGATTTCGTTCATTCCACTCTAATCAACCCAAATTATGTACAATTGTGTTTAGGCCGGAATTCTCAAGGATTCCAGCCAAAGGTGGATTCTGCCCCACTTTTCGACAGAATTACTGTATCTCCTCAGTAGGAGCTTCTGTTGATTTTCTAAATTCCGTCAGAAGTAGCCGCTTTCGCTGACTTTTTCTTTCTTTTTTGGTAAGTTACACGCGATGCATTCCATTTTAATGACGGAATCTAAACATCCGTCTGCTATAATGATTCTAATTTCGCTGGAATAAATCAGGTCGGAAGTTAATTCTGATTCCACACACTTTCTTATTTTGCTTTCAGTTGGCTCAGTAATCAGTATAAGGGGAGTTCCACTGTCATTCTTTTTGCTACATCCAGTGACAGTTATTAATTACAGGATCAACAAACTAATAAGCATTGACGAATTGATCCGAAAGGAAAAATAGCATTGAAGATAAAGCATACTAGAAGTAGATATCCGAACTGATAAAACTGAGTCATTGTTGCTGACCAATAAACTTCCATTACAGTATAACATGGCTAATTCAGACTTTTTATTTGCAGGAGTCATTCCTGACAATGTTCATGTTCAACGAAGAGGTTCCAATCAGATGAAATGAATCCAATTTGTATCGAACTATTAGCATTTAAAAACGCAGAAGCCAAATTATGCACAGCACACACATGTATAACTTCTGTTTACTGAACCTGCATATGCATCACATAGCGGCAAGTAGCTGCAGATTGAAAAGAGAAGAAGAACCAGTCAGAATCCATGAGAGGAAGGCCATTGCAGCTGACAGCTGATATCTGCTGCAAAACTTTGGAGCACAGTAATGCCCGTCTATTTGGACAAGGAGCTGGATGCAACTGGCTGTTGCACAGGCCGCTGCCAGTGAGAGCATCGACAACACCTGCACCATGGATTCTACAGATTTGTCAAGAAATGAGGAAAGGATTTTCTGAGACTCTTTAGATATGTAGCCCCTTACCCAGTCACCAACTACGATAATGACCACAATTCCAGGCTGGCGAAGAGGGCATCCAATGAAAAGTGAATATGCGTCCACCATGGCCAGAGTAAAACTCCATGGGATCAGTAACCCCATGATTGTCACCAAAAAGCTGCCAAATTAGAACCATCATTGCATAATTAAACATTTAACAATGACAAAGTAGAAGTACAATCATCGAAAACATCTTTTTCTTAAACAAAATTTAAAATTACAACCAGCTGCTTGTATGTTTCAGCTGAAATCACATGGAATCAGAATTTCAGGATGATCAACAACCAATAAGAAGTAGCATAATATCAATTTTATGTGCAGTTATCTTGCATTCTCTCCGCTAACAGGACGGTGCTCCAGAAAATATTATCACTGAACAACGATCACAAAAAGTACCAGAAGCGGGACAAGAAATAAATTCCCAAATATTTGGTTCCATGATGAGTGAACCATCTTCATCTAGCCCTATAAAAGCTTTGCAGTGTAAATAAAGGCAAAAGAAACTAAACTTTGCAAGTTTCCTCAATTGCATAATGAAGGAGAAAATGATCTCAAGAATGTGTAGATTGGAAAGTCACCACCATATCTACATTAATTTTCTATTTTTTTATTATCATCATATCTACACATAGACAAAAAAAAAATCTTTACACGGTCCATGTGCTACTTGATAAGGCCTGGCATCAAGTGTTGTCATTAGAGGAGAAAAACATCTTTAATCTAGTGATACAGTACTTGTCGCATAGTTTGAGTTCTGAAGCTAGAAATCAATAATATTAAGCATGAGAATAGAAACGGCTTTAACAAAATCTCAAAATTTTAAGCTGGTAGATGTTGAGCTTATCAAACCGTGACTAATCAGCAACTAGTTATTGTATGAAGTTAATGGCAACCAATTACAAAACCTGACAACAGAGCTCTTCAATAGAAGAAGACAATGTAGATCGAATGTTATGATGGAAACAAATTTTTTCCAAAACGTCACTGGGTTCTAACAAATTTTGAATTCTGTATAATAATTCTCAGCATATCATACTGTGTTTTAGATTACTTAACACACATAAATACAGCTTACTTACATTTTACAATATCTTCCATTGCCGGAGGCATAAACATATTTTGTTTTTTTCAGTAAATAAGCTGCTCTAACTTTGTCAAGTCCCCACCAACTGCACATGCATATTAATGTTTACCATGGCTTGTTAACAATTTTCTACCTCGGAAAGGGAACATTAAAAGAAATATAAAAATTTTTGTTTTGTCGCTGTGACCTTTGGAACCTTAAACTATGTACAACGCTTTGTACTAATCAATCAAAACTGAGAACGAGCTACAACGGAATAAACCATAGCAATCTAAAACATGATGCAGAGCACGAACATTGCGAAGAACACAAGCAACATAGCAACTCCATAATTTTGATTAAATTTTCATGTATAGAATCAGGACAATCCTAAAACAACTCATGTTCAAGAGGATAATAAAACAACAATTCCAAAAAACTGATTATACAGATTACAGAAGAATTTCCCACCTATATCTCTAAACAAGACGTGAATGTACTTCAAAATCCAAATCAAGGAGAATTTACAAAAGACACACAGAAATAACTACTGAAGATTTGGATGCAAAAACAAACTAAAACCACAAAATTTAGGAAGAAAACAAGATAAACGAGATTACCAGAAAGAGGTATAGCTATAGAACTCGACGCCGACAGACATGAAAAGGAGAGAAGCAGAGGAGAAGAGAGCCTGCCCCAGCCGGAGCGACAAGCTGCTACTGCTTCCCAACGAGCCCACCATTTCATCACAAACGCCCCACCAGAGCCACCCCTTTCTCCTCCCCTGCCGCACAAATCTCTCATCCTTTTCCTTCAGCTCTCAATCCCAACCTTTTCCACCCAAACTCTTTCATGGGATGGTCAACCAGAAACCACCCCTTTTGGCTTCTCTACCAAAAAAAGCAGAAGGAAACCAGCAAAAGAATAGACAACCCAGGTGCCCAACAACCCAAACAAGGCAATCCTCACATAAAAATCCAGTGGAAGAGAAAGCAATCGTCCATTCAAAGCTTCAGACCAGCTGACACATCAAAAAGGAGATGCTTTTCTCAATTGGGCAGGTAGATGCTGGGCTTGTTGGCCTGCCCGGCGGGTCTGTCGGCGATTTCCGGCGCGAGGTGGTGGTGGCGGTGGCAGAACGGGCGGAGCTTTCGGTCGCGGAGCTGAGAAGTGTGAGTCAGAGGCTGACACATGCTTCCTGTAGGTTGTGTGAAGTCTTCAGTTCAGTTCAGCCTTGTGTTTCGGTTTGCAAGTATCGGCCGATACGAACACTTTGTGTCGGCCAAGGGGTGTCTGAGTCCTTGGGACTAAAGGGGCGGTGCAAGCGGCCTCCTGGGAGTCCGGATCTGCTGGTGAACTTCACCAGCCGTCGATCATAAGAAATTAATGACGTACGCGGATATAATATGCGCTCGGTCAAAATCGCGACTTTTGACCGAACACATACGTTTTCCGTATGCCATCGATTTCGTATGATCGACAATTGGTGAAACTTTAGCAACCTCGCTGGTGAAGTTTCACCAGCAAATCCCATCTCGCCTCCAAGAGCATCAGATCGTGCCACCAATCCCCTCGGATATGTACAAGACTAGTCGGGTTTGCATGAATCGGCCAACACAACTACTTTGTGTCGGCCAAGGGGTGTCCGAGTCCTTGGGACGCGACTAGAAGGGGCAGTGCAATCGGCCTCTTAGAACACCGTAACCCCCCGTCAATCCCCTCAAGTACCTATAAGACACACATCATAGGGTAAATTGGGATATGACAAAAAAAAGTGGGGTTCAAACTTTGATACACCAGATTGGAAGAGATACATTTTCTTTGTGTCGGCTAAGGGGTGTTCGCCTCATTAGGACCCGACTAGAAGGGGCAATGCAACTAGGCTCTTCGAGCACTGTATTACGCCGCTAATTTCCTCGGGCATGTCTGATTGATTGAATTTTTAACTATTTATTCGCAATCGCATGAGACTACATATAGGCTAGTGGAAACGAGGTCAAACCCAAAGGACTTAGTTGATTAACTTAATTCTAATGTAAGATTTTAATTTTAATTAATTAAAGAAATAAACTTTACTGATAAATCAAATGAATGAGAATATCAAAGCGTCGAATGTACCACTAAACATGCAATTACTACTCTCAATTATTATTTTCACAAATTGATATGATATAGTAATTTATGTTCTTGGCCAGACACACAAATTACCAATGAATGGACAACACATTCTTGGCCGGACACGAAAAGTTCATCCACTATAAATTTAATACAATTAATTTTATCCTTGGCCGAGCATAGAATCAATCATAATCCTGTTCTTCGCTAGACACAGGAAATATCAAGATCAAATTCCATTAATCATTCATTAAGTCTCGGTCAAAGCACTTAAGAGGAATAACAATAAAATTGCATTAAGCATAGAAAATCATTATCAACTTTCACTAAATTAAACAATCAAGAGTAGTAAATACAAATCTAGGGCTTCATCTAGCCTTGATAAAGAGTTTAGCTAGACATAGAAATAGGGAAAAGAGATAGCCTGATTCGTCGAATTCATCGAAATACTATTCATAGCACTGCTCACAAAATACTGTAGCACGGGTACTGTAGCAGTTTACTATTCATCGTCTCTCCCAGGTAGACCGCGGTTACTGTAGCACTCGAAGAATAGTATTGTAGCTATTGCAAATATCTCCCAAAATCATGTCTTTCTCCTCTCCTCCGGCCTCCTTCTCCCCTCTCTCTCTTCTAGCGAAACACACCACCGGAATCTGGAGGAGAATCGCCGCAAAGGCTCTGCAAAAAGTTCTCTGTTTTTCTCTCGTCAAGTTCTGCTTTTCTTAGCAAAAGCTCCGTGTTTTATAGGCCTTCCAAGTCTAAATCCGAGCATGATTCCAAATCCGTAACTTCCCATATTGAGCACGCCTTAGTTCCGTTTCCAAATCGAGTAGGAGTCTGTCCGTTTTCTGGCATTCCATTTCCCCTGTTTTCTTGTCTCCCTCGCCCATGGCTGCTGCTGCTTCTCTCACCGTCTGACTCTCTGTCGCCATCATCTCTGATCGTGAGCTTTGTCGCCTCTCGACCACTGTCGGTGCATCGATCCACAGTCCATCACCATCACCTTCTGCCTCGCCGTCGCTCGATCTCCAGCTCCGCCGCTATTCAACTGAAAGGCCCATCGCTTGAGCTCTGCTCAACTGGAACAGACGCCCGAGCTTCAGCTTAGGTTGTCTTCTCTCTTTTTTTCTTTCCCTGAACCGACCACTGAACTGGTCGGTTCAGTTCTATTTCTTCTTTTTTTTTTCTTTTCATTAGCTAAAATCCGTCGTAACGACCGCATCCGTCAGATCTTCGATCTCAGCACAGTATCCATTTGACGTGCATTCACTTTTGATGATCTGCAATTGTGACTTTTAAAACTTGCATAAATAAAGTTAAATATAATTTAGACGCATCATAAATTGTAAATCCATTAAATCTAATTAACACATCTAAATTAATCAATTAAGTGTATTTATTTATTAATCTCATATTTACTCACCTAACATGAATAACCATTAATAATCCTTACTTTCAACTAAAATGAGAGGCATATAAAAATGTGAATATTTTGTAGATATCAATGTGCATGGTCTATCCATTATATATGGGATAAATTGGGATATAATTTTGGATAGGTGGCCAATGTGAGTGGGGGTTCGAACTTTGATACACCACACTTGGACGATATTTTAGGCTAGAGACTTCTAGTAGGTACTATAGTTGGCCCTCATGGACAATAAAACTTGTGGGACCCAATTGTAGCCCACTTGTTGGGAACGGAAAGTGGGGGTAGGAGGCTGCTTAGGAGGATAATCTCTTCCACTAGATAGTAAGTTTACCAATTTTGGTCATGTAAATTTGTATAAAAAAATGTTCATGTAAATTTGAGTTGCCTACAACCCTCAATGCTAAATAATACTCCATCAGTCCCTTATTATTAGCTCCATTTAGAAAATAGTGATTTTATTGAAATGGTGGCAACCAGAGCTAAGAGCATGGAATGCTGTCCCGACGATATATCGTTATCGGTCATGCTGCGAGAAAACAAGATAGTCCAATCTCATTTTTCAAAAAAATTTAAAATATCGTTGATATATCGGGATTTAAAAAAATATTTTTAAAAATTTTAAAAAAATCAACTTCCCCGTTTGTTTCCCATCTTATGCCAAGTGGAAGGATACGGGTTTAAAACGCAAACGCATATTTTGAATTATATACGCATTTTAATGCATATTTTAAATTTTATGCTTGTCTAAATTAGTATCACTCATTTTAAAAGTTATATTGTGAAAATATATGGTAAAAACTAGTTTTAGACCACTGATATTTTTTTACACAATATCTCCGATATTTTGTCTCTTTGGTCGATCGATATTTTACCGATATCCGATACGACATTCATTGGCTAAGAGACTTTGTTGAAAGAAGAAGAGGCTTAAAATTCACTTAAATTGAGCCATATGGAGCTATAAATATTGGACACACTTTTTTCAATTGGAGATATTAATACGGGATAGAGGGAGTATTACATACTTTTTGAATTTGGCGAGCTTATAAAAGGGCTTTATGATATGGCAATTGATTGAATATGGCTTCACTTTCTATATTTGGGTGTGTTTGGAAATTGACAGGGAAATGTGAAAAAAAAATGTCAACTTGAAAATTTTCAAGGTGATTTTTATAGGAGGTGACTTAAATGGGCATGTAGGGGAAAAAAATATAGTATTTGAGAGGGTGCATGGGGGGTACGATTTTGGGGAGTGGAATGAAATGGGATAAGCTATTCTTGAATTTGCAATAGCAAACGATCTAAGCATAGCAAATACCTATTTCAAGAAGCGGGAAGAGCATCTAGTAACTTTCAAGAGTGGACCTCATAAGAGTCAAATAGATTTTTTCTTGGTTAGAAGCGAGGACCAAACTAAATGTAAGGATTGTAATGTTATACCCGAAGAACCTATAGCACTTCAGTATAGATTAATTATTTTAGATGTTCACTTAATGGGGTGGAAGAAGCGAAGTTCGGATAATGTGGAGCCTAGGATCAAGTGGTGGAACTTGAAAGGTGAGATACTCAACACTTTTGTGGAGAGGTTGAGGATTGAAGGGGTTTGGAACTTAAATGAGGAGCCAACAATGATGTGGGTAAGCATGGTTAAGTGTATTTAAAAAGTTGGAAAAGAAGTACTTGGTGAAGTGAGGAGGAAAATGGACGTCAAGAAAGAAACTTGGTGGTGGTGTGAGGAAGTTCAAAGAGTCATAAAGGAAAAGAAGTGTTTCTTTAAGGAGTGGCAAAAGTGTAAAAGTCAAGTGAATTGGGAGAGATATGTTAAGGGAAAGAGAGAGGCTAAAAAGATAGTGAGTGAAGCTAATTTTAAGGCGTTTGATGACTTATACAATAGGCTAGGGATGAAGGAGGGGGAGAAGGACATTTATAAGATAGCTAAGTTAAGGGATATGAGGAGTAGGGACTTAGAGCAAGTTAGGTGTATTAAAAGTGAAGATCAAAGTGTTTTAGTGAAAGATGATGAAATTAGGGAGATATGACGTGAGTATTTTGAGCGTTTATTGAATGAAAATTATAGTAGTGGGATAGATTTTAAGTCGAGTCCTGTTAAAGAAATAACTTATTTTAGGAGATTCTCCATAGAGGAAATAGGAGCTGCGTTAAGGAAGATGAAAAAAGGCAAAGCTCTAGGACCCGATGGAATTCTTATTGAAGTGTGGAAGGCACTAGGAGATATTGGCTTAACTTGATTTGGAAGTCTAAGAGGATGCCAAAGGAATGGAGGAGGAGTACCCTCATACCCTTGTATAAAAATAAATGGGATATCCAAAGTTGTATAAACTATAGAGGTATAAAAGTTATGGGGCATATTATGAAATTACGGGAGAGAGTATAAGAAGGAAGTTTGCGAAGAGTAACCAAAGTATCAGAGAATCAATTTGGTTTCATGCAGGAGAGGTCAACAATGGAAGCTATATTTTTATTACGGCAGTTAGTAGAGATGTACAGGGATAGAAAGCAAAACCTCTATATGACCTTCATAGATTTAGAAAAAGCCTACGATAGAGTGCCGAGAGAACTTATTTGGAGTGTTTTAAAAAAGAAGGGTGTCATAAGAGGTTACATAGATATCATAGAGGATATGTATGAGGGGGTTGTGACTAGTGTGCGGACTATTGGGAGAGAAACTAAGGAGTTTCCGGTTACGGTAGGTCTTCATCAAGGGTCGGCCTTAAGCCCTTATCTTTTCGCTTTAGTTATGGATGAGCTTACTAGTCATTTGCAAGATAATGTACCTTGGTATATGCTTTTTGCTGATGATGTAGTTTTAATTGACGAGAGTAAAGTAGGTTTGAATGAGAAACTGGAATTGTGGAGGGATGCTACAGAATAAAAAAAATTTAAAATAAGTAGGACTAAGACAGAGTGCATGAAATTTAATTTTAAGGAAGGTAGAGCGATAGATAGAGTCTTAGTTGAAATAGATGGGCAAGAAGTGCCAAGGTGTGATCAATTCCGCTACTTATGATCCATTATCCATAAAGAAGGGGGATATTGATAGTGATGTGGTGCATAGGATTAATGTGGGGTGGGTAAAGTGGAGGGCAACCTCGGGAGTATTGTGTGATAAGCGTATACCAAAAAGGCTTAAAGACAAGTTCTATAGGATAGCCATTAGGCCTGCAATACTCTATGGAGCGGAGTACTAGGCACCAAAGAAGAGTCATATAGATAATTTGAATGTAGCCGAAATGTGAATGTTAAGGTGGATGAGTGGGATAACAAGGAGAGATAGGATTAAAAATGAATATATTCATGAGAATCTAGGAGTAGCTCCTTTAGGAAAAAAATTGAGGGAATGTAGGTTGCGTTGGTATGGGCATATGCAAAGAAGACCTTTAGATGCCCCTATGAGAAGGGATACAGGTAATGTTAAAAGAGGAAGAGGAAGACCTAAGAGAACTTGGATGGAGTTAATAAAAAAATATTTGACTTTACTATCTCTTGCAAAAGAGGTAGCCCAAAACAGGCTTGAATGGAGGAGTAAGATCCGTGTCGCCGACCCCAAATAGTTGGGAAAAGGCGCTACTTGATTATGATTATGATTTGAAGGTAATTTTTCTGATTGTAGAAAACCCGTTTGGGAACCTGAAATTAATCATATTTTTAGTCTTTCACCATCAGCCCGACTCCTTATTAGTGACTTGTGTTTGAGAACTTAAAAAAAAATCAAGTATGATTTACATTTGACGGAGTAGGTGAAATTTTTTTGTTTTGGGTGACGGCGGCGGCGGTGGTGGCGACGAGAGGGCAGTGAGAGGTGATGGAGTGATAGGGAGAAAAATTTTAGGTTGATGCTCATTCGAATGAGAATCAGCATTTTCACCTCTTTTAGGGGCGATTTACTAATTTTTTTTAGTTTTCACCGTCAAAAGTAAAAATTCTCTGTTTCAGTTTCCAAATGCACTAACAGCTGATAGATGAAAATTTCCACATTTCACCATCAACAGCTCCTGTCAGCTCTTTCAGTAAATAAATAGTTTTCACCTCAATCAGCCCCTTTCAGCCTGATTTTTTTCAATTTTTCAGTAACCAAACGCTTTAGACTAGATTCACTTATTGACTAAATTTTGGCACCTAATCTATATTTAGCCACATAGCGTGGGAACCATCCGATTTCATCTATGGCCCATTTTATACAAAGGGGCAGACCGTTTTTAGGTCCCATCTGTCCCTTTCGTATTGCCTACCGCTAGATTTCCATCTGACAACGAGTAATAATTTTATTACACAAACACTGTTGGTCATATTTTCCATGAATGATTAGCTTTAGGGGATTTTATATAAAAAATCATTAAAAAAAAAATTTACCAAAATGTGGCACTGTAGCAAATATTTACCGAAATGGTGTTCTGACAAGCCACGCAGGCGCCAGCGCGGCCGCTGGCACCTGCGTGGCCTTTTTTTTTTTAACCGGCCCGAAAGGCGTCGGTTCAACCGACGCCTATGGTTATAAGAGAAAGGCGTCGGTTCAACCGGCGCCTTTCTTTATAACAGAAAGGCGTCGGTTCAACCGGCGCCTTTCTCTTATAACCAAAAGGCGTCGGTTCAACCGGCGCTTTTCTCGTATAACCGTAGTCCAGTTTTTTTCACCAAGTGTTTGAAAGGCGTCGGTTGAACCGACGCCTTCGTTTACAACGTAAAGGCGTCGGTTGAACCGACGCCTTTCATTTCGTATATAGCCCGCGCGGGCGAGCTCGCGCGGGCTCGGTCTCCTCCCCACCTCGACCTAACGCCGCCGCCGTTGCCTCCCCTTGCTCGCCGCCGCCGCCACCGCCGTTGGTCGCCGTCGTTCTCCTCCCCTCGCTCGCCTCGGCCTCCGTCGTTCTCCTCCCCTCTCTCGCCGCCACCGCCGTTCTCGCCCCACCGACGCCGCCGCCACCGCCGTTCTCTCCATCGACGCCTCGGCCAGTCGTCACCCCGCCGTTCTCGCCCCACCGACGCCGCCGCCGTTCTCTCCACCCACGCCTCGGCCAGTCGTCACCCCGCCTCGCCACTGTCTCGTCGCTCCGTCTCACCGGTAATATACGTTTAATATCCATTTAAACTTTTGTATGGGTTGAAAATAATTAGCTAGTGTTTGTTAATTGTTTTGTGAGCAAAGATGGCGGGAGAAATGGTTCCGTTTGTGTTAATGTATGATGGTAGAATTGATAGAGGTGAATACGAAGGCGGTGAAAGCGTAGGATTATTGATTAATAAGCCAAGTACTTACGATGAACTAGAGATGCAAGTGGTCAATAAATTGGGATGGGATCAAAGATTATGGAAAATTCGTATTAAGTACAAGATGCCTGTTTTGGGAACAAGGACTACCGTAATACCAATTGATGATGATAATTCTATGCATGTCATGCTCTATTTTGCGCCTCGTGTGTTTAGCTTCGAGCTATTTATAGAAAAAGAGGCGCGCATGCCTAGGTTTGCAAATGACGGCGAAGGCGGAAGTAGGAGTGCTCGCAGAAATAGGTCGAGTGAAAATTCTAGAGGAAGGCGTGTGGAAGATAATGAAGAAAATGATTTGTCTATATCACTAGCGTGCAACGAACCTCAACTTTCTCCGAGTTGGAGGTTAGTTTATTTACAAAATGTAGTTTCACCATTCAACTTACGATTACGTGAATTGTTTATTTATGATATAAGTTTTGTTTTGAATAATTTAGGCACACATCTCAAGCTCATGAAGCGATGAATCTTGGCATGGCACGAGGTGGTGAATGGTTTGACATACAAACATCATTTCGTAACCCTTATACTTACCCTGGTTCAAGTGGTTGGCAAGAGGGAAATATTAATGAGGAAGAGGATGGGGAAAATGATGAGTGGGTGCCTAATTCACCTGAGGTTAATGTTGAAGATGTACGAGGAGAGGATAGTGTGCAAGAGATGGTTCAAAATGAGGGAGATGATTTGGTGGATATCGCAATTGCTACGGATAACTTGGATGATTTTGAGGAGGAATTGCCTTACGAGGAGGAGCCCGCGTGGGCGCGACTAACTGATGAAGAAATAGATGGGGCAATAAATCGGGGTTTGCATGAGGAGACATATCATGAGGAAGCAATATTTGTGGGGCAAATATTCCACAATAAAGATGAGAATTGCAACCAAGTTGGTCATAACAGGCGTCATTGCCAAAACACACCTTCTGCTGATTGGTACTTGCATACAATGATCTTAATATGTAACTTAACTTGTTTTACACATTCTTTGAAGTTATGATTAATTGTTCGTTTCTTTGTAGATATTATGGATCCAGGACCGATTGATCCCGCCGTCCTGACAGAGCAGAACACGCATAGATCTGATGGCATCTGGAGGGGAGAGGTATGTGCATAATCTTGATCTCCTTAGTTTTAGATATTACATATATTTAACAATTTTCCATCCATGTAAATTGTATAGGATCCCGGGTGCATTGAATGCACCGAGCACTGGCAAAATGTGCGTCATTGGCTAGTTGATGCGCGCATTTTGCCGTACATTGAGATGGCTGAATTTCAGCACTTTATACGATTACAGTACATCAGGATTGATAGGGCTCTCATCACCGCCCTAGTGGAGAGATGGCGGAGGGAGACACAGACATTTCACTTGCATTTGGGAGAGATGACGATCACATTACAGGATGTTGCAGTACTTCTCGGACTCCGAGTTGATGGCATTGCTGTGTGTTGCTCGACTGTGGGACTTGATTGGAATGAAGTGTACTTGCACCTTCTTGGACGGGTACCTCCACGTGAATCATTGAAAGGACGAACTAGGGTCAGTTTATTGTGGTTGAGAGAGCAGTTCAGTCCGCTACCGGAGGATGCCACCGAAATTGAGGTCGAGCAACATGCAAGGGCGTATTTACTCTATTTACTTGGTAGCACTATATTTATATTGCATGCGCTATGAATATGACAAATGTACATTTCACCAAAAAGTAAAGTATCATATTCATATGTTGTGTAGGTAATATGGCAACCATATCACGATGATGTGTTAGCACAGTTACCTGGAATTTGTACGGATGGAGCGCATGTGTGGCTATCTAGGATGCCGCTTATATGTGTGGACGTCGTCGAGATGCATGTTCCGGATCGGGTCATGCTGCAATTCGGATTAGAGCAAGTTTCCCCCCCACTTGTTGTGGAGTTTATTGAACGATTATCGCGTCGAGGCCGAGGGAGTTTTGATTGGAGGTCGCATCATGCGGCCTACATTACTAGATGGGACGACCGGACGATCACTCTCGTTCAAGGGGAGCCTGCTATGACTGAGCGAGATGCATACATGAGACGGTATTTGAGCATCACTAGGAGACTTATCATGCCACCCATGCATGAGCCGGAGATGTTATATCAACCAAGAGGCGACACTGAGCGGGCATTGGTGAGTATCATTAACTTCATATTTGATTTTATTCACTAGTGTTTTGTAGTGAGTAGATAACATACCTGTGTTTTTCTTTCTAGCTTACTTTTGCACGACAGACATTTGATCAGACGGAGGGAGCTTTGGTGGACCGATCATATGAGAGCTTGCTAGCGGCCTGTCAGACGCTACACGATCGCTCTGGACATGTTCTTGCGAGTTTGCCATTGCTTCGGCCAGTTGTTACTGAGATTCCAGGATTGGAGGTTGTTCCAGAACCCGACATTCTGACATCATCAGCTGACACGAGGAGTTTTACCCCATCACCTGTTCTTCCAAATGCCCCGCTGGAGCAAGTTGAGAGGCCTCTTTCTTCGAAAGTATATACTCGGCGACAGCGTGCACTTCGTACTCAACGTCAGGCAGCTTCGTCTTCAGATGCTTTACCTGACGTTGAGCCTGAGAATATTCCAGTTCGAGAACGAGGACGGGGTAGGAATAGGTTGAGGAGAATTCAATAAACACTTCTTGTAATTTTATAAATACATTTGTAATACTTTGATGTGGTGTAATATATTTTGTATATATTTTGTGTCATGTCTGTTGTATTATCAGAAAAAATTTATCTTGTTATCATGTTGTGATGTTGTATTGTCAGGTTGTGATGTGTGTGTATTATTAGGTTGTGAAAAATTGTAGATTTCGTCCAAAGGATATAGTGATTTGAATTCAGTGTCGAAAAGGCGTCGGTTCAATCGACGCCTTTCCGTTATAAATGAAGAACCGACGCCTTTACGTTATAAACGAAGAACCGACGCCTTTCAAACACTTGGTGAAAAAAACTAGACTACGGTTATACGAGAAAGGCGCCAGTTGAACCGACGCCTTTTGGTTATAAGAGAAAGGTGCCGGTTGAACCGACGCCTTTCTGTTATAAAGAAAGGCGCCGGTTGAACCGACGCCTTTATCTTATAACCAAAGGCATCGGTTGAACCGACGCCTTTCGGGCCGGTTAAAAAAAAAAGGCCACGCAGGCGCCAGCGGCCGCGCTGGCGCCTGCGTGGCTTGTCAGAACACCATTTCGGTAAATATTTGCTACAGTGCCACATTTTGGTAATTTTTTTTTAAATGATTTTTTATATAAAATCCCCTTAGCTTTAAGATGGATCTTTAGACAACAACTCTCCCAACCAGACAAATCTCATTTCATCATTGCAACTTTTTGTGTTCCCAACATATTGTGAGCGGTTTTACAATCACTAGACAACACAGTGATATAATCAAATTATTGAAGGAGATCAAATAACCTAGCATCAAATCTATGCAGAATTGCAGATGGTGGCCCATCCTGAGCTAGTTTGAGTGGAAATGAGCGAAGGGAAATGAAAGGCAAAAGAAGAAAGAAAAGAGGCCATAGCTTAAAAAGAAGGGCAGCCATCTATCCACTTGTTAGCCTTTCATTGTTTACTACATAGTAATACAGTATTCTATGCTTCCCTTTTTATGAAGCTTTGAAAAAGTGCAGTCGTAGATAGGCCCACCAGTGGGTTTCACCACAGAAATTAGCCCATGTGAGGGACATGACCAGCCTGCTCATTAAATTTTGATTCCTGATTGATGATAATTGCCCCAAATTCATGGCCATATATACTGTAGGGAACTATGTGCCGACAACCAATGACATTCAACCAATCTCATTTACTTGCTAACAAGCAACCAAAACTGTGGGTTTTCTAGATGTTTCTGCCTGTTTAAGCAAAAACTTTGTAGAGTAGTAATTGTCTCAATTGACAAGTCAATAAGATGGGCGATTGCCTAACCGATGATTGGAAGGAGCCTTTCATTAAAGCTGATTTGATAGTAATAATGGAAAAAGGATCATCACATTCTTTCCTAGCCGCAAAGTTTCAACCTCAAGAATTAAGAAAAGGTCTAACTAATCCACTTTCAGCATTTTGACGTATGGCGTGCTCTACAAAAGTCTCCAAATTGGTTAGTTACGTTTCCTCAAAAAGATGGATTAGTTCGATTAAGTAGATTAAGTAGAGGTGAAAAAGAAAGAGGAGACCCATTTCAACAAACGTGCAAACTATAAAACTCTTCATGGTTCAAACACCGAAAACCAATCAACTAAAAGAACTGCATAATGCTCCCAAAGATCATCTTCTGCACAGCAGTCTCTGTAGCCACCATTGTCGTCATCCTCCTGGCTGTGATCTCTCCCACAGTCCATCACAGATCGGAGAAGAACCAGGCTAGGCCGTCCCTAGGCCTCTCCCTTTACATTCAACACTCTCACATACCCACTCCCAGCACCCAAGCAACCACTGGAGCTGATGGTGCACTCATATTCCACCATACACTCACAGAAGGGCAGGAGAACTCTTCTCAGATTGTTGGCAAGGCACAGGGATTCATCATTCCGATTGAGCATTTCGCTCGTTCATTGTTGAACATCATCTATGTCACCCTTGACGTGCCTGGATACTCTGGGCGTCTTAGCATCCAAGCTAAGAATATGCACAACAAGGCCTCCCAAGAGCTCACAGTCGTGGGAGGAACTGGATCTTTTGCTTTTGCCGGAGGGTTGGCAACATTCTCACAAACAGATAGGCAAAGTCCAGGTGTTGACGCAATCTATCATGTGAAGATCCGGCTGAAGTTTCCTCATAGATCCCAAATAAACCCAGGATAAAATTGCAATTTTGTTTATAAAATTGCAATTTTGTTTCTTCCTTCGATTTTTTCCTTCCTTTTCAAGAAGAGTAGACATAAAGGGTCAACACAATTTTCTATCCAGAGCACCAAGGGGTAGTCTAATGTGACGATTACATTCAAACAAATTTACATTTCAATCCATCACAAGCACTAAGGGTTGCCCAAGTGTAACAATAAGGCTTGCATAACACGAGTATAATGTTATCTGAGATGCACTACAAACCCCTCAATGGTTATTTTGAAGTGCTAGGGCCAGGGAACAAAATGTAGATTACTCCCAATGATTCCCACCACGGTCTCTATATGAAGACCTGAATCAATTAAACAAAGACATGCAACACCACCATAAACAACCATTATAAAAAAAACTTGACAAGTGAATGGTGTGCAGATCTCAATCACTCGTACAGAAAAGGTCCATGACATCAAATTCTAGATCGTGTTTGTGGAACTGATTCGTTAAACAACTACATAGAAATTAATTTAAAAGAACTAGTTACATCCCAAAGACAGACCTTCGCCTCAATCCACCCGATACTCCAAAATCCGCTGCAAAACATACAAGAGACATGATTAAAGGTATAACAGGCAGGTAACAGAGAAGTTAAAGAACTCTTCTTTTATTCTAAAGAAAGAACTCTTTTTTATGGAAAAGAAATAATCCTCCAGTCACTTTTAATAGATACAGTTTCTACAAATACACTAAAAATTTAGTTCATTTGAAAAAAAAACAGTATCTATTAAAAGTGACTGGAGGGAGTAAGTCGAAAAACTGCTGCAACTATAAATTGATACAGTAGCTTGATATGAACAGATGGACAAGGGTTTACAGTTCAGGAAATTCCAGATTTCCTCTAAGGATATTACATTTTCAAAGTTACTACTCCCTCAGAACAAAATTCCCTCTACGAAGCGACTATATAAATAAGCAATGCCCATAAAATATGGCAAAAAAAAGCAGAAACCCTTTATAGATCCAAACAGATTTTACTATTAACAGATGCGATTCAGGAATTCCACATCAATACTTTTTAAGTTTTGTACCAAAAAAAGCAAAAAAAACTTAGAAGCTAAATAGGTTTACTAGTATATGGTATATGACTCACTCTAAGAAAATTGTCAAATTATGCCTCATTGAATATGTCAATGCTATAATCTCAATCTTCATTGCAGTAAGAGAACATGCATAATTAAATAGTAAGAGGAGAACCACAAGTATTGACACTAAACCCGACATCAGACCATCATTCTAATTTCTAACTATGGGCATTAAGAATTTTCAAAAAGCAAACTATGACAGTAGGAATAAAACGAGTAAAAGAACTGGCTCAGATTTGCAACATCCCAAGTGTTTCAAATCCTGAACTTGAGAGAGAGAGAGAGAGTTTCATCCATGGACTAACATGCACCTATATAAAAAAGAAAAATTCAGAAATTCATACTAAAATCAAAGTGAACGTGTAACTTCTAAAAGAAAAAACATAAATTTTGTATTTCTGTGACGAAGTTATGTCACCAGGAAGAAAGCAAGTCCCCAAGGAGATTTTCAAATTCTGATTCCAATTTAGCTTATCAAGAGATGTATCCCCAACTAAAACAATAATTCCTAAAAAAAACTTGCTGGCCTAGTAGTAGCTTAACAACCAGGTCTTGATCCATCAGACTCTTGGCCCCAGCATAATGATGCCCAGAGGCGTTTCATCGACTACCTACGCAGCGGCATTGAGAGAATTAAGGATGAAAGGGTGAAGAAGAGGATGCCTAATTGCAAAACAAAAAAAAGAATACATCACCACATATCTCACGGTAGTGGTTTTAGAAACAAGTAGCAAACACAATTTCAATGATCATTTTCCCACTACAATTAAAAAGGTGTGGTGTGGTTTGCAATTTTGGCTGAAATCCAAATCCCACCCAAACCCAGGTTTGAGATTCCCAGACGCAGAATGCAGCCCAAGTAGCATGCATTCAATATCTCAGTCCCCAAATTCAGGTTGCCAAACCCAACCTTACATACTGTAAGCACCTGCAAAATAACCATCAATTTGGACCAAATTGTAGGGAGCAAGTCCAATCTTACCAATCACGTAGGATTTTTTTTTAAAACAGCTCCGCATAATTAAAACGAATTCTATAGCAATTGGATATTGACACATAAGAGGATTAAGTAATCATTTTTTTTGTTGTTGTTAAAGTAATTAAGCGATCAACTTGTCATTCAAAGTTCAACACATCACCTCCATCAATTTAATAAATAAAAAACAAAAACAAATTGACAGTTCAATCACGCATTCAATCACGCCCATCTCAGCATAAACAAAAGACAGAGTCTCGCCGGCAACAACAAAAATTGGCAAATTTTAAGATGTAGACATTGACCACAGAAGAAAACAAAGAGGAATGAAATTACGTTGCAGTGGAATCAGAGGTCGAGGCGGAGGACATCGCCGTCTTGCTTGGTGAGGTAGTGAAGAACGTAAGGGGTGGCGCGGATGACGGCGACCCAGGTCCCCATTATCATCAGGTGCTTCTTCAGCTCCTTGTACGCCGCCGCCTTCTCCGGCCTCCGTGGTATCGCCCCCAAAAACATCCTCTCTCTCTCTCCCTCTCTCTCTCTCTCTCTCTCTCTCCTCCTCCTCCTCCTCCTCCGCGCTTTCTCTCTCTAGAACCAGAGCTGCTGCTGGAAAACCCTAGCCAGCCGCTAGGGTTTTGGGGGGTTTTGTAGGTGGACCGGAGTACCGGGTTGGGTCAGATTTTCGCTCGACCCAACCCAAACCCCCTAAGACCTCCCTCCCCG
Source organism: Houttuynia cordata (assembly GCA_039654745.1). Classification (NCBI taxonomy): domain Eukaryota; kingdom Viridiplantae; phylum Streptophyta; class Magnoliopsida; order Piperales; family Saururaceae; genus Houttuynia; species Houttuynia cordata. The sequence continues at coordinate 18,289,818 of CM077508.1, read as the reverse complement.
ACCTTCGCGATTTGCGGCGCGGACGGAAAAGGAGGCGACGGAGACGGCGAGGGCAGCTTCAGCGATCGCCGCCGCTGCCGACGACGCATCGGCCATTTTGGTCGCCGGCTGCCAGTAGTTCTCATTTCCAGTGCGTTCCCAATTCAATTGATTTTTGTTTCCTGATACTCCCTCCGTACAATCTTACTTGTCTGGATTAGGAAACCAACATGAACTGATTTTTACTTCATTTTAGTTTTCTAATCCAGACAGGTAATATTGGACAAAGGGAGTATATTATGGATTATCAGGATGTTTCATTTGGGATTCATGTATACATTTATCAGGAGTTTTGGTTCTGAGTACTTGCTTCGTCCAATGAAGCATGTCTGCATTTGAAAATGGCCCGGACAAAAAAGAGAGAATTTTTTCAGTTCTCCCATGTAAGATTTCATGTATACTGTATGCTTAACTTTCGCAACTATTGATAATTGGAAGTTAGGTAGGCATGCTCTATTTCATTTGATGTCTCTTTGCTAACACTTTTCATAAGAATTTCATTTACTTGATGCTTCTTTGTTCAATTTCACAAAATGTTGGAGGAGATGCTTAGACTGTACAAGTTCCTACTTTTCTCACTAGCATGTGAATCAGTTCGTAATTTTCTTTCTGATTTTTTTTATCTGCCAATTCATTGCTTAGCTTTCTTTAGTTTTTTCATTGCTTAGCTTTGATTGACTGGAAAATTAAACAAGAAATGAGGAGTTTTGCGATTTGGCTTAGAAATCTGGATCAGGTAATATTGGACAAAGGGAGTATATTATGGATTTTCAGGATGTTTCATTTGGGATTCATGTAGACATTTATCAGGAGTTTTGGTTCTCAGTACTTGCTTCGTCCAATGAAGCTTGCCTGCATTTGAAAATGAGTTGAAAGTTATTGGACTCATATATACTGTATGCCTAACTTTCACAACTATTGATAATTGGAAGTTAAGTAGGCATGCTCTATTTCATTTGATGTCTCTTTGCTAACACTTTTCATAATAATTTCATTTACTTGATGCTTCTTTGTTCAATTTCACAAAATGTTGGAGGACATGCTTAGACTGTACAAGTTCCTACTTATCTTACTACCATGTGAACCAGTTCCTAATTTTCTTTCTGATTTTTTTATCTGCCAATTCATTGCTTAGCTTTTATTGACTGGAAAATTAAACAAGAAATGAGGAGTTTTGGTCCGATTTGGCTTAGAAATCTGGATTAAGTTATGAAAGTAGAAAATTTCAACATTTCCATGGATTGAAAATGGTGATGTAGATGAATAAAAAGTGAGTCCTTTTGGCCTGATTCTGGATTAAAAGTCCAATTGGAGCCTGGCGAGATTCGTCTTGAATCAGTAAGGGCAAATTAGGGTGCCATCAATTCAGCTGTTCCCGTTCAGGTGAGGCCTCAACCCTGCCTAGAAATTGTTTCTAATGTATGTTGGACTATTTTGGACTATATTCATTCCAAAATTAAACAATATTTCACCAAAAATGTTTTGGTTTACTTAAGTTCATTTGTTTTAGGAGGTTTTATTAATCATTTTTACTAGGTGCAATCAACTCTTTGTATTTACAGTGTATAAATTGGAGGGTAATTTTGTATATTTATGGAAACTAGAGGTTGATTTGGTTATTAGGTTTGAAGCTTTTCATAAATATTCTTAAAAACAGTAAGGCTTGTTAGATTGGGGTGGGTATTTGAAAAATTAAACAATATTTCACCGAAAATGTTTTGGTTTACTTAAGTTCATTTGTTTTAGGAGGTTTTATTAATCATTTTTACTAGAACAAGTGATACTTCGACATTGCACAAGGTAGGTGCAATCAACTCTACGCGACTCGGATAGTCAATCCAACCAGCCAATTACATCATCTCAAAAGGATGTGCAATCGACATTACTAGGAACTCTCATGAACGTGGGAACTTATCATCCAATCTCAAAATAAAAATATTGTAAATGTATCAAATGAATCCTACTTAGTTTTTATTACAACCAATAACATAAATTATCAATCAAAAGAAATCATCAATCTATGGCACACAACGGCCCGCAATATCATCAAGTTTATCAAACTAAGCAAGTAATTAAAAATTCTCTAATCATCTTCAAGCTTCTGCGTCACCTTCCTGTCCTACAATCATCCTTAATCAATGCTCTTTCACGCCCGTATCAGATGATGCATGAGTATACCGTAGAAATATCCAGTAGGATGTAAAAACCCACAAGAGACACAATAAATAGCGTGAAAAAAGGTTTACTCAATAGAAACAGGAATATATAATATCTGAAGGAATGATCACAAGGTTTACTTCACCTGAACAGAATTTATGATTGATCGCTGCATTCTTACGCATTAAACCAGTATTTACGATCGACCGTTCGCCTGGCGATTGATCGTTCTGTTCAAATCGTAAAATCAAAGTATTTACGATCGATTGCTCTCAGGGTGATCGATTGCCTGCTCGCGTATATAGTTTTTCCAGTATTTGCGATCGATCGATCTATTAGGTGATCGATCGCGTCTGTTTTACTCTTCGTTTATGAAACTGGCCCGATCGATCGCTTACCATTTTTTTTTCAACCAATTTTCCTACGAAATTTTCAATTCACACCATATGACCAATACTCAAATTAGGCCACGAAACTCTTCCTAAGATAGAGTTTTAGTAAACATACCAATTTTTACAGTTATTACAAAAACAGTAAGGCTTGTTAGATTGGGGTGGGTATTTGAATTATCTCATAAACTCCTTATGCTTGTAACCTCAAAAGAAAGATATAATTAGATTATACAATTTTTTAAGGATCAAATTCTTATATACTACAAATTGTTTTAAACTTTTTTGGCCAAAGAACAATTGAGTTATATTTCCCATATTCTGCCTATTTTGTTTTCCATTAGTAGCACTCTTAATCACTTTTTTTTTTCAGTTTTCCTTTATGTCTACTTCATTGCATCTCAGTTGGACGTGTAGGAACTCTTTTCCGGAAACAAATTTAATTTAAGCTCAGTTTTTGTTTTTAACCCCTGACTAAAAAATTCCGTCTCCTATGTCTAACCACTAGCACCCCTACTCACTTTCTTTGCACAAGCTAAGCTGGCTCTTTTCATTTTTCTTATAAATTGTCTCTATTGCATCTTACTTGTGTAACCTTTGCCCGCCACATTTTGATGAGAATGAATCGCTACTTGCGCTGGTGTTTATTTTTGTACAGCTCATTGACAACCACAACCTTTGGCTGCTGTTGTTTATTTCTGTTTTTTGTTTCTTATTTCTGTGGGTTATTTGTGAGCTTTATGATTGATCCTCTGTTTGGGTTTGTTGAGTACCCTATACATTTATTTCTGGGAGATAGATTAATGCTCATTACAACTACAGAATGTGCTGTCAAAAAGCATCAAGTTACTAGCTACTCTCTTTCTGGGTCTGTAATTCAATGCCAGCCTTATAAGGAATAAAACCTGATGAAAAATTAAAAGATTTTGTAACTTTATTACTACTGCATGTGAACGAATTACTCTACTGGCTACTGATGATTTGTTTCTTTCTTGTTAGATTAAAGTAGGGGAAGGTAGCTTATTTATAAACCGTTTTCGGGTGGTTTAACATGCTACCTAGATCTTATCAACAAGCACTTTCATAGATGTGTCTATTGATTTCTTTTATTGCTGATGTGAGCAAATAAATTTGTCCTGAGTTTATTTCACTTCGTTCATTTGCTGAATTCCACATATTCCACTTCCACTTGAAAGTTTCTAGCACCCTATGCTAGGATTGTACATGTAATTGGTGCTATTCAGTGCTATTCTGCATGCTTTCTGGTATTTCTTCTCGTTATACGTAGAAATTGAGGATGGACGACAGGGTTCACCTATTCAATATCATCTATTTTCGTTTCTCTTTTACATATGATTTTCCTTTATTGACTTCTGATTATGTCCATTCTGTTACATGTAAACTGACGAAGCGTTCTTTTATGTTGTAAATGGCAATCATATGTAGTACACAACTGCACCATTCTTAATGATATTTTTTGTTGAAGGTTACAATACTTTGCTCATAAACGCATGAACTATTTCCAAAAGAGATATCCTATTGGGAATATGGTATTGATACTTTTGCTTATGTTTACCTGCCCAATTGACCCATCCAAATTTGTAAATTTGATCAATAGTATGGATAGAAGAAATTTATATATCATGTTTTTCACTTTTTTTTGCAGGTAATTTGGACTTGAGTAATGAACACGGAAATTGTTGCTGCGGTTAAGGGATTCACTAGCAGCATTCTTTTTGTAGAAGTTGATTTCTAGCCGACCAGAAGCATTATGAAGTCTTTTACATATTTCAGAGCACTTTGCTCTTACACCTTTTTGGCCAACAAGAGAAATTATATTCGCACATGCTATTGTCAATTTCATGCTGATTTTGTACCTAGAGATCCCAAAGCCAAACCAGAAAGATATAAATACCCGCCGGTGTATGATCCATATGGTCCACGGGCTCCTCCTTCTGAGAAGGTAGTTCAACTGGCTGACGGAATTGAAGCCCTGTCACCTGAAGAGCTGAAGCAAATAGGTCCAACACTAAGACAAAGGCTACACCACCCAAAGATGCAAACAATTTCAACAGATGGCATAGACACGGACTCACCAAGTGGACCAGCGAAGGTGGAGGAGAAGAAGGCGGAGAAGACTGCATTTGATGTTAAGTTAGACAAGTTTGATGCTGCTGCAAAGCTAAAGGTAATCAAGGAGGTTAGGGCCTTCACCAATCTGGGACTGAAGGAAGCAAAAGATCTTGTTGAGAAGAGCCCAGTCATGTTGAAACAAGGTGTAACCAAAGAGGAGGCTAATGACATCATAGAGAAGATAAAAGCTGCAGGTGGTGTTGCGGTAATGGAGTAGCGAGCTCATCCTCTCACCGTTTTCCTGACTCTTTTCTTAGCAATTTCAAATTTTGGATTTGTATTGGATAGTCTGGAGAAGGTATATTTCATGTTTGAAGGAGATTAATTTCATAATACCAGATTACAGAATTGGACCATCTCTTTATTGAAGCGTATGGACCTGTTGAATTCGTTATCATAAACTTACATTGACGTAGTCTTTTCTGCTCACAGACGTTATTTTGAATGGTGTGCTTGCACTGGTCACTCTGCATATTTAACTAGAATGATAAATTGGCCAAGTTTGTTATTCCTAGGTAAAGCACCAACTAGTGAGTGTTATATAGTTGATTACTCTTGTTTGATTAATATTGGGCAATTGAATGTCCTGCATAAACTCGATAAAGATAACGAAATTCATATGTTTTCTTTTGGGGTGCAAGAACTTCAGATGTTAAATATTGGTAGAGAGATAGTTTTCGTTGTTAAAAAAACTAAGCAAATAGGTTATTATACGGATAGGATATATGGTTCCTAATCCTATTGGTCGAATGTCATTCATTTCATCGGAAAAAAGATTCATTCACTGAGAAAGTCCATCCCATTAAACAAAAAGTAGCTTTTCCACTTCTCCAGCTGTGGCAGGATCCAATTCTATAAAGTATGTGATGCAAATGCATTGTAGACCGTCCTCGTCCTTTCTCATTGCTTTCCAGCAGCTGCCACCGACTATTATTACTGCGAGATCTGGTAGGACTACAGCAGCCATGCAAAGTTCTCCAGCTGCACAAGCGCCTTGTGACTTGTAACTGGCCAGGTTTTTTTCTTGTCTTTTTTCTTTGTTTCTGATGCAAAGTGGATTGAGTGCCCATCTTCCATTATTTCCGACTACCATCAAAACTGTTTCTTGGTAATTATGTGGAATTAAGACCCCCTCACCCCCAGTCAGCAATTTGATTTGAGTCCATGCTACTGAGAGATTGACAAATCATTTGTACTAACCAGCATGTCTGACCCTTGACATCAAAGCAACCAACACTGTCTGATCAATATCAATAGGTGGTTTTTTAAAAAAAATCTAATCTATTTACTCGCAAGTGCACAAATATGAGTAGATGTTGGCTACGAGGTCGATCCATAGAGACTTGGTTTAAATTCAACTTGATTCTAAATTTTACTTAACTAATTCGATAATATGGAAAATTCAGTTATAACGTAACTAAAACAATTAAATTAACAAAGAACTTCTAATGAAAGAATACACAAAAGCTTTTGAATCCACCATTAAACTAGCTTTCTATTCCTAATTGTCCTAATGAAACCTTGTTTGATATGAGATATAAAATCTCTGTGCTCTTGGTTAGACACACGGATGAGAGACAAAGATAATATATATTCGTGTTCGGACACGTATAATTAAACCGGTGAGAATCAATCTATTTAATATATCCTTGATCAGGCATAGAGTTAATAAAAATAAGCACTTTAACCTCGTATAAAAGTTCCCTAGATATTCATGATTATGATCAGACACAAGAACTCTAGGAAGTATTTTCATAAATAACCAATTAAGTTTATGTTTAAGCACTTAAATAGATATCTACAAAATATTCAATTAAAACATAAAACTCTTATATCAATTCAAACTAAAAGACAATTGAACATAAAAACACTAATTTAAGGTTTCATCTAAGCCTCAATGTAAAAAGTTAGCCAAACATTGATAAAGAAGAAGAAAAATTTTGTTTTGATGGATTCATGGGCATGTGGAATTGAAACGCAAAATCCAAGATAACCTTTGTCAAGCACGTCTTTGTCCCAATCGTCATCTTTTTACTGTTCACATGCACGGTTCATTGTTCATATGCACAGTTCACTGTTCATCATCTTCTCCAATCGTCCTCTATTTTTTTCTACTGTAGCGAACTGTTCACGCCACAAAAAAATTCTCTTATTTACTGGAGCAGTGTTGGGCATCGAAGAAAAGTCATATAGATAACTTGAATGTAGACGAAATGAGAATATTAAGATGGATGAGTGAGATAACTAGGAGAGATATGATTATAAATGAATATATTCGTGAAAATTGAAAGGTAACTCCTTTACGGGAGAAGCTAAAGGAATATAAGTTGCGTTGGTATGAGTATATGCAAAGAAGACCCATAGATGTCATTGTAAGAAGATTAGAAGGGATGTATGTAAATGATGTTAAAAGAGGGAGAGGGAGACCTAAGAGAACTAGGATGGAGTTAATAAAAAATGATTTGACTTTACTATCTCTTACAAAAGAGGTAGCCCAAAATAAATCTGAATAGAAGAGTAAGATCCATGTCGCCGACCCCAAATAGTCGGAAAAAAATGCTACTTGATTATGATTATGATTATGATTGACAGAGGACACTTAGAAGGGCATATGATACTCCCATGAAATTTTTTGTTGAAGGCTAGAGAATGAAAATGCCCTTCAGTTTCACTTAAAAATTTTAAAATCCTACTCATTTTAAAAAATTGCAACCCCAAGAGCTCTTTCCACATTACCTGGCGCCAACTATGGTTTTGCATATGACCCCAAGAACTCTTTCTATCTTCCCTTCAGTACCTAAAATACCCCCAGGAGCTCGGTATAAGCCATCCCACAGCCCACACTCTGCGTTTTTCCATATTACCCAGAATTTGAGGAGCGTTCAGTCAGAGAAGAAGGTGGAGCGGTCAGGAAAAGTTCTGTTTGGCATCTCTGCCCATATCATCGCCGGCGCTGGTGCCATCGAACTCGGAAAGGTCATCTTTGCGCCAAAAGGCGAGAAAACGAGCGGAAAAGATCGGGTATGCAAAAACAACTTAAACGGAGGCATCGTACATCAAAAAATGGTACATCAAGTTCAAATACTATGATTTTTATAATGAAAGTTGGTTCAAGAGAAGAAAGTTGAAAATTGCCAAGTTTTTAACTTTTTACAATATCGTGTCTTCGACAACACGACTGTAACAATAGTCGTGTTTTATGTAACACGACTCATAGACGATGCTTTTCACTCATATACGGCTTTTAATATATCATGTCTTACAATTTTTTGACTTATTTTGGTATTTTAATGGCAGGTACTGATGGAGAAGATACCTGTGTGCTTACACTACGATGGAGTTTTTACAAATTTTGATGCGTACGTGGGCAGGAAATGGAAGCTCATCCCTCTAGATACACATGTAAAGTACCTGGAACTGTTGCAGCAAGTGGAAGAAAGATTACCGTTAAAGTTTGCAGCTGGTACATTATCTGTGTCATATCATGTTGATTCTGAATCCCCGTACCTCCTTGAAGATGATAAAGACCTGGAGTCAATATTTCTCCTTCACAAGAGAAACAAAGGCACAAATGGACTACTCTACCTGTACGTGGAGTGGACTTCTACTGGCAATAACATGAAGATTTCCACTCTCAATAAGGAAATGAATTCTAGTGCAAATAAGGAGGAGGAGAGGATACCAAAGGCAGAAGTAAGGCCGACCAGTAAGACACCGCCGGAGAGGCCGTCCAGCCCGGGCAATAAGACACCCGCATCAGCAATTGAAGGAGGAAGAGATGAAGATTATTCATTTGAAGCTGCGAGGTAAGACTTCTAAGGCACGGTTACAGGCAAGTCGTGTACTATTATAGTCGACTATAATAGTACATGACTAGAAATTTGGTTGTGTCTTATGCAACACGACTATATACATAGTCGTGTAATTTAGTACATGACTTATGAAGACGTGTTGCATAAGACACGACTTGACTACTTCCAGTCATGGTATCAAGTCCATTCATATAAATTTTTTCATGCAGATTGGGAGATGGGGAAGAACGTGAAGATGAGATGAAGACCAAGATGAAGATTCTAGTCCAGATGAAGAAGAATTACCGTGATCTGCAGATGAGTGGGATGAGCCTCTAAGACTACCAAATTTTTGCCAGGCAGATTCGAAGGGAAGAGACCACTCTGTGCCTGATATAGAACTCCAACATGCAGCAATAGCATCGACTTCTAGAGTTCACAACCGTAAAAGGTGTACTAACCCAACTGTTGCAAAAGAACCAAGGAAGCGCAGAAATCAACGACTCCCGCAACAAGGCAATCTTCCTACTAACGAGTCAACGCAGAGACGCTGCTCTGGCTTACCTAAGCCCCCACCATTCTTCACTTAGATTGTAGTAAAATTCTTGTATAACAAATATTACCTTATACCACAATGTATTCCTGTACAGAAAAAAAATTAGAAATGCAAAAAAATCTTTCATGCATCATACGTGTATCTCAAGTAGTGAATCTCAATTATAGTCGTGTTGTTGATGATAGGTAAATATAAAAAGAGGACTCCATAATAGTCGAATATTATAGTACACGACTAAGTATATAGTTGTGTCTTATGCAACACGACTATATACGTAGTCGTGTTGTTTAGTACGCGACTATATATAAAGTGGTGTTGCATGAGAGATGTCTATATACGTAGTCGTGTGTTGAAGTCGTGTTGCATGAAAAAATATTCGATTTTATTGAAAACCTACTGTATGTACATCAAAGAATCTTTGTACAATAAAAGAATGTGGGTAAAATTGAATACGTGCAGAAAAGAAAGTATGTAGAAGAAGAAGAATATATGTAACAAGAATATATGTGAGAAAAGAAATTTAGTCTTCATCCGACATCCGCAGAAAAACCCGCAACTGTGACTTGCTATTTTTTGTCTCTAGTTGAATCGTCATCAAACTCGCTGTCAATAACCCAGCGAATCATAGTTGCAGCAATGACTGGGTGCCACAAATGTGTAATTTTGGACTGATCAAACTCGGGTGGGTTGACATTGGATGCCAACTGCGCAATGTACATCATGATGAAGATGCCACAGTCTTTTGAGTTCTCTTGCCAGGGCACTTTGGCGATCTGAGTTATCTTCCAGTTGAGAAAACCCATCCATGACAACTTGTGTGCCATCACAATGTTTATGAATTGCGTGAATTTTTCAGCTGCTTTCCTGTGATGTATGTACAACTGGGATCTGCCAGACAGCAGGTTGTAGAAGTGCCATACACAGTGCGGGAAGTGTACAAAGACGAGGCAGAAATGGGAGCCGGTGCGGATTGGGAAAAAAGGCATAGAACATGTTCCTGTTCAAGCTGTCGAGCATCCTCGCGAGCTTTTTTATCAATTTTGCATTATTGCCTTCTCTTTGTGTACCTACAAAACCGCAAGAGAGTCAAAAAATGATGCTGTGAACGTAAACTTATCGCTACTGATGCAGGGCACACTTACGCTGTCAAATATCTCTTTGAATGCATGGCATCCAAAAAAATACCACGGATACTTCATCCGGTCTCTCTCATTGCACTGCCTCAAGAGACTCAAAAACTCATCTATAACCTATAGAAAACGGCAATAGAAGTCAGAACAGTCGAAGTAAGGCAAAATACTACTTTTAATTAGGTTGTCTACAAAAATACTCGACTTAGTCTCTGTTTGGTTAGCACTTTTAGGAGTAGGAAATCCAAATTCTTTAGATGAATCTAGGTTTAAGAAATAAGGTGTTTGGTTGGCTAAAATTCACTTCATTTGATGAATTTAGGTCATGGTGGCAGAAACTATAATTTTCAAAAGAAGACAAAGGTATTTGATAACAAAAAACTTCATCATTAGTTGAAACCACATTTTTTTTTAAAAATACCCCGATCATTTTTTGGAATTTACACCAAATGCCATCGGAAGAAGCTGTTATGAATTCTTTTGGGAAAAGAAGAATCCAGCTTCTTTTAAGCCCACCAAACAGAGCCTTAATGAAAAGTCGAGTATTTTATATACGACTTTAATAATAGTCATGTCTCTCGAATATACGACTATGCGTTAAGTCGTGTCTTCGAATACACGACTTTACATACAGTCGTGTATTTGAAAAAGGAAAAGAGGAAAACATATGAGGAAAATGAAAACATAATGTATACTTACATTGGTGTTTATTTCTGTGGTTTGCAGGAGGGATACATAGTCGTCATCACATAGCGTTGGGATTGGATAAGCCTTCCTCGGATTGGTTATCCATCCATCTATTGCCACTCTATCCCGCTCTAACAATACCCCCATGTCAAAGCATAACTCCAAACCGGCATAGTTTTCTAGGAGTGCAATTGTAGCCTAGACAGTCCTCCTTCTCTTCCTTACCACTACACAGGGGGAAATAGGTCCCGTACGTACATCTGACGGCCCTCAAGTTCTGCATGCTCCATATGTTCGTCAAATTCTGGTTGGAGCTTCTTCAAAAACAACTTTACGGAGGATCTCTTAGTAGCCCGTTGAATCTTCTCTTCCTCATCCGCGCGTTTGATGGGAGCTAAAATGATATTTTACATATTCGTGTCAGTAGCAGCACGAAAAAGAACATAGTCGTGTTGCATGTAATACGACAAAATAAATAGTCGTGTAGAATGCAACACAAAAAATTTAATAGTCATGTACCATGTGACCCAAAAAATTAAATAATCATGTACAACTTACCTTTATCCCATTTCAATGAATCACCGGCTGACTTGTGCGCCAGCTCCTTTCTCCGCATACCTATCAGAGTTTTCTTCATATGCTCCTTGTCATCGGGCTGCTTCTTTGGTTCCATGTGATGCACCGATAACTTCTTTATCCTCTCCTTCTTCTCTGATTTGTTCATCTCCTTCATCGGCTCTTCAGTCTTCTCTTCCTTGGGATGCTCAAAGATCTGCCCCTCTAACAGCATTGACGTTGTGGTGGCAGATGCCTTCATAGAGTGAAAACCTCTCGCAGAGGTCCGACACTCCTTCCCATCTCCTCATACAAAGACAAAGCTATCTCAATTAGTGACTGTATGGCCTGAAGCAAACCCTCCAATCGCCCCATTGCAGTAGACTGAGCAGCCGTCCTCGAGGAAGAGGGTGAAGGTTGTTTGGGAGTCCTCTTCAAGAGGGGCCACTGAGGGAGACGAAGCAATGAGAGATGCCTCTTCGTCCATGGGGATGATTACATCGATGACTTTGTCCCATACTTCGAGATTATGGAACACTCCCTTCCAGTAGTCGGTCATACAATGCTTCTTCTGTGCACTCTTCTTGACCTCTGTAATCAGGGCCCCACTGCCTGGCCACCTTTTCACCCTTGGACTGATAGGGCCCACGGCAGCATGGAAGATTATCATGTGCTTAAAAAACCAAATCTGCATAGTAAACAGATGAAAACATTAGTAAAAGGCGTGGATACAGGCAAGTCGTGTACTATACGACTATAATAGTACACGACTAGAAATTTGGTCGTGTTGCATAATACACGACTATAAATAAAGTCGTGTTGCATAAGACACAACACTTAGCCTCTATATGTCGTGCCTTTCGAAGAATCTGAAAACATAGAATTGTTACATACCTGAAGGACATATGAGGCTCCGTTTAGGTATCCACCGCCCCGTGACCCTCCTTGAGATCTCGCACCCACTAGTCTGCTGATGTGGGTTATACCAAATACCAACATGTTCTGCATAGCCCCAGCCCAATTGTATGACCTCAATCTTGGGAGGTGATCTATACATGAAATATGCATTTTATTATCTCCTAAACTTATGTTTATGCTAGTGTTTGATTAGAATAACTACTACTTTAATATAATTTTTGGTTTTTGTAGGAAACAAGAGTAATACACAGAAATGAGGAGAAAAGTAACTCGAATGGTTAAATCATCATAACTCTGCGCACAAATATCGGATTGGACTGATTCAAGCTTCATGTTAAATTTTAAGAAGTCAGCTTTCCAACGCCATCAACCACGCATAATTCGGAGTTCGGGACAGAAAGTTATAGCCATTTGAAGTTTATAAACAGTAACTACGATCGATCAGCAATCAATGCGATCGATCGCCAGAGCCGTAAAAGCACTGTATTGAAGGAAACGATCGATCGGATCTCAAAACGATCGATCGTATCTACTTGAATTTTTCAATCGCAGAAGACAGTAACTACGATCGATCGGTATCATATAGCGTCGATCGACAAAGCGATCGATCGGAGGAAAATAACGAAGGAATTGCGATCGATCGGCTAGCGAACGATCGTCAATACGGAGCAATCGATTGCCGTATGCGGCAAACCAAAATAAGACTTATTTTGACTTGGATTTGGAAGGGGACTTCGTGGTTTCTCTTCATAATTATAAATAGGCCTTATGGGAGAACGTTTTGGGTATCACATATTCAACTCTTGGAGAAACCCTTGGAGGCTAGAGCAAAGGAAGAAGAAGATGATGAAGATGAAGATGATGGATTCTCTTCCCATGCTTGGCTAAACACCTTTCCAAGGCGTAGATAAAGCCCAATAATCTGGTTGTGTAGTTTCTTTTCTCTCATCTTATGTTTTTACTCTAGTTGGTGTATGGATTTTATTGTGTAATCACCATTAATTCAATAAAGGTTTGTTCTTTGTACTCGAGAGAGACAAGAGTGAATTCTTGTGAGTTTCAATCCGAAGAATACTTGCGTATCTGAGAGGAACGTGAGTAGACTGAGGTGTTATATATCAATAAAGTTTCATTGGTTTAAACTCGAGAGAGATAGATCACAATTCCATGTTTTAATTGTTTTATGTGTTACATCCGAGAGGAGAGCACTATATTTTGAGTTGACAAGTGTATGTCCGAGAGGAATATGCTAGCCAATTGGAAATCTTTATTCAACAGAGAGAGAGAAACGATACACTAGTTATTGTGGTGGATTCGAAACCTTGGTCTTCTCCTTATTGATTCAATCTCAGCTTAGTTTAATTTAAAGTTCATTGCTTTCTTAGTCTAAAATCAACACTGCTATTTTCTCTTGAATTTGGTAAAGTATTCACCATCCCTGAGGTTCGACAACCCTTTAATACTCACCGTAGTACAATTGCCTTGTGCACTTGCAAGGGTTTTAATTTTAAACGATCAGGAGGTCTTCAATGTACCGGTACAAACAGAGATGCAGCGCTCTAGTGCTGTGTGGAAACAACACCGTGCAGAAGAGGAGGCAGATGATCATCCTCACTATGTCCTCCTCTACCATCTTCATTTCGCCCTCGCTAAGCTTGTCAATAATTTCCTCAATGTGTGGAAAATTCAGTCTCCTGACGGTGAAGTACTTTCTGAAGAATTGACATTCCGGTTGGCGTGGCAAGGAGGGGACGACCTCAACTGTTTCGCCCTTTGCGGGTAATCCGGTGATAAGAGCAACTTCTTGCTTTGTGAAATATAGCGTTTTGCCCTTGATATTGAAGACCTTCACCGACTCATCCCAGTACATGACCAAATGGTCGAGGAGGTTCCGAAAAACAACTACATCCTCACCTTCAAAAATGACAGCGAAACCAGCTTCTCTGATCAGTTGGCCATATCTTTGGTGACGCTGTAGGAGGGCCGCACACTTTTTCATCGCACCTGGTTGACAAAACGTCCGAAGCGCCAGTCGCGTATAGTATGTTCTCTTCAGTATCCTGATCTTGTACAGGAGCATGTCAACTTTGCACAAGGATACCCCAGAGCCAATAACCCCTACTCAAATACCTATAATCCGGGGTGGCGAAATCATCCCAATTTCGCCTGGAAACAACCCAACCAGGGGCCCTCTTTCAATCAGGCCCCAAGACAAGAATTCTCAAACCCAACTCAGTCTTACCAACCAGCCACAAATCCCTCATTTGGCCAAACCAATAAGAAACCATCCTTCGAAGATCAGATGAGTCAAATGCTAGCCACCCAGTCTACCCTCCTCTCAGCTTTTAATGCGATGGAAGCCAAGGTGGACGCCAAGATAGAAACCAAACATAGAGAGTTGACAGGTGAGCTAACAACCCAGGCCCAGCTTGTCCATTCCCATACACAATCTATTGCCAAAATAGAAACCCAATTAGGACAGCTGGCCCAATCTATGAACCGTCGGAAAGTAAGAACCTTGCCCAGCCAACCACAGCAGAACCTTAGAGGCCAGTTCGCCGTTGAAGGTTCCCATTATCCAAATGAGCAGGTGCAAGCTGTTACTACCCTAAGAAATGGAAAACAAGTTGACAATCAGGTTAGGGACCCAACCATTGCAAGTGATGACACTCCCCTTGAAAAACAGAACCAATCCTCTCCTACCATGCCTGATCCTGTTAGTCTCCCACCACAGAAGGATGTCCCAGCTGAACCCACCAATGAAACATCCTATATCCCTAGGGCTCCTTTCCCTCAATGCCTCAACCAACCCTCCCCGTTTAGTAAGTCCCACCAACGAATGGAGGAAATGTTAGAGGTATTGAAGCAAGTTAAGATCAATCTTCTTCTCTTAGATGCCATCAAACAAGTACCTGCATATGCCAAGTTCCTGAAAGACCTGTGTACCCAAAAGAGGAAAACCAAATCCCATGTCACCCAAAAGGTCTTCTTAACCAACCAAGTAAGCTCTTTACTTACGAGTGATATGCCACCTAAATTTAAGGACCCAGGTGTCCCTGTTATATCCATTGTCATAGGTGACCATACCATTATCCTTCTTGGACTTAGGGGCCAGTGTCAACCTCCTCCCTTACTCAGTGTATGAACAACTTGGCCTCGGAGAGTTGCAGCCCACCTCAGTCACCCTTCAGTTAGCAGACCGATCCATTCGCAGACCTAGAGGTGTTATAGAAGACGTTCTCGTTGGAGTTGACCGGTTCTACTTTCCTGTTGATTTTGTCGTCTTAGACATGGAACCAGTTGCCAACTCTAAATCCCAAATTCCTGTTATCCTTGGCCGCCCTTTCCTAGCCACAGCCGATGCCACCATTAACTGTAGGTCCGGGCTTATGAACGTCTCCTTTGGGAACATGAAAGTTAAATTAAACATCTTTAGTGCTTCCCAACAACCCTCGAGTGAAGTTGAGTGCCTTGTGGTTGACGACTTAGATGACCTCGTCCAGGAATACCTTCCATTTGGTGTGCTTAAGGATGCCCTCGAGCACACCCTTTTCTATGACTGGATCGATCAATATGAGGGCATACCTGACCTTGAGGAAGTCCATCACCATTTAGTGGCTGCCCTATACCCTGGACACATCCCATGCGACCCCACCCCGACCCTCTCCCTATGTCGACCGGCCCACCACTTCAACCCTCCATAGAATCCCCACCCACACTTGACCTCAAAACCCTTCCTAGCTCTCTCAAATATGTCTTCCTAGGACCCAACAACACCCTTCCTGTAATTATCTCATCTAGCCTATCTATTGATCAGGAAGCCCAGTTGTTGGAGATCCTTACCACACACCGGCAAGCTATAGGATGGACAGTGGTTAACCTTCGGGGTATAGACCCCTCTGTGTGCATGCATCGCATAAACCCGGAGGACCAGGCTAAACCCTCTAGGGAGGGGCAGAGACGGTTGAACCCACACATGAGAGAAGTGGTGATGAAAGAGGTAGTGAAATTGTTAGACGCAGGTATCATATACCCTATCTCTGACAGCGAGTGGGTGAGTCCTATCCAAGTCGTCCCTAAGAAATCGGGCATCACGGTGAAACCAAACTCAGAGGGTGAACTTGTGCCAATAAGAGAGACCACGGGCTGGCGAGTGTGCATTGACTATAGGAAGCTGAACTCTAACACCCGTAAGGACCATTTCCCTCTCCCATTCATTGACCAAATCCTAGAGAAACTAGCGGGCCAAGAGTTTTATTGCTTTTTAGATGGGTACTCAGGATATAATCAAGTGCCAGTTTTTCCAGGGGATCAGGAAAAGACGACTTTTACATGCCCCTTCGGTACATTTGCATATCGAAGAATGCCTTTTGGTCTTTGTAATGCCCCTGCTACATTTCAGCGATGCATGATGTCCATCTTTTCCGACATGATTGATAAATTTTTGGAAGTTTTCATGGACGATTTTTCGGTATTTGGCACTTGTTTTGATGATTGCTTACACAATCTTGCTTTGGTTTTAAAACGCTGTGAGGAAACAAATTTAGTGTTAAGTTGGGAAAAGAGCCATTTCATGGTTCAACAGGGGATTGTGCTTGGACATGTTATATCAAAAAGGGGTATAGAGGTTGATAAGGCCAAGGTTGACCTGAATGCTAATTTACCACCACCTACATCAGTTAAGCAAATACGGTCTTTCCTTGGCCATGCAGGATTTTATCGTCGATTCATCAAAGATTTTA
The DNA here is from genome assembly GCA_039654745.1 of Houttuynia cordata. Classification (NCBI taxonomy): domain Eukaryota; kingdom Viridiplantae; phylum Streptophyta; class Magnoliopsida; order Piperales; family Saururaceae; genus Houttuynia; species Houttuynia cordata. The sequence continues at coordinate 18,272,721 of CM077508.1, read as the reverse complement.
GCAAGATATCACGTCCATTATGTCACCTTCTCGGTCAGGATGTGCAATTTGAATTTGATGAGTCATGTAAAGATGCTTTTACAAAGCTCAAAACCCTCCTCTCTAGCTCCCCTATCATTAAGCCCCCTGACTATACACTGCCCTTCGAGATAATGTATAATGCATCGAATTTTGCTGTAGGGGCAGTGTTAGGCCAACGCATCAATAAAATTCCTCATGTTATATACTATGCTAGCAAGACACTCACTGATGCTCAATTGAATTATACTACCACAGAAAAAGAGTTGCTTGCTGTTGTGTTTGCATTAGATAAGTTCAGGTCATATCTCTTGGGGAGTAAAATCATTATTTTCTCTGATCATGCAGCCTTGAGGTACCTTCTTTCCAAGAAGGATGCCAAGCCAAGACTGATCCGTTGGATCTTACTCCTGCAGGAATTTGACTTTGAAATTAAAGATAAAAAGGGTTCTGAGAATGTCGTGGCTGATCATTTATCCCGAATTCCTATTCCTGATTTGCACAGCCATGACCCTCTAAGAGATTCATTCCCTGATGAGCAGCTCTTTGCTGTCTCCACTACATCTCCACCTTGGTTTGCACATATTGTGAATTATCTTGTTGTGGGTCAAATTCCAACCTTTTGGTCTAAACATGATAAAGATTTATTTTTCTCTCGAGTCAAACATTACTATTGGGATGACCCTGACCTATTTAAGATATGTGCTGATCAAGTCATAAGACGATGTGTCCCCAAGAGTGAGTTTCATAGCATCTTATCTTTTTGTCACTCTCAGGCCTGTGGTGGACACTTCGGCGGTAAGAAAACTGCGGCCAAAGTGCTTCAAAGTGGTTTTTATTGGCCAACTCTATTTAAAGACGCCCATGCTTATTGTCAATCTTGCGATAGGTGTCAAAAACTAGGAGCTTTGTCAAAAAGGAATATGATGCCCCTACAACCAATTTTGATTGTTGATTTATTTGATGTTTGGGGTATTGATTTTATGGGACCTTTTCCACCATCTTTTGGTCATACATATATTCTTGTTGCTGTTGATTATGTGTCTAAGTGGATTGAAGCTATTGCCACTAGGACCAATGACCAAAAAGTTGTGCTGGACTTTCTGAAATTTAACATTTTTAGCAGGTTTGGAACTCCTCGCGCTATTATTAGTGACGGTGGTTCTCATTTTTGTAACAGGTCTTTTGAAGCTCTTCTCAAGAAATATTCTGTCACCCATAAGGTTGCCACACCATATCATCCTCAGACGAGTGGCCAAGTGGAGGTTTCAAATCGCCAAATCAAGCAGATTGTTGAAAAGACGGTTCGCCCCAATAGAAAGGATTGGTCCTTGAGACTGAATGATGCATTATGGGCCTACCGGACAGCTTTCAAGACCCCGATTGGTATGTCTCCCTACCGATTGGTATATGGAAAAGCTTGTCATTTACCTGTTGAGTTGGAACATCGAGCGTATTGGGCTATTAAGGCGTACAACTTTGATATGGATAAAGCCAGTGAGCAGTGAAAACTCCAACTGAGTGAGTTAGAGGAGATGCGTTTTGATGCATATGAGAATGCCAAACTCTACAAGATGAGGAGCAAGGCTGTACATGACAAGATGATTTCGAGGAAATCTTTTCATCCTGATCAGAAGGTACTACTTTACAACTCTAGGCTGCACATATTTCCTGGGAAACTCCGATCTCGGTGGTCTGGGCCTTTTATTGTCAAAGAAGTATTTCCACATGGTGCTATTGAGGTCCAAAATCCAAAAGATGGGAGTACATTCAAAGTTAATGGCCACCGTCTAAAATCCTATCTCGAGACTGTTGGTGACCTGGATGACGGGCTGGTGTATTTAATTGATCCGGTAATTACAGAATGATCGTGGCCCAGTCTGGCTGAAGACGTTAAACTTAGCGCTTGGTGGGAGGCAACCCACGTATTCAGGTGTATTCTCTCCTTTATCTGATTTCTTTGTTATATGCTCATTGTCATGCTATATTTTGTTCACATTGAGGACAATGTTCATAATAGCTTTGGGGGAGGGAATAGTGCTTGCATAAAGAAAAAAATCAGAAAATTTAAAAAAATCATAAAAATTTGATTAGTTTTTAAGTTGTTTATTAGTAGTTTTTCATAGGTTTTGATAGTTTATCCCGTAATGATGCATGTTACAATTCTTAAGAGATTAATTTGCATTGGAAGTGTGAGTAAGTATATTGGAGGATAGATACACTTAACTGAGCATATCTTTCTGTTACAATCCTCTTGGAACAGGTGCTTGAACTAAGAAAATTCACTCACACACACTAGTACATAAAGTAATACCATCTAGAGATTTGTTGAATGCTAATTTACAGTGGGATGTCTTTAGTCATAGTCATTGGATGATGTGTAGTTGTCTGTTGAGCTTAAAAGATCATGATAGACCATTTACTTGGCTATGGCAAGGGATTGGAACCGGAAATAGGTTGAGAGTATAATACAGCCAGGACAAAATAAAGATGTGCTGAAAAATATGAATGATGAAAATAAAAATGCGAAAAAATGAAAACAAAATGAAAGAAAAGGGGCTGCTTGACTTTATAGGATTAACTTAGGCTGATGCTCGGGCCCAAAGCGGTCTTCTTAAAACCTAATGCCCTAAGCCAAATTGGTTGGGAGTCATTGGCCTGAGTCATTGCTAAACCTAAGCATCTTGAAGTCAGGCCTTACACAGTCCTAGCGAAAAGAAAAAAAAAAGTCTATGGTGTATTATCCTCTCAAATCTAGAATGTTGGACCCGAAGGAGGCGCGCAGATTTGTGCTATCATGAACCTAAAGATTACGATGACTATGTAGATTCTGATGTTCTTTGGTTAATGGGTAACACTGGATCTGTATAAAATAGAAATTTAGAATGTATTGCTACAATGTTCTACACTTTTACTATTTATATTATCATGTTATATTATATTGAGCAGAAATTTCTAAGATGAAAGTGTGGAATAAAACCATTTACTTGAGGGCTTCTATATTCCTGTTAATTATGAACCAAGTACATGTGGTTGATTTTCTTAAGCATTGTAGTGTGCATTTGTCGGGATAATAGGTTGTGTGTTTTGCAATGTTTTAATTTTTGCTTTATTTTTGCACTTAGGTTAATTAGTTTCATAAATACATGTTTGTGGGTAGCATGGCTCCAAACCCTCACGAGACAACACTCGTCCTGCTAGGGCCACCTAGAGGTTTAACGGCTTGTTGCATACGCTCAATGCAATCGTGTTCCCTACGAAAGTTGTGTTTACTTTTATGCATTAGTTCTTTTAGTCGATTATTTGATTTTGTTTTGTTTTGTTTTGCTAGGGACTAGAAAAATCTAGGTTTGGGGGTGTGATCTATACATGAAATATGCATTTTATTATCTCCTAAACTTATGTTTATGCTAGTGTTTGATTAGAATAACTACTACTTTAATAAAGTTTTTGGTTTTTGTAGGAAACAAGAGTAATACACAGAACTGAGGAGAAAAGTAACTCGAATGGTTAAATCATCATAACTCCGTGTACAAATATCGGATTGACTGATTCAAACTTCATGTTAAAGTTCAAGAAGTTAGCTTTCCAACGCCACCAACCACGCGCAATTCGAAGTTCGGGACAGAAAGTTATAGCCATTTGAAGTTTATAAACAGTAACTACGATCAATCGGCAATCAATGCGATCGATCGCCAGAGCTATAAAAGCACTGTATTGAAGGAAACGATCGATCGGATCTCAAAACGATCGATCGTATCTACTGAAATTTTTCAATCGCCGAAGACAGTAACTACGATCGATCGGTATCATACGGCATCGATCGGCAAAGCGATCGATCGGAAGAAAATAACGAAGGAATTGCGATCGATCGGCTAGCGAACGATTGTCAATACGGAGCAATCGATCGCCGTATGCGGCAAACCAAAATAAGTCCTATTTTGACTTGGATTTGGAAGGGGACTTCGTGGTTTCTCTTCACAATTATAAATAGGCCTTATGGAGAATGTTTTGGGCATCATATATTCAACTCTTGGAGTAACCCTTGGAGGCTAGAGCAAAGGAAGAAGAAGATGATGAAGATGAAGATGATGGATTCTCTTCCCATGCTTGGCTAAACACCTTTCCAAGGCGTAGATGAAGCCCAATAATCTGGTTGTGTAGTTTCTTTTCTCTCATCTTATGTTTTTACTCTAGTTGGTGTATGGATTTTATTGTGTAATCACCGTTAATTCAATAAAGGTTTGTTCTTTGTACTCGAGAGAGACAAGAGTGAATTCTTGTGAGTTTCAATCCGAAGAATACTTGCGTATCCGAGAGGAACGTGAGTAGACTGAGGTGTTATATATCAATAAAGTTTCATTGGTTTAAACTCGAGAGAGATAGATCACAATTCCACGTTTTAATTGTTTTATGTGTTACATCCGAGAGGAGAGCACTATATTTTGAGTTGACAAGTGTATGTCCGAGAGGAATATGCTAGCCAATTGGAAATCTTTATTCAAAAGAGAGAGAGAAATGATACACTAGTTGTTGTGGTGGATTCGAAGCCTTGGTCTTCTCCTTATTGATTCAATCTCAGCTTAGTTTAGTTTAAAGTTCATTGCTTTCTTAGTCTAAAATCAACACTGCTATTTTCTCTTGAATTTGGTAAAGTATTTACCATCCCTGAGGTTCGACAACCCTTTAATACTCACCGTAGTACAATTGCCTTGTGCACTTGCAAGGGTTTTAATTTTAAACGATCAGGAGGTCTTCAATGTACGGGTACAAACAGAGATGCAGCGCTCTAGTGCTGTGTGGAAATAGCACCGTGCAGAAGAGGAGGCAGATGATCATCCTCGCTATGTCCTCCTCTACCATCTTCATTTCGCCCTCGCTAAGCTTGTCAATAATTTCCTCAATGTGTGGAAAATTCAATCTCCTGACGGTGAAGTACTTTCTGAAGAATTGACATTCCGGTTGGCGTGGCAAGGAGGGGATGACCTCAACTGTTTCGCCCTTTGCGGGTAATCCGGTGATAAGAGCAACTTCTTGCTTTGTGAAATATAGCGTTTTGCCCTTGATATTGAAGACCTTCGCCGACTCATCCCAGTACATGACCAAATGGTTGAGGAGGTTCCGAAAAACAACTACATCCTCACCTTCAAAAATGACAGCGAAACCAGCTTCTCTGATCAGTTGGCCATATCTTTGGTGACGATGTAGGAGGGCCGCACACTTTTTCATCGCACCTGGTTGACAAAACGTCCGAAGCGCCAGTCGCGTATAGTATGTTCTCTTCATTGATGGGTCCATCGGAGCCTTCCTCTTCTTGCCCCTCTATTTTCGTTGTTGAGGTGCCAGCACAAAATCCTGATCCTCCTCCTTTTCCGAAGGTATTTCTTCCATAGACTCATCTCTTTTTGTATCCATCAACAAGGAGATAGGTAGAGTGGTCAGTAGAAAAGTCATGTCGGTGCAACACGAAAACATAAAAGTCGTGTCGTCGCGTACACGACTAAATATACAGTCGTGTCTTATAGTTCATGGTAAAAATTTAAAATCCAAATTTCAGAGCTTCTGAAACTAAAATCAGTAAGGATTGTTGTAACTTACTGCAGTTTAGTCATGTGTATGTGTGTATTTCTTGGCAGGCGCCTTTCACACTCTTCCTTGCCGTAAACCGAAGCTCAATTGGTCACTCCGCCGGTTGCAGGAAGGCGCAGGGAGCCGCGAGGGAAACTCAGAAAGTTGAAGCCTCGAAATCCCCTGAGATATACGCGTCAAATCGCCGCCTTTGCCCACTCTCTGTCAGCGGTGTCGTCGAAATCCAGCAGGGGGAAGCCCCAAATTGAGTTGGGGGACGTGAATAGGATCGTTGAAATCCGCAAGGGTCGCCAGTGGAATCGCCAGAGAAAGCCTTGTGTTTTTCGTGTTGTATACAATATGCCTCTTCGCACAGTATTAGAATGAAAAAGATAGAGGAAGGGTATTTTTGGTACTTCATGTCCAAATTTTAGGCCATATGAGATTTAACGGGAAAAACTAGGTAATATGGGAATATGAAAGTTGGCGCTAAGTAATATGGAAAAAACCATTGCTTCCCCTGCACCTCCGGCCCTCCTCCCTTGCCCCGGCTGAGGCTAGGTCGCATACAGCCGGCCTCCGGCAGCCTAGCCTTGGCCTTGTGGAAGATAGGGGAGGCATGTGAATTTCTAACAAGAATTGATCTTCCGGTCGGAGTGGCAAGGAGGGGACGCCCTCAACTATTTCGCCATTTGCGGGCAATCCGGTGATAAGAGCAACTTCTTGCTCTGTGAAATGTAGCGTTCTGCCCTTGATATTGAAGACCTTCGCCGACTCATCCCAGTAGCTGACCAAATGGTCGAGGAGGTTCCGAGAAACAACTACGTCCTCACCTTCAAAAATGACAGTGAAACCAGCTTCTTTGATCAGTTGGCCACATCTTTGGTGACGCTGTAGGAGGGCCGCACACTTTTTCATCGCGCCCGGTTGACAAAACATCTGAAGCGCCAGTCGCGCATAGTATGTTCTCTTCATTGATGGGTCCATTGGAGCCTTGCTCTTCCTGCCCCTCTGTTTTCGCTGTCGAGGTGCCAACACAAAATCCTGATCCTCCTCCTCTTCCGAAGGTATTTCCTCCATAGACTCATCTCTTTTTGTATCCATCAACAAGGAGATAGGTTGAGTGCTTAGTAGAAAAGTTATGTTGGTGCAACACGAAAACATAAAAGTCGTGTCGTTGCATACACGACTACACGACTAAATATACAGTCGTGTCTTATAGTTCATGGTAAAAATTAAAAATCCAAATTTCAGAACTTCTGAAACTAAAATCAGTAAGGATTGTTGTAACTTACCGCAGTTTAGTCGTGTGTATTTCTTGGCAGGCACATTTCACACTCTTCCTCGCTGTAAACCGAAGCTCAATCGGTCACTCTACCGGTTTTAGGAAGGCGCAGGGAGCCGCGGGGGATACTCAAAAAGTTGAAGCCCCGAAATCCCCTGAGGTATACGCTTCGTGTCGTCAAAATCCAGCAGGGGGAAGCTCCAAATCGAGCTGGGGGGTGTGAATAGGATCGTCGAAATCCGCAAGGGTCACCGGTGGAATCGCCGGAGAAAGCCTTGTGTTTTTCGTGTTGTATACAACACGCCTCTTCGCACAGTATTAGAACAAAAAAGATAGAGGAAGGGCATTTTCGATACTTCATGTCCAGATTCCAGGCCAGGAAAAATTAGGTAATATGGGAATATGAAAGTTGGCGCTAAGTAATATAGAAAAAACCATTGCTGCCCCTGCACCTCCGGCCCTCCTCCCTTGCCCCGGCTGAGGTTAGGTCGCATACAGCCGGCCTCGGCAGCCTAGCCTTGGCCTTGTGGAAGATAGGGGAGGCATGTGAATTTCTAACAAGAGCTGACCCACCTAGCAAATTTGTCCATTTTGCTGATAAATGAGTTCAACTGTGCGCAGCACCGGGCTTTTCTGTCCATCCTACATAAGAGAGACTACCAAATAGTATGACAAGATCACTGTCAAGTGCGACCTGGGTTGGAAAACTTGTCTTGGGGTGTTAGTCTTGTTCATCGATTATTAAATGAAGCAGGAAAACGCCTAATCTTTTTTTGGGTAAATAGGAAAAAGTCGAATCTTGCTTCATTATCTTGATAACAACACTTGTTTTGTTCACTTATGTTAAAAAAATAATATGGTCATTGGATAGGATATGTAAAGACAGTTTTCAACTTCTTAAATATAAGGAGTGCATAAAATAAGAAACTGCCTTGTTTTTAAGTGGACTACATTGTCATAATGATATGATTTCACACACTCAGCCCTAAACTAACAAATAAAAACCCTCATGTGGACATATCTATCGTGATGTTACTTCATGAGTCTCTTCTATTCATATAAATAAAAAGAGACCGGTTTATATGAGATTATTTTTATATAAATATCATATCCAATGAAGTAGCGTTTTTTCTGATGGTGGATATCAGATCGGTAGGTAAGTGAGTGAGAACCATCACTCACCATTGTGGATACGACTTCAACTGACCTTATATAAGCCAAATGAGAGGATCTCATTTACACTTTTTCCAAATAAAAATCCTATCACTTCCAGTCGCATCTGTTTATTTTAGTTGTGTTTATTTTCCCATGTCATTGAGGTAAGTGATAGAATCATTTGGTCAAGCCTGTTCCAGGTCAAGTTTTAGAGCCAGCTAATTTGAGCTAAGAGTGATTGTGGTGGCCGGTTCAACTATTGAGACATATATTGAGGTAAGTAGACCCAATTAATACAAAGAAAAAGGCAAATAGGTTAAGCTTCAAGGCCCTAATCTTGCTTTGACCCAATCCAGAAGAATGTAATTATGTAAACTGTTCAAGTTCGCTAGAAAATATCAAGGCCGTTAACTTTAGAATAACAACCACAAAATGGTGATTTACAAGCCCCGTAAATGAAAATGTGCTCAAATTTTATAAGCCTGTTACCATCATTGCGATTTTAACCCTTGCTGGTAAAAATATAAAAGCACGTAAAGTAGATGTATCACTTGGATGTACACATTGCTTAAATGCATTACACAAATGTTGTTTAATGTATTAGAAAAAGAACTTTCTATTTTAAGTTTATAACATTGGTAATCCGAATAAAATTTATGTTGTCATTTTTATCAAACTCTTCATATAGGTTTTGCGAGTTTCATGTATCATATTATAAGCTGTAACATACTGCAATTGTATTTAAATATTTTCATTACATAGCACATATTTTCAGCTGCATCACAACTTTATTTAAATGGCAACTGCAATTTGTATTTTTTTTACTATACTTTTAGATAACCTTATTTCATCGGGTTTAAATAATTTTCTTTTGACACATAAGGTTTAAAGAATTTAAGAACATGATCATGTAACAACAATGGCGATGTAGGGAGCCTGAGTACACATGTATGTGCCAAGGCATGATCTTGCTTCTTACCTACTAATCATAACAACCAATTGGTGTGTGGTTTTCCTGATTAAGTAGGTGGTATGTTTCTCTACTACCAGATCAAATTAGATAGTTGATGATTAAACATCTCCTTTCATTGGCCTACAAAATTAATATTGAGTTTACCCTGGGGAAGTAGCGATATACTTATTGTTAATGGGCCCATAATTTATTATCTTGTCAAGAATGAACGAACATTTGGAAAGACAACACAAGCGGCTATGAAAATCTGTCAAAAAAATGAAAGAGAAATTAACTGATAAGCACAAAATTTGTCAAAAGCATACTTGAATTTCACATTAAGAACCAACAGGGTGTTGCTAGAATGGGCCAGGATAAGCTCTAAATGTGGAATATAATTACTGCAAAAATAGGGTTATTTTAATTATAAAAATAGGATTTTTTTTTGTATACCTATATTTAATATTGTCAATTGTTTCTTTGATAGCTTCTACAATTCCATGGATTATACTTATTTGCACAAATATATCGACAATTTCCCATCATTAATGCATTGAGTTCAATAGGCATCTTAAGTTTGAGAAATTTTTTTCGGTGTATAAATGACACTAGGGTAGCCGTGTGTATGTATGCCACAAGAACACTGAAAAATTTATCCTTAAGTTTCAGGAGACAGAGGTCTCTAGTCTAATACTCACGAGATTACATTATGCCCCAAGAGATTGGCGGAAGGATATGATGCTCTAAGAGGTTGGTTACTAAATAATTCAACATTCACTCATCGCATACACCTTAAAATTTATTTATAGATAAAATAAAAATTATACTCCATCCATTCAATGAATCTAGTCTGTATTGCATTACATAATGAGTGATTTATTTAGCCATAGCCCCTATAAAAAAACAGAGTTCCTTCCCTCTCCCCGCGCGTCTTTTTTCAAATCCAGGCGAGCTTCGTTAGACAGAGAGACCATTCATTTGTCACTCTCCTCTACATCTGAAGCTTCTCATTTACTCCATTGCACAGGCCAAATCTCCATTTCTTCAATTTTCTAGATCTTGTATTAAAAACACAAAAACACAAATTGTAGATAGACCTAATTAATTAAGCACTAATTGCTAGCACGTGCCAGGCTCAGGCCAAGCACACCACACGTGTCCCAGCCATTAAACCCCACAACTAGAAATCTCTACTAGACACCCAAGGTCGGTGACGCACTACAAAAAGCACAGAGACAGACACACAAGGTCGGTGACGCTGCCGGAGCCGGCCATGACGCCGTCAAAGCAGCCGGAGTACGAGTACCAGTGGGCCGATCCCTCCCCGTCCTCTCCAACCTCTTCGGCAACATCGTCGACACGCCTCTCCATCGACTTCAGCCCCCCGCTCATCGCCATGGTCGCCGTCGTCGGCACCGCCTTCCTCATCGTCGCCTACTTCCGCCTCGTCTCCCGCTACCTCCTCCCCCCGCTCCTGCGCCGCTGGCGCCGCCGAAGACGCCGCCTCCGTCGCCGCGCCTTCTACTCAGCCTCTTCTCTTTCTTCGCCTTTCGACCCCGAGTCCCCACCACCTCCCTTCTTCGACTCCGGTCATTACCACCACTACCCCTTCCTCTCCCCCTACGGCCTCGACGACTCTGCCATCAAGACCCTCCCCCTCTCCGTCTTCTCCATCCCGGAAAAACCCAGCGAGAATTTCGCCGGTGGCGGCGTTGGCCGGGACTGCGCCGTTTGCCTGCTGGAGTTCGAGGAGAACGACTACGTCCGAACGCTGCCGGCCTGCGGCCACGCCTTCCACCTCGACTGCATCGACATCTGGCTCCGCTCGCACGCTTCCTGTCCCCTCTGCCGCTCCCCCATCTTTCGCCCTCATACGCCTCTTCCTCCGCCGCTGCCGGTAGTGGAGGCGGCCTCCTCGCCGTTCGTCCCCCTCATGGCCGCCCGCATACGCCCCAGCCTGGACGACGACCAGATCCTCGCCTCCCTCTTCCCCGACCCCCGTCCAGCCTCTCCGCCGCCGGAGCAGCCCCCAGAGATTGCCCCAGAGGAGCAGTCCCCGAGGTGGACTGCCGCGCCGCCCAACGCCGCCCGGGATTTCCTGCTCAAGCGCTCCTACTCCTTCTCCTTCGAGCGCAGCCTTCCGTCGGAGCGCATGGTGCTCGAGCCGGCCACAGCCTCGCCATGGCGATACCGTCGTAATTCTGGTGTCGGAGGAGGAGCGTTCTGGCGTCGGGCTGCCTCCCCATTCGGCGGTGGAGGAGGTGGTGGCTCCTCGTCGGCGAAGCACCGGGTGTTCTCCTTCCGGTACTACCGCGGCATGAAGTCTCCGTTCACGAGGCGACGGGCCGGGTTCTTCCCGCTATCGGAGTCGAGTCACCGCTTTGGCGGAGGGTCATCGCGTCGAAGCAAGTCGATATCGAGTCCGATGTTTGCCCGGTCGTCGGTGGCGGCATTCTCGTCGAGCCGGCTCCGGTGCGGGGACCCGGAGGCGCTGCTGTCGCCGGACCGGCTGGGGAGGAGGTGACCGGACCGGCCAGTCTGGACCGGGGCTGGGAATGGGGCCGGGCTTTAATGGGGGTCGCATGCACGTATTAAATGAGGTTGGCCGGCCAAGGTGGCGTGCATTTAATGGGGAATCGACGAGGAAACCGATGCTGACCCGGTCTGGTTCGCGCTTTGGACTTTTGATGCTGAACCGGAAGTGGTTTGACGTTTTTGACTCAGTTTATATTAAGGTAAATGAGGCCTAAATTGGGAGGGCCAAGAGCCCTCAAAATGGAAACAAGGACATTTTCACAAGGGTGGAAAATATGGTGTCTCCATTTTTGGGGCTCTTGGCCTTTGACAGGCTAGTTTTTTTTTTTTTTTTTTTTTTTTCCATTTTTCCTTTTTTTATATAGAAACATCTATTTCCTTTTTTATAGGGAGTGTAATGGTTTGGTTTTATTGTGGTCAATGCGGTAATGAATATTTTTTAGTGAAAATTAATAGAAAATTGAGTGATCATGTAGTCATTATGTTACCATCACATTGAGCTGATTTTTATTGCAGTGTAGTTGTTGAGATTTAATTATCATCACTATGAGCGAGTTGCTTGGTTTCAACCAAAATTTAGTTTGGACTCCATGGGAATTGAGGATTTTAGTGCCTAAGAGGTTCATCCTTTAGAGTGAGACGCCAAGTCACTGGTGCACCAGTTCACTAAAAAACGTCAACATTGGAATGGAGATGTGGGCCTCCACTCTAATGGAGAATGTTGGCCACCCACAGATGAAGCTTAGCCTTCGTTTCTCCGTGTATGGTTTTGACTGGACTGTTGCATGTGGTGCATCAGTTACATTGGATAATTTATCAGGATGGCATAGTTTGAAATTTTAAAACTATTCTAGTTTAGAAAATTTGGAAATTGTGATATGACCAATCAGGGAGTAATCTTCTGCGCTTAGGTTACTATGGCATTTCTTTTAAAAAAATCTTCTTCCCGGCATGGCATCGCCAATGGGTCAGCTGGATATTAATACTTCATCTAAAATTACTTGTCTCTATTAGAAAAAGGAAATGAACTGATTTTAGTTCGTTTTGGCTTTCTAATGCCCTCCCGAGCAACTCAAATGTGATGGGCCAATGTGTGCAAAATTTTTTTGTCCTGGGTCAATGAACAAAGGGGAAGAAAATAATACAAGGGCCACAATGACGGCCAAGACGTAGGTTTGGACCACACATTCAACATGGATTAATGACCCTTTCACATTTTTGGACTACTCTTATCGGATAAATGTCTGTTGGTCATAGTAGGTAACATTAACATCCACCCTCTTTCCCACTGAACTCTACTATAACAATCTTAATCACCTTCTTTTATAAAAAAAGATAAAAGAAAAAAGTCTTAATCGCCTTCATTCAACCAGATCCACAAGCTTACCCACGGGTGCACACACAGCCACTCAATAAGATTGTCTCATGGAGGGATCACCAAAGACGACTAAAGAAAAATGCAACTTAATTAAGTGAGAAGATTTTCTTTGTTTTTGTTAGAGCCCTCGCTTGATTGGCCACCTACAGGGATTATATCTCGACTTATTCCTTGTGTGTGTTAATAGGCATTGTACGAGTGGATAGACGGTATATGGTGCTCTTAGAGGCCGGTTTCCCTCTCCCTTCTAGTCGGGTCCTCAGACAAAGAGGGCGTCTAGGGCGACCGATTTACAGGATTAAATGACCCCGGCCCACGTGGCCCACGGTCAAAAAACATTTCCCTCAGATAGACAATTTTATTAAAATTCAAGCTTTTGTGGAATTTATGGATGGTTTTGCTTGGCTCTAATAGTTTCAATGTACTTGAAGCCTAGTAGTTAGATTTCAAGGCCACACTCAGCAGTCAGCCCTATGGTACTAGCCATTCTAGTGGAAGCATCTTAGTGTGATTAAGGCTATCTCAGCCATTAATTAACAAAAAAAATGGAGGAGCTCAGGTGTCCAGCTCATATTCACAACTCGATGTACATGTCCACTTTGTTTGTCCATATATATCTCTTAAGCATTATATAAAGAGCCAAAGTAGTCTTGATCTCAAGCCAAGCTCAAGAGGAAAAAAAAACTTAACATGATTTAAAAAGAGATTAAGGTTTCATAAACAAGAAAACAGGCCTAAGAGGCTAAGATTCAAGTTGAGCATACCAAAGCCCTTGTATCTTGACATCTTTGGGGACCTTGGCGCCAAGGTCCGTGTCCGACGGCTGCACGCTCTCGAACACTCCGATCAGCTCACCGGTCTCCGGCTTGCTCTTGGTCACGCTCAGGGAGATGGTCCCGGAGGAGGAGGCCGTATTCTTGATGTTCTCCTTGACTAGCTCCTCCTCATCGCCCCTCCCTCCGGCCGGCAATGCCACGGCGTTGTCATACCCGGTTGACCCGCCCCGGCCCTTGGGGTCCAAGAAGGAGGAGCCGCGGTAGGAGGGCACGAGAAACTGGCCGCTGAAGCTCTCCGGCTTGCCGGAGGCCACCAGCTGCTTGACGGTGAAGAGGAAGGGCACGCGCTCCCCTCCGGGGAGCTGGACGGTGACGGCAGCGTAGTCGATCCCGTCCTTCTCCTCAAACTTGACGCTCCCGTCGGTAGAGACCTCAAAGGGGCCTTCGATCTCGTCGAGGGTATAGGTGAGGCGGGTCATGAGCTTCGTCTTCTGAAACTCTGCCGGAGCATTCTTGCTTACCCCCTCCGCCTTGACGGTGAAGGAGGTAGGCTCAAGGCAAAACTTCTTCATGTTGTACTTTCCCGCCTTGAAGCCGAAGGCCTCCAAACCGCCGTCGATCGTTGGGCACTGGTTCGCTGTCCCGGTACCCTTCACCTCCATGTATGTCTTGCTCTGGATCTCGTCGTAGGTCAATCGCTTCGGCAACCCCTCGGCGCTGGCTCCCTGAGTAAATTCAACACAGATTAATGGGCAAATACGACCAATCACCGCCTTCTACCGTCAATATTTGAAACTGCGCGGTAAAAGTACTCTCAAATGACTATTATGCCCATCATTGCATGAGAAAGGTCGTCAATGATCACAGCTCTATTGTAATTTCGACAAGGATAACACGGGAATTTGTGAATATGGATGGAAGGGAACCCGTAAGAATTTTACTATATACCACAAAAGCCCTTTATAGGGAGAGTAGATGAATCGACATACCGAGGCGATGAGGGCGGAGGTGGCAAGGGCGACGCCGGCGATCTTGGTGGCATCGGAGAACTTTTGGGCTAAGCCTCTGAAGTCGGCCTGGAGGGAGCAAGTAAGACGGGAGCCAGAGGCAGGGTCGTAGCCGAAGGATTTAGAGACGGAGGGAGTGGACCGGAGCTGCAGACCGCCCCGGAGCTTGGTGGGCTGCATGAGCGTCGCCGCCGCCTGGAGAGACGATGCCATTACTGAAAGTAGGGAGTTTCCACTCTCTCTCGGTTTGTTTTTCTATTATTTCTCTTCTACTTGATCTCTCTCTCTTTGATCAAAGATGGTGTGACATTGTGTGGTATCAAAGTGGGGAGGATAAGGAATTGGATAAGGGATCTGCTGCTGAGGACTACATTTGCCATGTGGAACACTTGAGGACTTGTGTTGGATCACATTGGGTCCAGAAGAGGTTCTAAGTGGAACCCAGGTGTTGGACACATATACTTGTGTCACCTCTTATTTACATCAAATGTACAAAATTTCATGTAGAGTGGGCATCTTGCTGATATATACTTTAAAGCCTGTTTGTAATAGGCTTAGGCTCATTGCTTGGATGTGGGTTTAAGGAGAGACAACGAGTTTTGGGCTCTCGTTTATGTGGATAATTGGGCTTTGACCCAGTGTGTTGGCACTTCAAAATGTTGATTGGTTATATATATATATATATATATATATATATATATGGGAAAAGTTTAAATGAGATCGCTCTCATATAGCTTATATGAGGCCACTTTAAATCGTAGCCCTTAGATCTTGATCTAACGGTTATAAATAGTCATAATGATCTCACCCACTCCCTGATGTGACACACTTACCTACCCACTGATTTAATATCCATCCTCCGATTGGAATCCAACGGCTATAAAGATTGACCTCATGCTCCTTATATGAGAACGATCTCATATAAACCCTTCCCTATATATATATATATATATATATATATATATATATAGGGAAGGGTTTACATGAGATCGTTCTCATATAAGGAGCATGAGGCCAATCTTTATTGCCGTTAGATTCCGATCGGAGGGTGGATATCAAATCAATGGGTAGGTGAGTGTGTCACATCAAGGAGTGGGTGAGATGATTATGGATATTTATAGCCGTCAGATCAAGATCCAATTGCTACGATTCAAAGTGGCCTCATATAAGCAATATGAGAGCGATCTCATTTAAACTTTTCCCATATATATATATATATATATATATATATATATATAATAAGAGCTAATCTAATCTCCCATCGTCCTGAATTATTATCACCGTAATTGGAAAACTTATGGTGATAATGTATCTAACTGCTACAAAAACCATTGGGTAGACTTTCTTGGGTGCAATTTTTAGTTAAATGATTCTCTAAATTTGATTAAGACTGTGATTAACTTTTTACTAGGATATGATTAATTAATTTGTGGGGATAGACATGGTATTCCATAAAAGACAAGACACTTTGCCACACCTTGGCCAGTTATACCCTAGACCCTAGGTACTTCCAGTGTGCAAATTATATGTAATATAAATCGGTTTTTTAGGGTACATTTGGCAAATAAATAATTATAACATTAATTAAGGATAATTATTTGTAGCACCCAGCAATTTAAGTTAATTTTAGTGAATTTAGAGTATTTTCCCATAATTTTCATTCCACTGATAAAATTCTTCATTCTTAGACATCAACAGCAATTTCATTAGTACTAAAAACATAGAAGGTGGGTCATAATGCTCATCTTCATCAGCTTCAATATAAGCAAATGGTAAATCAATTAATCCCCTCCTCCTTTTCTGGCCAGCTTGTTCCGATCTTCATTTGATGCTAAGTTGGTGGACTGTACATGCTGGAAATATGTACAGGCTGAAGAAATAACAGATTGTTGGTTTGTTCTACACCCAAGTGGTCTTTCCATGACCAGTCTTACTCTTAGTTGATTCAGCAGTTGAGACAAAATTTCCAGTTTTCTTAACAATGTCCTCCACCATAGTAAGTCTGGCTCTTGAGCAGCCACAAGAGAGTAAACTGTTTGGCTAAGTGTTTGCCGTGGTAGCACACTGGAGCTCATCTGCTGCAACTGAAGTTGAATAAGCTGTTTAGTTGGTGAATCTTCACTTGGACCTTCGGCCGCCATGGAAGGAAACGATTCGCTTCCTCAGCTACCAATTTGATGCAAGGGAATCCCCAATTGATGTTAACAAGAAGTTTGAACTGAAATCTAATGTTTGTATTAAAAATGAGAGAAAAGATTACAGGTTCTTGAATTCACAGTTCCAGAGCTTCCAAATCCATTAGACGAGCTAAGCTCAATTACAGACAAACAACAACTAATTTGCACAGACTTGAGGAGGACCCAATTAACTAACCACCTACTACTTAACTAACAACCTGATTGAAAACTTAGAAGACAAAAAATACCCTGCGTAAGTAGCATACACAAGTGTTGGAATAAACTAACCAAACAACCACTTAGTTTCTATTTTCTTGTTAGTGGCAATGAGACAGCATAAACGTAAGATTAGTTTAGAAATAATATTGAACTACGAAAAAAAAGTACTAAGTGTGGAAACGATACTAAGATAAAAATTTCATAGATTAAATCAAATTGTTCAGAACGTAGTAACCTGATAAAGAGAGCTGTTCTGTTTTGGACAGAACACAGTTTCTGACTTTAAATGACTTAAAATCATAATAAACTGAAGAAGCTTGAGAATAATTGATAATTAAGAATCTAATCAAGTCTAAAATGATTTTATAAGACTCTAAGAACAGTAACCTTAAGGTCTTAGAGCCAAATAAGGTGTCTTATAATAGTAGTCCCTTTGTTCTTCTCTTGGTCCATTTATGACACAAGAGTAATCGAAGCTTGAATTCTAAGTCTCTGACGTGGTCTACCTGAAACTCGTCATTCTAAGTCGGGAATTATCAATTCTAGGGCTAGGTACAACTTTGTTGATAGCGAACTTGAACTTTTGGAAAATCATGTGGTGTGTCTCTTTTTAGTCGGGTCTCACTTGAGTTTCCAGACTAATTCATAATTTGATTTGGATTATGCTTTTCACTCCTATGAAGAGTCGGAACTTTAGAAAGTCTTGTTCTAAGCCTTTTGACAATAGGGCTAGTTGAATTGTTTCTCCGCTAAGTAGCATTTAAAGCTCTTAGTCGGAATCATAGTATGCTCACAAGCCATTGCTAGATCTTGCGAGATCTCCGATTTATTGAACCTCTGTAGTTCAGCCGATGACGGCAACCGCGTGCGCTTAGATTGTATGACATTACGGAAGGTCTGCAATCTCCGCCCATTGTGGCCGTAAGCACCGATGGGGCCAGCATCCCTAGACACATGGCAAGGTTCCTCTGAAGAACCTCTAGGATGTTCTGGTATTGATGAAGATTTGAGAGCAGAAATTGTACTTTGACACTTTGGTTGTTCAATGCTTATTATCTTACCTTCACTACTTTATGAAAGTCTTTGAAGTATCTTTGACCTTAATGCGTCTTGAATGGCAGTTGGTTCCAGGTAAGTGATCTTAGTCCTTGTTGAACCTGAGTCTATTAAACCATACATCTTTGGAGTCTTCTCTCTTTTTTTTCCAGTGTGGGTTTTCTGTATCCTACTGGGTATTTCCTATGGAATACTCACGCATCCTCTGATGCAGGATTTAAGGAGGAGCAGAAGTGATATTTTCCAGCGGCATGGTTTGATGTTGGAGCTTAGAAGACTCGTCTCTTATATTTTGCTATATTTTGACATTTGAACTTGCGGCCTGCGTGCCATTTGCTTTATGTTAAACTCTGTTTGTGGTTGTTAAGACATTTTCAGATATTGTAATAGATATTTAGATTTCCTTTCCGTTATTCTACTTTTTGTAAGTAAATGTTATTTAAGTCATGATGATCCTGCAAGTCCCATAATATTTAAATGGGATAAGCGTAGACTCGAGTATTCGGTCCGTCCCAGGTTTCCTACCCTATAACCGTCATTGGATTGACGCTTCTGCGTAAATTGGGTCTTGGAAATTTGGGGCGTGACAGCTTGGTATCAGAGCGTCATAATGACTTAAATAATTGATTACAGTACAAAGATTAGAATAACTTTGTGTTAGAATTTGAAACCTTAGAAAGAGAGAACCTAGAAACTAATAAACCCTTTTCTTTAGACATGGTGTTAACGCGTAGCGGACGGATCTACGAGAAGGACCAGCAGGAGGCGGCTCGTCAATGGTTGAACGACTGGAAGTTGGATTTCGAACTCAAGATCTCTACTTGCCATGGCCATCACACCAGCACATCAACCATAAAATTAATACCCAATCAACGATTTGAGTTAGCTAAGGCGAATGAATTTGCTTCCACTGCAGTAATGTCTATTTGTTTGGAGTTGCCATTTGACTGACAACTCAATTACCACACTAATGCAATTGCCATGCAGCTGCTAGAATCAATGCACACATATTTTAACAGTATATAACATTGCTAACATCTGCAACTTGGATCAAGGGTAGTTGGCCATTTTAACTCCAGCGGGTCCTTCTTCCCCTTTACAAGATTGTTGCTCCTTTTTTATGGTTGGACAATTACAGTACTTCCTTGACAAATGTTAGTAGGCCCCAGACGAGTTTAATGGTTTTCCTTAAAATTAAATTCACATAGGAGCCCTTCAACTCTCTTCATTCCAATTGCGAAAGAGTTATGTTAGACAGCATATTTTGTCAAATACTTAATTTCCAAACAGATATTCCTAGTTATAATATATATCTGGTGGGTCCATCTCCAGGGTCCACGATAAACAACCTCACTGACATATATGGCAGCATAATTTCAGCTCCGTGGCATCCACTAGTGTCATTAAACAGTTTAAGCTCATTTATATTCTGTTGTTTACATGTAAGATTTGAGTAAGAAATTGTGTCTTAAAAGAAAATGTGATTAATTTTTATTTTTTTGGAGGAAAAAACTATGATTTGGCTCAATTCACCTTTATCCAGTATAAAACAGGTATACAAGTTGGTTCCATGCCCTTGTCCTCTTCCCAGCTTATAGTTAAAAAAATGTACATTATACAAATGGAGATCATAAGACCAATTAAAAACCCATGTTTTATCTTTCCCTGTATTTCTGCTTGGCTGGTCTTTTTAATTGATACATTGCTTGCCTGGTATTGAAATCGGGAAAATATGGGCCTGCTCATTGACAAGTTCTCCAGTCCAATATTGCTCAATTACTAAAATTATGAACGTGGACTAGTTAAATTGTCAAATATAAAGTTTGAATGGTTGTAAAAACAGTGCATATCATGACAGATGATGACCAAGTCCTCCCTTGCCCTCTACTTCATGTTCTTCTTAGAATGATTGGTGTCATGAATTTGCTTGTAATTTTACTTAGCTGGAGCTAGTAATGTGTTTCTCATGGTAAGATATTCTATTACTACGACTTCAAAGCAGGAATTGAGTCTGTATTTGAGCCTCCACCATATGGCTTTATTGAAACAAAAAGCGTGTTCTAAGTTTCAAAACAGAAAAAAAAAAAGCATGGCCTGCATTAGAGCAAGTCTAATTAATACATCACTGCAAAGTCTTTGACCTTTGTTCATTTTAAGACTACCTTAGTGAATCCATTTCTGTGATAATTCGGATCCCCCATTAATCGTCAACAGGGTGCTTGAGATACACACAAGTAGCATTAGCTAGCTAGGCTGTGACACAATTCTTGAGTGTGAGCCCACCTTTCTTCTTATATCAAATTCCTTACATCAAAATGGAATTTCTTCTTGTGAGAGTTTGGATAGTGGACAACACATATCACTCTTCTCATTGATCACAACCTACATGCATGTACCTCCATAACCATAAATTACTCATCCAAAGGCAACTGTTCATGGAAGGTCTTTGGGACATGCCCAATGGCATGTAATAACTTACATTACATGTGGTGGGTGGGTGGGTGGGTGGGTCACTTTGGCAAAGCAAACGCTGGTCCCTACCTAAGTTAATGGTAACTCCAATTATCAAAAAAAAAAAAAAAAAAGTTAATGGTAACTCAAATTGTTTCACCATCACATGTGCAGCCTGCAGAGGAAGTCCAATTGTACCAGTATTTTCCACCTTGGAATGCTAAAAGATGATGAATGAAGCGCATTGATTCCTTGCTCTCTGTCCATTTCTTTGGTGGGAGTTGTGCGGGAACAGTTGCCATTGAGCAAAGAGTGTCACCGTCGATACTAAAGGCTAAATCACTCAGTTTTCACATGAATTTTACCTAGAACAATGTTTAGTTATAAGACTATGCTAGGATAAGAAGTTCTAATACCTCACCTAGGAATGTGGTAAGTTTCAATTATAACTATTTTTGACATAACTATGTATTTTAGTTCTGTTAAATTGAAGTCCTTCAACTATGTTTCAGCCCCTAATAATAAGAATTTGAGACTGCAAGTTTGTCCGTCATAGCAAATATTACTTTGTGCTGATTATAGATTGGGGAATTTGGTTATCTTACATGGTATCAGGGCTTCAAGTTCTGGAAGTTACAAGTTCTAATCTCGCTAGAAACATTTACAATCCAATTGTGTTCTACGTACATATCTCACTTGGTGTAGACGCTTGCAGTGGAAAACATTAATAAAATAAATGAATAAAGATTTCCATTTCTTACCCGCTCAAGCTGTTAGCTGTTGGGAAACTTGGTTATCTTAGGCTTTTGACATGTATTTTTTTATTGTAATGACGCTTTTGACATGTATTAGTTGTACATTGCATGCAAATAATAGTGCCACTCTCTAAAAGAATATCGTGAATAAATTAAAGATGAAACAAAGAACAAATAAGTATATTGCCTTTTCTTTCTGTTTTGAAAAGGTGACATATGTTGAACAAGTCTGAGTTAATGTAACAAAGAATAAAGTTAAAACTTAGCTTGTATAGTTCTCCAAAAATTTAAAATGAAAAAGAATTACCTTGTATAAGAGACAAAACAGTCAAAGCTTAGCTGGGGCCAGAAGTAGCAGGTGACATATTAATGTAGGACTTAGGAGTATACATAATATTCTTGGCAAAATTAAAACAGTAAAAAATAAAAACCATAGTGTTGTAATTGACAGAGTCCAATTGGTGAATAGTAAAAGTTGGGTTCCCCTTCTCACCTATAAAAACAGCCATTCCGCTCTAGACTTCATTAAACGCCGCTCTGAATCTGGTGGTGGATTGTTTACATTTCCGTCTCCTCCCAGCAAATCCCAATTTATTGCAGCAACCCAACCCCCTCTCTCTCTCTCTCTCTCTCAACTGGTGCATTTATCCAACACCAACCAATACGATCATGGGCTGTTTATCTTCAACTTGCACTACATAGTCTGCCACAGAGAGAGCTGAAAGTCAGAAACTCACCAGGGAAGGAGCAATGGAGGTGTACACAGTGAAGGTGGAAGATGCAAGGCCGGCCCAGGGGGAGAGGCCGTCGGCCGGTCCGGTGTATCGTTGTGTGTACGCCAAGGATGGTCTGCTAGAGCTGCCTGAGAGCCTTCACTCTCCATGGGACTTCTTCAGGTTGCACAACTCTATCACCTCTATTCTTTTCTTTCTCTCATCAGGAATGAAGATTACAAATTACAATGGGTAAGTGAAGGTTAGGATCTAGGAAGCAAAGTCATGGGGAAGACAACATTGTGTTGTGTCGGCTGTATCGTTTTCATGCACGTAAAAAACGATATGTCTGATGTTTTGGGCGATATGTAGACATTGAATGGGTCATTAGAACTCAGTATTAATTTGTCTGATAGACTAACCTTGAATGATGCAATTCTGCTGGCAAATTTTCATAGAATAGCTAATGGTCAAAGCTCTAGTTCATTAATTAGTTCTAGCACATTTTATAATTAGCCAATGTCTGCAGTCCATGTTGACAAGTCCTGTTTCAGTGTTATAATGGTTTTATATATGGAAACAGTGTAAACCATATGACCAAGGAATTAGATGAACAGGTCCAGCTTTCAGCTCTCTCTCTAAGTTTTTTTGGGTACACATCTCTATCGCTCTAACTTGGTATGGGTTGCTCTAAGTGTGCCGGCCAAACAACATTCGTACCTAGATATGAAGGGGGACGCATCTAGCCTGGCTCCATGAGAACATGACCAGAGTTGGCGATCATGATACATAGGGGTCATAGGCCTAACATTGAACATAGCTACATAGCAAGGCCTTAGCAAATTGAGCTGTAACTATGTACCATGTCCAGCCTCTATTTACCATGCTAATTGAGCCGGCTGGTAAGGATACCGGTTTTCTAGGAAGGCCAGGCTATTAAGGGTCTAGGTTGGTTCATGGCTAAGAAGGTTTTAAAACCGGACCGGTCATCGGCCCATAATTCCGGCCAGGTAGGTTCAACCAAAGAGGGGGGATCTGCCTTGCGGGGCCGCCCCCGAGAGTGCCCCCCCGGAGGGGGGATGACGGTGGCTCCCTCTGGCCCAATGGGGCCCTAGAGGGGGGGAGCTCGCCGGGGGGCCGAACACGCGGGTGAGGTAAAACCCGGACCGGACCGGTCGGGTTAAACTGACCCGGCTCGAAAAGCCGACCGGTTCGGTCGAACCGTCTGGTTCGGTTTTTAAAACACCAGTGGCTAATCCCGTTTCTAATATGAACTAAACTTTGAAATTTCAACTAAATCAGTAACTTGGAATAAATAAAAAAAATCCACAGCAGTGACAATACAATGGAGTAAATAAAGGTGTTTTTTTGGGCAATGAACATTACAGTTATTATAATTCACTCTCTTTTTTATCTGTTTCAGTAAAGCTGTTAAGATGAACTCCACAAATCCCATGTTGGGTCATCGTGAGATTGTCAATGAGAAGGTATATAGCACAATAGGATTGTGCTCTTTATGTAGCTCAATACAAGCATTTCATCCACTGAGAGGAAATTGATTTTGGCAGGTGGGTCCATACGTTTGGCAGACTTACCAGGAGGTCTATGATACAGCCATCAAAATTGGGTCTGCCATCGGAAAATGTGGAGTGAATCAGGTAATATAATGTTCCCTAATCCCTATTGAATGCATTCTAGTACTGTTAATGACTATCATGTACTCCACCAAATCCTATCCCATATTAATTGTCTCAATTCATGTTATCCTTCTCATGCTGGTTAGTGGATGGAGTAAAATGGTTAATAAGTTGTGTTCCTTAAATATCACCTTTGTACAAATGAGGATAATTATTATGGGATAGAGGATCGAAATATGATTGTAGCTAAAACCAGAATGTTTTTGGGTTGATAGGGAGGTCGCTGTGGCATCTTTGCATCAAACTGCCCCCAGTGGATAACCACAATGGAGGTGAGCTCTTTTAATGAAAGATTTGAACTCATTTGCTAAAGTACAATTCGATAGACATTGAGACAACAGCAAAATGGCCATTGTTTTCTTTCTTTATGAGTAACTGCATGCTTTTTGGTACAGGCTTGTAATGCAAATGGAATTTATTATGTGCCTTTATACGACACTCTAGGTGAGTTCTATGTGCTACTCTCTAGAGTCTAGACAGCTCATATAGAATGCAGACAATTGGTTGATTGATAAATAAATAGCTTTTGAAGAAGTGTGGTTGTGCATATGTTGCAGGTGCTAATGCCATAGAGTTTATTATCAACCATGCGGAAGTATCAATTGCATTTGTTCAGGAGAACAAACTTGACTATGTATGTAGACTTAATTTCAACAAATACAATCTCTACTATGTTCATTTTTCTTTTGCAATCTACAATAACTCATCCACTATGGAGTGGTCAAGTATATGGACCAAGAACTGCACTTTGATTTCTATCTACTAAAAAAACAGGAATTCTGATTAGAAATTAATGAACCATAGGTATTGAAGAAATTGTATGAATAAAACATAGGTTTCTCTTCTTGATTATCATACATTCTGAGTCCAAATATAAGATTGAAAAGGTTCTTCTGCGTACAATTCACCCCCATCCTCTCACAGTAGGAAAAAGAATAATGTTTCCTGTTTCAAGTTGTCAATTAAGTTTAGGAATAGAAGTGGCTAGTTCAAGACTCCTTAATTCCAGTGAATCCATTAATCCACTAGCTATTCTTTTTTAACTTCCATTAAAATAGGTTCTGTTGGCTTATGTTTACCTGTGTCTGATGCAGATGCTAAAATGCCTTCCCAGGTGTTCTCAACATCTGAAGAGTAAAGAATAACACCACCTGGCTTTTTTCCCTTTTAAATTTCATGTCTCTAATATGCACTGTCTAACTCTCCTCACTTCAATCAGCAATTGTCAGTTTTGGAGAAGTCAGAAGTGAACAAGTAAAAGAAGCCGACCTAAATGGAGTATCTTGCTATTCATGGAAAGCATTTGCTTCAATGGTTAGACTCTGTCTTTCAACCTCATCTTACTTTTGCAACAACATTTTTCTAATTCAAACAGAAATTTAAGCTTGGAATGCTGCAATTTCTTGCGGTCGCAGGGAAGTTCCAGCTATAAACTTCCTTCCAGAGAGAAGGGAGATATCTGCTCAATAATGTATACAAGTGGGACTACTGGGGACCCAAAGGGTGTTCTTCTGACAAATGGTGCTATCATGGCAGAGATCTTGAGCATGGAACAATTGCTTCAAGAAACAGATAAAGTGGTAATGTTGCCTAATCAAATTTTTGGATCAATCTACTCCCTCCGTCCCATTTTAATAGTCAAATTTAAATAAAAAGTTGTCCCTTATTATTAGTCCTATCTCATGTTATTTTTTTCATAGTAATGAGTGGATGGCATAAAAATGGTTAATAAATGGAGGTTTATAAATTGGCGCTATGATATCATTTTTTTTGCAAATGTGAACTAGTATCAGACGAGCCTAAGCATTATGTCTAACTGCGCTTGGTCTTTAAGGTAGAAGTACCACAATATTTGACTCAATTATAAAGACAATAATATTTACCGTCTTGCAGGTAACTGAAGAAGATGTGTACTTCTCCTTCCTTCCATTGGCACATGTGTTTGATCAGATAATTGAGAACTATTGCATCTATAAGGGTGCCTCCATTGGGTTTTTCTGTGGGGTATTCCTTCTGTCTTCTTTTGTAGCCTCCTCTGTTGTTTCTTATCATGTAAGTCAAATGTGTTCTCAAATTCTCTTATTGTGTTATGAATCCAGGATGTTCGGTTGTTGGTTGAAGATGTACAAGCATTAAAGCCAACACTTTTTTGTGGGGTTCCTCGAGTATTTGATCGTATATACACAGGTTGTATTCATATGCTTATTAAGAGCTACCTAGTATTAATTTATGTTCCAATGCTCTCTGTTCCTAATTGTATTTGTGTTTGTACTTTAGGAATAAATGCTAAAATTTTATCTGGTGGAGCACTGACAAGAAGATTGTTTCAGTATGCTTATGACTAGTATGTTACAAAATATCTTTCACTATGTACTTCAAATCTTGACTTCAATTGACAAGCTATACACTCCCTCTGTTCCATATTAATTTTCTGGATTGAAAATCCAAAATGAACTAAAATGTGTGGGACAATGTGAGGATATCTCATTTGTGCTAAATGTGTGGTGACGTCAGCAAGTTGAGCAACATGAAGAAGGGATTCAAACAGGATGAAGCCTCCCCATTCTTTGATAAGCTTGTATTCAACAAAGTTAGTGATACTCTAAGTACCACATATCGTTATTATTTTTTTACAGATACAGTTGTTTCAATATCATAATGGTTTTTCCTTTACGTTTTTCTTTATAGATCAAGCAAGGATTAGGGGGAAGAGTTCGAATTCTCATATCAGGAGCTGCACCCTTACCTGGGCATATTGAGGAATTTTTAAGAGTCACCAATTGCAGCGTTGTGGTACAAGGATATGGTAATATAGAATACAAATAGATTGAATCTGAAAGACACAGTGACATGTTAATTGCTAGTAATCACTAATTAAGATAAACATGGAGGAGCTGGTATTCAAACATGTAGATTTTTTTGAGAAGACAAAGAAAGGCTCATTAAATTTCATATACAATGCTATCCATCATCTATATTTAAGTTAAATATCAATACTTTTCAGTAATTTCTTTGCAGGTTTGACAGAAAGTTGTGCTGGATGTTTTTCATCTATTGCAAATGTTTTCTCGATGTCGGGTACAGTTGGAGTTCCTGTGACAACAATTGAAGCTAGACTAGAATCAGTTCCTGAAATGGGATACGATGCTCTAGCAGCTGTTCCTCGTGGTGAAATCTGCTTAAGGGGTAAAACACTCTTCTCTGGCTACTACAAGCGCCAGGACCTCACTGAAGATGTCCTCATTGATGGGTGGTTTCATACAGGTACTTGTATCACAAATTTGCCACCACATCCACTCTTTGGATCGTGAAAAATCCCAAAAATTTACTGTGAAAAATCCATCAACCAGGGATTTTTGGGATTATCCACTAATCGGCCTGAAACTGGTTAGTGGATAATCCCAAAAGTCCACCTGGTGGAGTGGATGTTTTTGGTTTTTCACGCCCCAAACAGCCCCTATATATGGATTGGTTATTTATAGGGTAAATTGCACTTGACCCTTATGATTTACAATGAAATTGCACTTAACCTCCATGACTTATGAAAATATGCAATTAACCTCTATGCAATTTATTACTAAAAATATTTAAAACAGTTTTACCCCTAATATGACCTTCCAATTTTACTCGTTATTAAGGCCTAATGATAGCCATAGAGACATGACAAACAATTAACTTTTCTAAAAAGGGGAAATACAAGGGCGGGGCATTGCCGCTATTAAGGAATATGTTGGGAGTCTGTCTCTATTGCCTTTGCCATGGCGAAAAGAGGGGGCATGGTGGAGGGAGGAAGAAGATGGGTATAATTAGAAAAGAAGAGGGGTAAATTTGTCTTTTTATAAGAAGTGCATATTTTCATAAGTCATGGGGTTAAGTGCAATTTCATTATAATGCATAGGGATCAAGTGCAATTTACCCTTATTTATATGGTTTTTGATGGATCAGATTGAATTATTTGTTATATTGCAGGTGATGTTGGGGAGTGGCAGCCAAATGGTTCAATGAAGATCATAGACAGGAAAAAGAATATATTTAAGCTGTCTCAAGGAGAATACATTGCAGTTGAAAGCATTGAAACTGCTTATAACAGCTGCCCCATTGTTGCCTCGGTAAGAATGTTTACATAGCTCTAGACTACATGGAAAAAAGCAGCTTCAGTTTTCATTATCTTCCATGAATGTAGAAGTGTTGATAGCCTAGAACTGAAGTCTGCCCTTGATTTATCTTACAAATAGTATGTGCAATTTTTAAGTCTAAATCTTTCATGTGGACTCTTTGTGCAGGTTTGGGTCTATGGAAACAGCTTTGAGTCATTTCTAGTTGCCGTGGTTGTCCCAGAAAAACCAGCATTGGAGAGTTGGGCTGCTACAGAGAACTTGGAAGAAGATTATGAGTCGCTGTGCCAAAATTCCAAGGCAAGAAAGTACATTCTGGATGAACTCAACAAAGTTGGCCGAGATCACAAGGTAATGCCCGGTAGTTAAGATAGATTTATTAGAAAGGTTTATACAAAGAAGAGAGATTGTGAAAGATAACTGGACTTGGTAAGTTTTTCTCAGCTGATAAAATATGTTCATAATTGCAGCTTAAAGGTTTTGAGATGCTAAGAGCAATCCATCTGGAGCCGATTCCTTTTGACATAGAAAGAGATTTGATAACCCCCACATTCAAACTCAAGAGGTCACAGTTACTAAAGTATTACAAAGTAAGTAATTTGACAATACATCTCCTGGAAGAGTTATGAAATTGTCACCATTAGCATGTATCGAATCCTTATTCATAAATACAGATCATTGGTGACTATATCAATTACTTAAAATCCTAAGTCTGAAATAAAGTACACAGCAAAAAAGTAATAAAAAGAAATACAGAAACAGTAGGATTTTTTTTGTTTGATAAGGGGAAAGAGTAGGAATTAAAAACAAACAAAACAGTTAAACAGAGATGTATGTGATTGTGAAAATCAAAACTTTGTGTTGGCATTCTAATGAATCATGCTGTGCTTTGATGTTGCAGGAGCACATTGATCAACTCTATCGAGAGGCTAAAGAAGCAAAAGTATGAGAATTGGTACTACTTGGTAGGCTCCTGCTTTATTGATTGGAGGACTGGTGGGTGAGCCCTGAGTGAGAAGTGTAATATTGAATCCAATTCTTTTATGTAAACCCTGCTCGGTTGATGTAATTATTGCAACTGTGTTTGCTGCTTCACGATTAACACCTATATATATAGTAGATAAAATAAGGTGACGTACATTTGCATAACTAAACAAGAGGTAAGAATGAGGATCATAGCTGCACATCATATATCTTGTGCACAACGTTGGCTTTTGAGAGACATTCTGCACTAAACCGTCTTGGTTCTTAAATACATCAAAAAGGAAAACAAGGGTTGCATCTTGGGTCGGGTTGTCTATGGCATTGCAGAACCCGACTCTACCTGAGATAGGACCAAAGTTACTTAAATCCGACCCTACTCAAAATAGGAGCCGAGATTTCTAAACCCAACCTTACCCAAGATGAACCCCGCAATACCCGAGATAGGAACTGAAATTTTAATAAAATAATTAATATAATTTTAAAAAATTAATAACTAATTTATATAATTATAATAATAAAAAATAGTATATATTAGAAAATTAAAAGTTTAAACAATATATCTTGGGTAGGTCCATTCTTGGGTATTTTAAGGGAAATGATATTTGTACATTAGATTTTCTACACATTTCCATACACATCAGCTGTGTATAGAAATGTGTAGGAATCTGATGGAGGGTTATCACTGCCCTATTTTAAAGCCAAACCCGACCTGAGTCAATGTCCCCCTCCCCCAAAAGGTGGCACATACACGACTCAGACCTGGCACCTCTCCCTCAACAGGGGGAGAGGCCCTATAACTTCCACGCCAATTGTGGTCATGGAAAATCGTCTCGCCGATATATCGCCGATATATCGGTTTCGGACCGATATATCGGTATTTTTTGAATTAAAAAAATATTTTTTAAAAAAAAAAAATTTCAAAATTTTTTTTTTTGAAAAAAAAAACTTTCATGTTTGTTTTCTATCCTAATATGCATATTTTGAAATGTATTCTTTGTTTAAATTAGTATAACTCATTTTAAAAGTTAGATTGTGAAAATATATGATAAAAACTTGTTTTTAACGACCGATATTTTTTTACACAATATCTCAGATATATTTCCGATATTTCGTCTCTTTGGCCGACCGATATTTTACCGATATCCGATACGACATTCCATGATTGTGGTCCGCCAGTTTTAATTTCTTTAATTACTAATAACTCCCAGTAACATGATTAATAATAAGCAAACCCACACAATGCGCCTATAACGGGAAGAGACCAGGAGATAAGTCTTATCATGAGCCAAAGTCACCTCGAGCCGCCGCCATATTTCAATCGGACAGTAGCTATAATATCAGGGGCAAGTGGGTGTGAATTACACCCACCATCAAGTCAAAATTCGACGGCTCGAGGTGACTGGTTCATGCAGCTTGCATGAGACCTGTCTGATGTAAACCTTTCCCATATATTAAACATGCAAAATGGAGGTACTCTATGCATCGCACTTCTACATCTTACAAGTTTTTTTCCCTTCCAAGTTGCCACCTCATAATTGATAAACATACTAAAACATGTTATTTTCTTCGTACAGGTGATGCACTTTGGGCCGAGCCCGATGTTGCTAGTCTGGTTGCAAACTTTTGACGACGACACCAATGAGTGCAGTACAAAATCCAAAAAAGGAAACCAGAACAATAAATATTGCAATATACAATTACGAGTTTGACAACAAGTGCAGTATAAATTTAACAAAGGAACGAGGGGGTTTTTACATATGACCTGGCGCCAACTTTGGGTTTCTCATATTACCTGGAATTACTTGCTTTCTTCCATATGACCCAGAAAGTACCCAAAATACCCTTAAGTTTAGGTATAAGCACCCACACTCTGTGTTTTTCCATATTACCCGGAATATGAGAAGCGGGTAACCGGAGAAGCTCACGTTCAGTCGGAGAAGAAGGCGTTCCGTCTGGCATCTCCACCCATATCATCGCCAGCGCTAGCGCCGTCCAAATTGAGAAAGGTAATATTTGTGCCAAAAAGCGGGAAAACGAGCGGAAATGACCGGGTATGCAAAAACAAGTGTAACGGAGGTATCGTACATCAAAAAACGGTACGTGAAGTGCAAATACGATGATTTTTGTAAATAATATTTGGTTCCAGAGAAGAAAGTTGAAAACTTGCCAAGTTTTCAGCTTGTCGGAAATATCGTGTCTTCGATGACACGACTGTAATGCAAAGTTGTGTCTTCGACGACACGACTATAATGCAATAGTCGATGATTTTCAGTCTTCGACGACACGACTATAATTTACAATTTTTTTACCTATTTCAGTATTGTAATTTGAGGTATTGGTGGAGAAGATAGTTGTTTGCTTACACTACGATGGAGTGTTTACAAATTCTGATGCGTACGTGGGCAGGAAACAGAAGCTCGTGCCTCTAGATACACAAGTAAAGTACCTGGAACTGCTGCAGCAAGTGGAAGAAAGATTACCACTAAAGTCTGCATCTGGTACATTATCTTTGTCATATCGTGTTGACTCTGAATCCCCATACGTCCTTGAAGACGATAAAGACCTGGAATCAATATTTATCGTTCACAAGAGCAAGCAAGGCACAAACGGCCTACTCCACCTGTACGTGGAGGGGACTTCTACTGGCAATAACATGGAGGCACAAATGAATTCCAGTGCAAATAAGGAGGAGGAGAGGATACCAGAGGCAGAAGTGAGGCTGGCCGGTAAGACACCGCAGGAGAGGTTGTCCAGCCCAGCCAATAAGACACCTATATCAGTAGTTGAAGGAGGAAGAGATGAAGATTATTTATTTGAAGCTACGAAGTAAGATTTCAAATTTCGTGTTCTCAAATACACAACTAAATATAAAGTCGTGTTCTCAAGTCCATTCATATAATTATTTTCACGTAGATTGGGAGATGGGGAAGAAGGTGAAGATGCAGATGCAAACGAAGAAGAATTCTTCGATGAAGAAGAATTACCATGGTCTGTAGATGAGTGGGATGAGCCTCTTACAAAGTTATCCCCGCCAGATCACATAGGAGCATCTACTTCTAGAGTTCCCATGGCAGGAGATACATGTAAAGGGAAATCTGTCGCGTCGGAGGACGATGAGTACCTCAATATTGACGGCGATGGTGGTTGGGATTGGTACCTATTCTGCACAGGCCGGTCCTTCAAAACATTGTGAAGAGGAGACGATGTTGACCGGAAGTTTGCAAGCAGAAGACTACGAGGCACAACTTGCCTTAGGGGCTAGGTTCGAAAGCGTCAAGCAGTTCAAGATGGTTCTGACTGATCTGGCAATCAAGAGGAAGTTCATGTTCAAAGTGGCGGATGAGAGCAAGGACACATTTGCTGCAACGTGCAAGGTTACGGGGTGCAAGTGGTACATACGGGCTTCGAACAGACTTGACGGAGTCAGCGTGACAAGGAGGGAAGGAAGGCATACATGAGACACTTCTATAAATTCAAAAGATCATCCATTGGCTTCTCACCTTTGGATTGCAAGGAAGTGTCATGGCCTCCATAAAGATTCAACCTCCATAAAAATCGCAAATATCCAACAATACATTGAGAAGCATTGGTGCGTGACAGTCAACTATAAAAGGGTATGGAGGGCGAAAGAGGAATTGATCTGATTGATCGATGACAACCCTGAAGATGCATATCGCATTTTTCCACATTATGGAAAGGAATTAGAGCGGTCTAATGTAGGTACACATGTTGTGATAGAAAGATCAGCTGATATACCTGAAATTGAAATTGAGTTAGTTGGCTACGACTTCAGATGTGTGTTTTGAATGTTCGGCCCGGTCGCAAGAGCATTCCGAAGAACACTAAGACCGTTGCTCACTGTTGATGGAACATTCCTAAATAGAAAGTACCCTGTAGTTTTATTGGTTGCTACAGCAGTCAATGACAATCAACAATTAATGTGTCTTGCATATGCAATTGCCGATAAAGAGAATATCCAAACGGGGTAAGCATAGACACAGGAAACACGACACGACTAGGCATAAATTCTTGTCTTCGAAAACACGACTAATCATACAGTCGTGTTTTTTATACACGACCTTCTATTCTCCTGAAGCTTTCTTTGTTTTATATGCTTTGTCTCTCACTTGTACAGGACGTGGTTCCTTACCTTACTAAAATGTTTTCTCTTTACGAACCCTCTGGCCTCTCTGGACACTATTGTCTCTGATAGACAGAAGAGCCTTTTGAGAGCGGTCGCCGATGTCTTTCTCGAGGCTCACCATGGGTTTTGCCTAAGGCATATAGCCACTAATATGCTTAATCATTGGAAGGATAAGTACCTGAAGGAACTTCTATTCCGAGCTGCAAGATGTTTCAGGAGACCAGAATTCGATGAAACCATGAAGAAGATAAAGGAACACAATGAGGCGGCCTGGAAATATGTTGACAAGATTCATAAAACACATTGGGCGAACGTGGAATATCCGGGTAAAAGGTACGACACTCTCACGCCAAGCAGGTCCGAAAGTGTAAATAATATGCTTCTGAAGGCTAGGTTTTGGCCAATCACTCGGTTGATCGAGCAAACGCGTGCGACCACAACCGTCCATTTTCAAAGATGCTGAATGGAAGCAGAAGGGCTACCGACTCCGTTAACAAAGTATGCACAAAATCATATCAATCAGATGAGGAATCAGAGTGTTGGAACAGTTCGAGTGCAGCCGCTATCATTACGGCAGTTTAAAGTGACATCTTTATACCATGTGGTAAGCATAAATTCGTGTCTTCGAAGACACGACTATTCATACAGTTGTGTCTTTGACGACACAACTAATAAATAATTTGTCTTCGAAGACACGAGTAGTCATACAGTTGTGTCTTCGACGACACGAGTATCCTTCGAAGACACTGATGTTGTTGACCTTACGAAGAGAACCTGCACATGTGGCTTCTTCCAGAGCATGGGACTTCCAAGCAAGCACGCCATGGCATGTATTGATGAGAGGAGTTTGGAACCGGTAGAATATTGTGAGAAGTGGTACTACGCAAGTATGTATCGCACTACATACGAAGAAGTAGTGTTTCTTACTTTAGACAGAAGTCAGTGGGGGAATTATGGGGTTTTATTTAAATGTGAACCGCCCATGCTTGAAGCTCCAAAGAAGGGCAGGAGAAAGACAAAGAGAATTGAGTCACAACCCGAGCCACCTGCAAGGTCAAGTTTGAAATGTGGGAATTTTCTAGAAGTTGGTCACAACCGTAAAATATGCACTAACCCAATGGTTCCGAAAGAAAATTGGAAGCGCAGGAATCGAAGACTCCTGCAACAAGGCAAACTTACTACAAACACGACTTTGCATATACGTCGCCCTGGCTTACCTATGTCCCCACTATTCTTCATGTAGATCATATTGAAATGTTGGTAGAAGAAAGAATATTTGTACTGAAATGTTTGCCTGTATAGGAAAAAATATTAAAAATGAAAAATATATTTCATGTATCAGTTGTGTATCTCCATTATAGTCGTGTTGTATAAGACACGATTACGCGAACATAGTAGTGCTTATAGCATTAGAGTCGTGTTGTTGAAGACACAAAAATACAAAAAATAAGACTCTGTTATAGTCATCGGCGACACGACTATAACGCTATAAGCACTACTGTCTCCATTATAGACTATAACGCTATAAGCACTACTGTCGCCGTTATAGTCGTGTCATAAAGTGCGAATCAGCAGTTACTATCGTTTCTTCGTGTAGATGAAAAGAATGTATTTGCATTATGGAAAGTATATACATCAAATAATTTAGTACAAAAAATTAACTCGGATACAAAAGAATATATGTACAAAAGAACAAAAGAAGTTCAGTCTTCATCCGTCATCCTCAAAAAATTGGCAACTGTGATTTGGTGCTTTTTTGTCTTTAATTAAGTCGTCATCAAATTCGTTGTCAATCTCCCCACGAATCATAGATGCAGCAATGATTGGGCGCCAGAAACGTGTAATTCTAGCCCGATCAAAGTCGGGTGGGTTGACATTGGACGCCAAGTGCGCGACGTACATCATGACTAATATGCCACAGTCTTTTGAGTTTTGTTGGTAGGGCGCTTTGGTGATCTGAGTCATCTTCTAGTTGATGCAACCGAACCACCCCAGCTTGCTTGCCATCACAACGTTCATAAACTGCGTGAATTTATCAGCTGCAACCTCTGATGTGGGTACAATGAGGATTTGTCAGAGAGCACGTTGTAAAAGCGCCATACACAGTGCGGGAAGTTTACATAGACGAGGCAGAAATGGGCGCCGGTGCGGATTAGGAAAAATGCATAGAACATGTTCCTGTTCAATCCATTCAGCATCCTTGCAAGCTTTTTTTATCAATTTTTTTATTATCACCTCCTTCTTTGTATTACCGATGCAGGGAACACTTATGTTGTCAAATATCTCTTTGAATGCGTGGCATCCAAAAAAAATAGAAGGGATACTTCATCTATTTTCTCTCATTGCGCTGCCGCAAGAGACTCAGAAACTCATCTATAACCTGTAGAAGACAACAACATAGTCAGAAAAGTCGAAATAAGGAAAGACATGACTTCAATAATAGTCATGTATATTATATACGACTTCAATAATAGTCGTGTCCTTGAAGACACGACTATGCGTGAAGTTGTGTCATAGAATACACGACTTTACGTAAACTCGTGTCTTCGAAAAATAAAAAGATGAAAAATTGAAAACATAATATATACTTACATTAGTTTTATTTTCGTGGTTTGCAGGAGGGATATGTAGTCCTCATCGCACAGCGTGGGGATTGGATAAGCCTTCATCGGATTGGCGATCCATCCATATATTACCATTCTATCCCTTTCCAACAAGACTCCCATGTCAAAGCAGAAGTCCAAACACGACTTTACGTAAACTCGTGTCTTCGAAAAATAAAAAGATGAAAAATCGAAAACATAATATATACTTACATTAGTTTTATTTTCGTGGTTTGCAGGAGGGATATGTAGTCCTCATCGCACAGCGTGGGGATTGGATAAGCCTTCATCGGATTGGCGATCCATCCATATATTACCATTCTATCCCTTTCCAACAAGACTCCCATGTCAAAGCAGAAGTCCAAATGAGAATAATCTTCTGGGAGTTCAATTCTAGCCTTTAGAGGGGTCTGGAGGACATCAACGTCAATAGGCTGGGATGAGGTTAAGCCTGTCGCCTCCTTCTCCATCTCCTCTTCCTCCTTCACCTCCTCCTTGTCCTTCTTCCCCCCCTCCTCTATCGCCAAATACTCCTCCTTCACTTCCTCCTTGTCCTTTTTTCCGCCTCCTCTATCGCCAAATCCTCCTCCTTTGCTGCCCCAATTTTCGACTGCTGCAAGGAAGAGATAACCTCATTAATGATAGAGGTTGTTTGTTGATCGGAGATGGTCTCATTGGAGTCGGCTTTCCGTTCTTCCCCCAAATTCTTCCTTTCCTGCTCCTCCGCCATTCGCCTTATATGCTCATCTTCACGTATCCTCTACATTTCTGTAGTCGAGACGGCCCTCCTTCTCTTCCTTCACCTTAAAAGATAGGGCTAAGTAATGGTATACTCCCTTGAGTATAACTCTATTTCCACTTGGGAGGAACTTCAGGGCGAATTCCTCAAGAAATACTTTCCTGTGTGGAGGACCAATAAGATCCGCCATGAAATCATCACCTTTACCCAGCTACATAATGAACAATTCCATGAAAACTGGGAAAGAATGAAAGCCCTACTCCGGTCCTGTCCCCACCATGATGTGCCCAAGTAGCAATTAGTACAGAGATTTCATGAAGGTGTGTGCGATCAACATAAGACCCTAATAGATGCCTCTTGTGGAGGCACATTCATGAAGAAAACCCCGGATGATGTTTGGGATCTACTAAAAGACCTGAGCAAAAACTCTTTACACAATGCCACCCTCTATAGAGCTGAAGGCCATATGCCTGGCAGGAGTGCCTTAAGGGAGGCATGTATGATGTCAAAGCCACCACTGACCTAGAACACCAAATGGCATCCCTTATAGAGAGGTTTGACAGGTTTTTCTCTCAGACTTCACCTTATACCCCAACCTCTCATGATGCCTGCACCATTTGTGCTAGCCCTATGCACACCATAGTTGACTGCCCCTCCACCTTCCACTATCCAGATCGAGTACAGGAGCACGTCAATAGTGCACAGACTTTTCCTAGAGCCAACAATCCATACTCCAGCACTTACAATCCTGGGTGGTGTGATCACCCTAATTTTTCTTGGAGGCAACTTAATCCAGGGCCTACTTTTAATCAGGCCCCAAGGCAAGAATTTCAAAGCCAACCTCAGTCCTACCAACCAGCCTCAGCTCTTCCATTTGGCCAACCCAACAGGAGACTGATCTACACATGAAATATGCATTTTATTATCTCCTAAACTTATGTTTATGCTAGTTTTTTATTAGAATAACTACTACTTTAATATAGTTTTTGGTTTTTGTAGGAAACAAGAGTCATACACAGAAATGAGGTGAAAAGTAACTCAAATGGTTAAATCATCATAACTTCGTGTACAAATATCATATTGGACTGATTCAAGCTTCATATTAAAGTTCAAGAAGTCAGCTTTCTAACACTACCAACCACGCACAATTCAGAGTTTGGGACAGAAAGTTATAGTCATTTGAAATTCATAAACAGTAACCACGATCGATCGGCTATCAATGCGATCGATCGCCAGAGCCGCAAAAGCAGTGTATTGAAGGAAACGATCGATCGGACCTCAAAACGATCGATCGTATCTACTGGAATTTTTCAATTGCACAAGACAGTAACTACGATAGATCGGTATCATACGGCGTCGATTGGAAAAGCGATCGATCGGAGGAAAATAACGAAGGAATGGCGATCGATCGGTAAGCGAACGATAGGCAATACGAAGCGATCGATCGCCGTATGTGGAAAACCGAAATAAGACCTATTTCGACTCGGATTTGGAAGGGAACTTCGTGGTATCTCTTCACTCTTATAAATAGGCCTTATGGGAGAACGTTTTGGGCTATGTTGGAGAAACCAGAGAATAAACTTTTGAGCTTTATTGGAGGCTAGAGCAAAGGAGAGAAGAAGAGAAGAATATGAAGAACACGATGGTGATTTCTCTTCCAATGCGAGGCTAAATACTTTTCCAAGGCGTAGATGAAGCCCAATAATCTGGTTGTGTAGTTTCTTTTCTCTCATCTTATGTTTTTACTCTAGTTGGTGTATGGATTTTATTGTGTAATCTTGATCGTTTAAAATTAAACCCTTGCAAGTGCACAAGGCAATTGTACTACGGCGAGTATTAAAGGGTTGTCGAACCTCAGGGACGGATTAATCTTTTACCAAATTCAAAAGGCGAAAAAGATGTAGTTTAATTAATTCTAAAGAAAGCAATGGACTTTATCTAATCTAACTGAGATTTAATCAATATGGAGAAGTATCAAGGCAGAGAATCCACCACTAGACATGCAATTACTACTCTCAATTATTATTAAGCATACATTGACATGATATGGTAATTTGTGTTCATGGTCAGACACACAAATCACAATGAATTCACTCACGTTCTTGGTCGGACACGAGAGTTCATCCGCTAAAAATTAATGTAGATAATTCTATCCTTGGTCGGGCATAGAATTATCATTTGGGCTAATGATCCTATCCTTGGTCGGGCATAGAATTAACAGCAGCCTACTTTTAGCTAAGCGCAGGAATTAAAAAGATCTAATTTCATTCATATCAATCAAGTCTATGGTCAAGCACTCAAAAGAACTCATGAAATCGCATTAAGCATGAATCATAATCAACTTTATAGAATTAAACTATCAAGAGTAGCAATACACATCTAGGGCTTCATCAAGCCTTGAATAAAAGTTTAGTTACACATAGAAAGGGAGAAAAGAAAAGCCTGTTTAAGTAGGTCCATCGTCATGAATCCTTCTTCTTCTTCTTTGCTCAAGACTCCTTCTCTTGCTCCTCTCTAGCCTCCAATAAAGCTCTGGTCCTCCAAGGTTGAGTATGTGGTGCCCAATACGTTCTCCCTTAAGGCATATATATAGGGGTGAAGGAAAACCCTCAAAATCCCTTCCAAATCCAAGTCGAAATAGGCTTAATTCCGGTTTGCCGCATACGGCGATCGATCGTACGTATTGACGATCGTTCGCTATTCCTTCGTTATTTTCCTCCGATCGATCGCTTGGCGATCGATGCCGTATGATACCGATCGATCGTAGTTACTGTCTTCGGCGGATCAAAAATTCCAGTAGATACGATCGATCGTTTTGATGCCGATCGATCGTGTCCTTCAATATAGTGCTTTTGCGGCTCTAGCGATCGATCGCAGTGATTCCCGATCGATCGTAGTTACTGTTTAGAAACTTCAAATGGCTATAACTTTGTGTCCCGAACTCCGAATTGTGCGTGGTTGGTGGCGTTGGAAAGCTGACTTCTTGGACTTTGACATGAGACTTAAATCAGTCCAATCAGATATTTGTAGACGAAGTTATGATAATTTAACCATTCGAGTCACTTTTCTCTTCATTTTTGTGTATTACTCTTGTTTCCTACAAAAACCAAAAACTATATTAAAGTAGTAGTTATTCTAATCAAACACTAGAATAATCATAAGCTTAGGAGATAATATAATACATATTTCATGTGTAGATCAAATCACCGTCAATTCAATAAAGGTTTGTTCTTTGTACTCGAGAGAGACAAGAGTGAATTCTTGTGAGTTTCAATCCGAAGAATACTTGCGTATCCGAGAGGAACGTGAGTAGACTGAGGTGTTATATATCAATAAAATTTCATTGGTTTATACTCAAGAGAGAGAGATCACAATTCCATGTTTTAACCGTTTTATGTGTTACATCCGAGAGGAGAGCACTATATTTTGAGTTGACAAGTGTATGTCCGAGAGGAATATGCTAGCCAATTGGAAATCTTTATTCAAAAGAGAGAGAGAAACGATACACTAGTTTATTGTGGTGGATTCGAAGCCTTGGTCTTCTCCACATTGATTAATTCTCACTTAGTCTAGTTAAAAGTTCATTGCTTTCTTAGTCTAGAATCAACATTGCTATTACCTCTTGAATTTGGTAAAATATTAATCCGTCCCTGAGGTTCGACAACCTTTCTTTAATACTCGCCGTAGTACAATTGCCTTGTGCACTTGCTAGGGTTTTATATTTAAACGATCAAGTTTTTTTGGCGCCGTTGCCGGGGACGGCACAATAGTTTACTAAATTCTTAGCATAGTTAGTTTTAGAGTAGTTTAATTTAATTTAGATTTCTTTTCAGTAGCTTAATTGCCTTCTTCTTTTGTAGGATTAAGAGAGGACGCTGATTTTCATCATCGTTGGAAGGGTCATCCCTTCCCACTGTTTGCACTCTCTTAACCTTCTTTTAGAGTAACTTTGGGTGCTTGGTGTTTTTAATTTTCTTTGTGGGATTGCATGACGTGCTAGTTGTCGCTATTAGGATTGCACAGGTTTTGTTTGATTTTTATTGTGCATGCATGGTCGTCGCTCCCTGAACCCCGACCTTGTCTTTGATCCTGATCCTGAGCGCCTATATAGAATTTGTAGAACTCCTAGCAAACCAATCCCTGAAATTCATCCAATGGCGGACAACATGAACCTTGGGGGTGAGAATGGCCTAAATCAGAATCCACTAATGCCCCATGCCCATACCCTGCAAGACTACTACCGTCCCACTGCCTACACCTCCCCCTCATGTATCCTACTGCCTGCAACTGTGGCTAATTTTGAAATTAAGCCAAACATCATCCAGATGCTGCCCACATACCATGGCCAACTAAATGAGAACCTCTATAGGCACATACAAAATTTTCTAAAGGTTAACACAACCTTTAAACTTACACTATCTGATGACCAGGTGCGCCTTAGGTTGTTCCCCTTCACCTTAAAAGATAGGGCCAAGGGATGGCTATACTCCCGTGAGCATAACTCTATTTCCACTTAGGAGGAACTTCAGGCCAAATTCCTCAAGAAATACTTTCCTGTGGGGCGGACCAATAAGATCTGCCATAAAATCATCACCTTTACCCAGATACCTAATGAACAATTCCATGAAAGCTGGGAGAGGATGAAAGCCCTACTCCGGTCCTGTCCCCACCATGATGTGCCCAAGTGGCAATTAGTACAGAGATTTCATGAGGGTGTGTGCGATCAGCACAAGACCCTAATAGATGCCTCTTGTGGAGGCACATTCATGAAGAAAACCCTGGATGATGTTTGGGATCTACTAAAGGACCTGAGCGAAAACTCTTTATACAATGCCACCCTCTATAGAGCTGAAGGCCATATGCCTGGCAGGAGTGCCTCAATGGGAGGCAAGTATGATGTTAAAGCTACCACGAACCTAGAACACCAAGTGGCATCCCTTACTGAGAGGTTTGACAGGTTTTTCTCACAGACTCCACCTTATACCCCAACCTCTCAAGTTGCCTGTGCCATCTGTGTCAGCCCTATGCACACTATTGTTGACTGCCTCTCAACCTCCCAGTATCCAGATCTTGTCCAGGAGCACGTCAACCTTGCACAAACCTATCCTAGAGCCAATAACCCCTACTCAAATACCTATAACCCGGGGTGGCGAAATCATCCCAATTTCGCCTAGAAACAACCCAACCAGGGGCCCACTTTCAATCAGGCCCCAAGACAAGAATTCCCAAACCCAACTCAGTCTTACCAACCAGCCACAAATCCCCCATTTGGCCAAACCAATAAGAAACCATCCTTCGAAGATCAGATGAGTCAAATGCTAGCCACCCAATCTACCCTCCTCTTAGCTTTTAATGCGATGGAAGCCAAGGTAGATGCCAAGATAGAAACCAAACACAGAGAGCTGACAAGTGAGCTAAGAACCCAGGCCCAGCTTGTTCATTCCCATACACAATCCATTGCCAAAATAGAAACCCAATTAGGACAGCTGGCCCAATCTATGAACCGTAGGGAAGTAGGAACCTTGCCCAGCCAACCACAACAGAACCCTAGAGGCCAATTAGCCGTTGAAGGTTCCCATTACCCAAATGAGCAGGTGCAAGCCGTTACTACCCTAAGAAATGGTAAACAAGTTGACTATCAAGTAAGGGACCCAACCATTGCGAGTGAGGACACTCCCCTTGAGAAACAGAACCGACCCCACTCCTACCATGCCTGAGCCAGTTAGTCTCCCACCGCAGTAGGATGCCACCACGGACCCCACCAATGAAAAATCCTATATCCCTAGGGCTCCTTTCCCGCAATGCCTCAACCAACCCTCCCCGTTTAGTAAGTCCCACCAACGAATGGAGGAAATGTTAGAGGTGTTCAATCAGGTTAAGATCAACCTTTCCCTCTTAGATACCATCAAACAAGTACGTGCCTATGCCAAAATCCTGAAAGACCTGTGTACCCAAAAGAGGAAAACCAAATCCCATGTCACCCAAAAGGTCTTCTTGACCAACCAAGTAAGCTCTTTACTTACCAGTGATATGCCACCTAAATTTAAGGACCCAGGTGTCCCAGTTATCTCTATTGTCATAGGTGACCATACCCTTAGTCGAGCTCTCTTAGATTTAGGGGCCAGTGTTAACCTCCTCCCTTACTCAGTGTATGAACAACATGGCCTTAGAGAGTTGCAGCCCACCTCACTCACTCTTCAATTAGCAGACCGATCTATTCGCAGACCTAGAGGTGTTATAGAAGACGTACTCGTTGGAGTTGACCGGTTCTACTTTCCTGTTGATTTTGTCGTCTTAGACATGGAACCAGTTGCCAACTCTAAATCCCAAATTCCTGTTATCCTTGGCCGCCCTTTCCTAGCCACAGCCGATGCCACCATTAACTGTAGGTCAGGGCTCATGAACGTCTCATTTGGGAACATGAAAGTTAAATTAAATATTTTTAGTGCTTCCCAACAACCCTCGAGTGAAGCTGAGTGTAAACAAAATAAAATCAAACAAACAACTA
This sequence comes from Houttuynia cordata, assembly GCA_039654745.1. Taxonomy (NCBI): domain Eukaryota; kingdom Viridiplantae; phylum Streptophyta; class Magnoliopsida; order Piperales; family Saururaceae; genus Houttuynia; species Houttuynia cordata. The sequence continues at coordinate 18,229,886 of CM077508.1, read as the reverse complement.
AAGGAACTAATGCATAAAAGTAAACACCACTTTCGTAGGGAAACACGATTGCATTGAGCGTATGCAACAAGCTGTTAAACCTCTAGGTGTCCCTAGTAGGACGAGTTGTCTCTCGTGAGGGTTTGTAGCCATGCTACCCACAAACATGTATTTATTAATCTAATTAACTTAAGTGAAGAAATAAACAAAAAATAAAACATTGCAAAACAAGCAAACCTATTATCCCGATAAATACATACCACAATGCTTAAGAGAATTAATCACACGTACTTGGTTCATAATCAACAGGAATATAGAAGCTCTCAAGTAAGTGGTTTTATTCCACACTTTCATCTTGGAAATTTCTGCTCAAATATTATATAGCATGATACATAAATAGTAGAAGTGTAGAACATTGTAGCAATACATTCTAAATTTCTATTTTATACAGATCCAGTGTTACTCATTAACCAAAGAATATCAGAATCTACATAGTCATCGTAATCTTTAGGTTCATGGTAGCACAGATCTGCGCGCCTCCTTCGGGTCCAACATTCTAGATTTGAGAGGATAATACACCATAGACTGTTTTTTTTTTCTTTTCTCGCTAGGACTGTGTAAGGCCTGACTTTAAAATGCTTAGGTTTAACAATGACTCAGGCCAATGACTCCCAACCAATTTGGCTTAGGGCATTAGGTTTTAAGAGACCGCTTCGGGCCCGAGCATCAGCGTAAGTTAATCCTATAAAGTCAAGCAGCCCCTTTCTTTCATTTTGTTTTCATTTTTTCGCATTTTCATTTTCAGCATTCATATTTTCAGCACATCTTATTTTGTCCAGGTTGTATTATACTCTCAACCTATTTCCAGTTCCAATCCCTTGCCATAGCCAAGTAAATGGTCTATCATGATCTTTTAAGCTCAACAGATAACTACACATCATCCAATGACTATGACTAAAGACATCCCACTGTAAATTAGCATTTAATAAATCTCTAGATGGTATCACTTTATGTACTAGTGTGTGAGTGAGTTTTCTTAGCTGAAGCACCTATTCCAAGAGGACTGTAACAGAAAGATACTACTCAGTTAAGTTCTCTATCCTCCAGTATACTTACTCACACTTCCAATGTAAATTAATCACTTAAGAATTGAAGCATGCATTATTACAGGATAAACTATCAAAACCTAAGAAAAACTACTAACAAACAACCTAAAAAAACTAATCAAAATTTTATGATTTTTTAAATTTTTAATATTTTTTATTTTTATATGTAAGCAATATTCCCTCCCCCAAACCTATTATGAACATTGTCCTCAATGTGAACAATATAAAATTACAATGAAAACATAATAAAGAAAGGAAGAAAAAGAGACAATACACCTGAATATGTGGGTTGCCTCCCACCAAGTGCTAAGTTTAACGTCTTCAGCCAGACGAAACTCCATGAGTCCAACTTATCCAGGGTCTTTCAATCCAATTTTTAGTCCACCTGTGGTCCTACTGCGCACATATGGGTTAATGAAAGAAATCACAAGTAAATCATCAGAAAAAATCTATGGAGGTGCGCCATCCACCAGAGTGTCAATCATATGAACTGCATAAGAATCATCTGACGGAGAATGCTATTTTTGAGCATTAAAAATATTCAGTTTGACATTTAAATTTCCAAAAGACAACTTCAGCACCCCATCCCGACAGTTTATAATAGCATTAGACGTTGCCAAGAATGGACGTCCGAAAATCACTGGAATCTAACTACCAATGTTATGCACAGGTAGTGTATCTAGGACAATAAAGTCTACAGGAAAGAAAAATTTATCAACCTGTACCAGAACATCCCCAATAACACCATGTGGAGTCTTAATGGATCGGTCTGCAAGTTGTAGTGTTATGGCAGTCGGTTTCAATTCTCCCAGCCCATGTTGCTCATACACAGAATAAGGCAATAAATTGACACTCGTCCCCAAATCTAACAATGCATTTTCCACAGTATGGTTCCCTATCACACATGAAATTGTTGGACATCCCTGGTCCTTATATTTCAGTTGAGGGTTATGTGTCAATAGGGAATTCACCTGCTGAGTAAGGAAGACATTTTTAGTCACATTAGATTTAGCTTTTCGCTTTTGAGTACAAAGATCTTTCAGGAATTTTGCATAGGCAGGTACTTATTTAATTGCATCTAACAAAGTGAGATTGACCTTGACCTGTTTAAGCACCTCGAACATCTCCTCCATCTTTTGATGGGATTTACTAAACGGGGAGGGTTTGTCAGGCATTGTGGGTATGGGGCCCTAGGAATATAAGATCTCCCTTTCTGGGCCTCGGGGTGGTCATCCTGCTGGGTTTTAGAACTAACAGGTATAGCTTTGATTGAATTCGGTTCTCTTTCTAACGCAGGAGTAATGTTCTCATTCAAGGTACCTTGGGACAAGTCCTTAACCCTATTGTCGATTTGCCTCCCACTCCTCAGGGTAGTTATGGCTTGAACTTGCTCAGGAGGAGGGTATTGGGAGGGCTGAACTGCATATTGGCCTCTAGGGTTTTGTTGGGGCTGGCTAGGCAAGGTTCCTGTTTCTCTCCGGTTCATGGATTGGGTTAGCTGTCCTAATTGAGTCTCTATCTTGGCAATGGATTGTGTATGGGAATGGACTAGCTGGGCCTGGGTCCTTAGCTCACTTTTTAGCTCTCTGTGTTTGGATTCTATCTCAGCTTTTATCTCAGTTTTCATCTCAGTTAGAGTGGCTAACATCTGGCTCATCTGGTCTTCTAGGGTCGGTTTCTGATCGTTTAAATATAAAATCCTTGCAAGTGCACAAGGCAATTGTACTATGGCGAGTATTAAAGAAGGGTTGTCGAACCTTAGGGATGGATTAATATTTTACCAAATTCAAGAGATAATAGCAATGTTGATTCTAGACTAAGAAAGCAATGAATTTTTAACTAAACTAAGTGAGAATTAATCAATGTGGAGAAGACCAAGGCTTCGAATTCACCACAATAAACTAGTGTATCGTTTCTCTCTCTTTTGAATAAAAATTTCCAATTGGCTAGCATATTCCTCTCGGGCATACACTTGTCAACTTAAAATATAGTGCTCTCTTCTTGGATGTAACACATAAAACGGTTAAAACATGGAATTGTGATATATCTCTCTCGAGTATAAACCAATGAAATTTTATTGATATATAACACCTTAGTCTACTCACGTTCCTCTCGGATACGCAAGTATTCTTCGGATTGAAACTCACAAGAATTCACTCTTGTCTCTCTCGAGTACAAAGAACAAACCTTTATTGAATTAACGGTGATTACACAATAAAATTCATACACCAACTAGAGTAAAAACATAAAATGAGAGAAAAGAAACTGCACAACCAGATTATTGGGCTTCATCTACGCTTTGGAAAAGTGTTTAGACTCGCATTGGAAGAGAAATCACCATCGTGTTCTTCATGTTCTTCTCTTCTTCTCTCCTTTGCTCTAGCCTCCAATAAAGCTCAAAAGTCTATTCTCTGGTTTCTCCATGATAGCCCAAAACGTTCTCCCATAAGGCCTATTTATAAGAGTGAAAATAAACCACGAAGTTCCCTTCCAAATCTGAGTCAAAATAGGTCTTATTTCAATTTTCCGCATATAGCGATCGATCGCTTCGTATTGCCGATCGTTCGCGTACCGATCGATCGTCATTCCTTCGTTATTTTCCTCTCATCGATCGCTTTTCCGATCGATGCCGTCTGATACCGATTGATCGTAGTTACTGTCTTGCGCAATTGAAAATTTTCAATAGATACGATTGATCGTTTTGAGGTCCGATCGATTGTTTCCTTCAATACACTGCTTTTGCGGCTCTGGCGATCGATCGCATTGATAGCCGATTGATCTATACATGAAATATGCATTTTATTATCTCCTAAGCTTATGATTATGCTAGTATTTGATTAGAATAACTACTACTTTAATATAGTTTTTGTTTTTGTAGGAAACAAGAGTAATACACAGAAATGAGGTGAAAAGTAACTCGAATGGTTAAATTATCATAACTTCGTGTACAAATGTTGGATTGGACTGATTCAAGCTTCATTTAAAGTTTAAGAAGTCAGCTTTCCAACGCCACCAACCACGCACAATTCAGAGTTTGGGACACAAAGTTATAGCCATTTGAAGTTCATGAATAGTAACTACGGTCGATCGGGAATCGTTGCGATCGATCGCCAGAGCCGTAAAAGCAGTGTATTAAAGGAAACGATCGATCGGCATAAAAACGATCGATCATATCTACTGAAATTTTTCAATCGCCGAAGACAGTAACTACGATCGATCGGTATCATATGGCGTCGATCGGCAAGCGATCGATCGGATGAAAATAACGAAGGAATTGCAATCGATCGGATAGCGAACGATCGTCAATCGTAGCAATCTATCGCCGTATACGGAAAACCGAAATAAGACCTATTTTGACTTGGATTTGGAACGGGACTTCGTGGTTTCTCTTCACTATTATAAATAGGCCTTATGGGAGAACGTATTGGGCATTCAACCTTGGAGAACTAGAGCTTTATTGGAGGCTAGAGAGGAGTAAGAGAAGAGGTCTTTTGAAGCAAAGAAGAAGAAGGATTCATGACGATGGATCTACACAAACAGGCTTTTCTTTTCTCTCTTGCTATGTGTAACTAAATTCCTTGTCAAGGCTTGATGAAGCCCTAGATGTGTATTGCTACTCTTGATAGTTTAATTTTATAAAGTTGATTTTGATTTATGCTTAATGCGATTTCATGAGTATTCTTTTGAGTGCTTGATCATAGACTTGATTGATTATGAATGGAATTAGATATTGTGATTGATTTTATGCCCGATCAAGGATAAGATTGATTGCATTATAATAGAGTTGTGATTGATTCTATGCCCGATCAAGGATAGGATTGATTACACAATAGTGGATGAACTTTCGTGTCCGATCAAGAACGTTAGTGAATTCATTATTAATTCGTGTGTCCGATCAAGAACATGAATTACCATATCATGTCAATGTATGCTTAATAATAATTGAGAGTAGTAATTGCATGTCTAGTGGTGGATTCTCTGCCTTGATACTTCTCCACATTGATTAAAATTCAGCTTAGTAGTTAAAGTTCATAGCTTTATTTAGATTAAACAAAAACTGCAACTTTCTTATCTTGAATTTAGTAAAAGATTAATCCGTCCCTGAGGTTCGACAACCCTTATCAATACTCACCGTAGTACAATTGCCTTGTGCACTTGCAAGGGTTTATATTTAAACGATCAAGTTTTTGGCGCGATCGATCGTGGTTACTATTCATAATTTCAAATGGCTATAACTTTCTGTCCCGAACTCCGAATTGCGCGTGGTTGGTGGCGTTGGAAAGCTGACTTCTTGAACTTTAACATGAAGTTTGAACCAGTCCAATCTGATATTTATACACGAAGTTATAATGATTTAACCATTCGAGTTACTTTTCATTTCATTTCTGTGTATGGCTCTTGTTTCCTATAAAAACCAAAAACTATATTAAAGTAGTAGTTATTCTAATCAAACACCAGCATAAACATAAGTTTAGGAGATAATAAAATGCATATTTCATGTGTAGATCACACCCCCAAACCTAGATTTTGCTAGTCCCTAGCAAAACAAAACAAAATAAAATCAAACAAATAAAATAAATGAACTAATATATCAAAGTAAACACCACTTTTGTAGGGAACACGATTGCATTGAGCGTATGCAACAAGCCGTTAAACCTCTAGGTGTCCTTAGTAGGACGAGTTATGTCTCGTGAGGGTTTGCATCCATGCTACCCACAAACATGTATTTATTAATCTAATTAACCTAAGTGAAAAAATAAAGCAAAAATTAAAACATTGCAAAACAAGCAAACCTATTATCCGGACAAATACAAACTACAATGCTTAAGAAAATCAACCACATGTACTTGGTTCATAATCAACAGGAATATAGGAGCCCTCAAGTAAGTGGTTTTATTCCACACTTTCATCTTGGAAATTTCTTCTCAAATATTATATAGCATGATAACATAAATAATAGAAAGTGTAGAACATTGTAGCAATACATTCTAAATTTCTGTTTATACAAATCCAGTGTTACCCATTAACCAAAGAACATCAGAATCTACATAGTCATCGTAATATTTAGGTTCATGATAGCACAAATCTGCACGCCTCCTTCGGGTCCAACATTCTAGATTTGAGAGAATAATACACCACATACTTTTTTTTTTCCGCTAGGACTGTGTAAGGCCTGACTTCAAGATGCTTAGGTTTAGCAATGACTCAGGCCAATGACTCCCAGCCAGTTGGCTTAGGGCATTAGGTTTTAAGAGACCGCTTCGGGCCCGAGCATTAGCCTAAGTTAATCCTATAAAGTCAAGCAGCCCCTTTCTTTCATTTTGTTTTCATTTTTTTCGCATTTTTATTTTCAGCATTCATATTTTCAGCACATCTTTATTTTATCCAGGCTGTATTATACTCTCAACCTATTTCCGGTTCCAATCCCTTGCCATAGCCAAGTAAATGGTCTATCATGATCTTTTAAGCTCAACAGATAACTACACATCATCCAATGACTATGACTAAAGACATCCCACTGTAAATTAGTATTCAACAAATCTCTAGATGGCATTACTTTATGTACTAGTGTGTATAAGTGAATTTTCTTAGTTCAAGCACTTGTTCCAAGAGGACTGTAACAGAAAGGTATGCTCAGTTAAGTGTATCTATCTTCCAGTATACTTACTCACACTTCCAATGTAAATTAATCTCCTAAGAATTGTAACATGCATTATTACGGGATAAGCTATCAAAACCTAACAAAAATACTAACAAACAACTTAAAACTACTCAAATTTTTATGATTTTTCAAAAAATTTTATTTATTTTTATTTTTTATATGTAAGCAATATTCCCTCCCCCAAACCTATTATGAACATTGTCCTCAATGTTAACAATAGAAAACTACAATCAAAACATAACAAGGAAAGGAAGAAAAGAAGAGAATACACCTGAATATGTAGGTTGCCTCCCACCAAGCGCTAAGTTTAACGTCTTCAGCCAGACTTAGCCACAATCATTCTGTAATTATCGGATCAATTAAATACACTAGCCCATCATCCAAGTCACCAATAGTCTCGAGATAGGATTTTAGACGGTGTCCATTAACTTTGAATGTACTCCTATCTTTTGGATTTTGGATCTCAACAGCACCATGGGGAAATACTTCTTTAACAATAAAAGGCCCAGACCACCGAGATCGGAGCTTCCCAGGAAATATGTGCAGCCTAGAGTTGTAAAGTAGTACCTTCTGATCAGGCTGAAAGGACTTTCTGAATATCATCTTATCATGTACGGCTTTGGTCCTCATCTTGTAGAGTATGGCATTCTCATATACATCAAAGCGCATCTCCTCTAATTCACTCAGTTGGAGTTTTCGCTGCTCACCAGCTTTATCCATATCAAAGTTATAGGCCTTAATAGCCCAATAAGCCCGATGTTCCAACTCAACAGGTAAATGGCAAGCTTTGCCATATACCAATCTATAAGGAGACATACCAATAGGGGTCTTGAATGCTGTCCGGTAGGCCCATAATGCATCATTCAGTCTTAAGGACCAATCCTTTCTATCGGGGCGAACCGTCTTCTCCATAATCTGCTTGATTTGGCGATTGGAGACCTCTGCTTGGCCACTCATTTGAGGATGATATGGTGTGGCAACCTTGTGGGTGACAAAGTATTTCTTCAGAAGAGTTTCAAAAGACTTGTTACAAAAATGAGAACCTCCGTCACTAATGATAGTACGAGGAGTTCCAAACCTGCTAAAAATGTTAGCTTTCAGAAATTCCAGCACAACTTTATGATCATTGGTCCTAGTGGCAACAGCTTCAATCCACTTAGACACGTAATCCACAACAACAAGAATATATGCATGACCAAAAGATGGCGGAAAGGGTCCCATGAAATCGATACCCCATACATCAAATATTTCAACAATCAATATGGGTTGTAGGGGCATCATATTCCTTTTAGACAAAGCTCCCAATTTTTGACACCTATCACAAGATTGACAATAAGCATGGGCATCTTTAAATAGAGTTGGCCAATAAAAACCGCTTTGAAGTACTTTGGCCGCAGTTTTCCTTCCACCGAAGTGTCCACCACAGGCCTGAGAGTGACAAAAAGATAAGATGCTATGAAACTCACTCTCGGGGACACATCGTTTTATGACTTGGTCAGCACATATCTTAAACAGGTCAGGGTCATCCCAATAGTAATGTTTGACTCGAGAGAAAAATAAGTCTTTATCATGTTTAGACTAAAAGGTTGGGATTTGACCCACAGCAAGATAATTCACAATATGTGCAAACCAAGGTGGAGATGTAGTGGAGACCGTAAAAAGCTGCTCATCAGGGAATGAATCCTTTAGAGGATCATAGCTATGTAGATCAGGAATAGGGATTCTGGATAGATGATTAGCCACGACATTCTCAGACCCCTTTTTATCTTTAATTTCAAAGTCAAATTCTTGCAGGAATAAAATCCAACGAATCAGCCTCGGCTTGGCATCTTTCTTAGAAAGAAGGTACTGCAAGGCTGCATGATCTGAGAAAATGATGATCTTACTTCCTAAGAGATATGACCTAAACTTATCTAATGCAAACACAACAGCAAGCATCTCTTTTTCTGTGGTAGTATAATTCAATTGAGCATCAGTGAGTGTCTTGCTAGCATAATATATAACATGAGGAATTTTGTTGATGCGTTGGCCTAACACTGCCCCTACAGCAAAATTAGATGCGTTGCACATTATTTCGAAGGGCAGTGTATAGTCAGGGGGTTTAATGATGGGGGAGCTAGAGAGGAGGGTTTTTAATGTGGTAAAAGCTTCTTTGCATGACTCATCAAATTCAAATTGCACATCCTGACCAAGAAGGTGACATAGTGGATGCGATATTTTGCTAAAATCTTTGATGAATCGACGATAAAACCCTGCATAGCCAAGAAAAGACCGTATTTGCTTAACTGATGTAGGTGGTGGTAAATTAGCAATCAGGTCAACCTTGGCCTTGTCAACCTCTATACCCCTTTTTGATATAACATGTCCAAGCACAATCCCCATTGAACCATAAAGTGGCTCTTTTCCCAACTTAACACTAAGTTTGTTTCCTCACAACGTTTTAAAACTAAAGTAAGATTGTGTAAGCACTCATCAAAACAAGCGCCGAACACCGAAAAATCGTCCATGAAAATTTCTAAAAATTTATCAATCATGTCGGAAAAGATGGACATCATGCATCGCTGAAATGTAGCAGGGGCATTACAAAGACCAAAAGGCATTCTTCAATACGCAAATGTACTGAAGGGGCATATAAAAGTTGTCTTTTCCTGATCCTCTGGAAAAACTGGCACTTGATTATAGCCAGAGTACCAATCTAAAAAACAATAAAACTCTTGGCCCACTAATTTCTCTAGGATTTGGTCAATGAATGGGAGAGGGAAATAGTCCTTACGGGTATTGGAGTTCAGCTTCCTATAATCAATGCATACCTCCCAGCCCGTAGTCTCTCGTATTGGCACAAGTTCACCCTCTGAGTTTGGTTTCACCGTGATGCTCGATTTTTTAGGGACGACCTGGATGGGGCTCACCCACTCACTGTCAGAAATAGGGTATATAATTCCAGCGTCTAACAATTTCACTACCTCTTTCATCACCACTTCTCTCATGTGTGGGTTCAACCGTCGCTGCCCCTCCCTAGAAGGTTTAGCCTGGTCCTCCAGGTTTATGCGATGCATGCACACAGAGGGGTCTATACCCCAGAGGTCAGCCACTGTCCACCCTATAGCTCGCCGGTGTGTGGTAAGGATCTCCAACAAAAGAACTGTCAAGATTAGATTGGATGGATGAGATCGATACAACGGGCTTTTGTTTAATAAAGAAAAAAAAAGAAATATGACTTAGTTCCGGTTCGGTTCGGTTTAAGAAAAAAAAAAGGAAAATTAAAATGACCCGAGCCAAAGCTCGGGCCTTTTCGTTCCAGGCAGAGCTCGAGGGTGGTCCGGCGGCCTGAGACTCCGGCGGGGCTGAGCGGGGTCTGTGGGACGACTAAGAGACTGCTATTGAAGGCGAAGATGACAACGGCGGTGGTGAAATAGATGGCTAATTGCAGCTTGTGCTCAATCGGGAAACCAAGGAGCAGACCCGACTTTGATTTGGAAAGCTCCAATTTGGAATTAAATTCGGAATTGGAAGTCGTGTGCGAGTTGGATTCCTTCTTTAGATAGGATCCGACCATGGCTTGATAAAGGAGGACTCTTTGATTTCGATTTGCCTATAAAAACAGGAGAAAAGGAGGAGCTTGAACAGAGGATTCCCGGGAGGAAAAACAGAGCCTTTACAGTGCGATTTCCAGCCGGATTCCGGTGCGATTGTGGCCGGAAAAGGGGTTAGAGTCGATCGCCAGAGGAAGGGGAGAAGAGAGGAGGAATTTTTGGGACTGATTTGGGTGGTTTGCAGAATTGCTACAGTGAACTGCATTGTTATAACCCTATTAGGATTAGGATTAGAATTAGGATTAGTAATCCTATGTCAATTAGGATTATAGCTTAGGGTTTATACTATGTCAATTAGGACTATGGCTTAAGAGCCTATAAATATGTAAGGGGTCTTTCCTAATCCAGTATCCAAGAATCAATGAAGCTTTAGTTTATTTTATGTGTTTTACTTTCTTAGTTATAGATGTATTCCTCTATGGATTCTCTTGTAGACAACGGTCTACAACATTGGTATCAGAGCAGTTCGATCTACGGGCTGATGTTGATTCTGTCACAGACGGTGATGATGGCCAACGACGATGATGAAGACGGCGACAAGATCTCCTTCCCCGTCTGGATGCGCACCATCTCTGCCATGCCGTATCGCAGGCGGACAACCATGGCCGCGGTCAATCTCACCCTCTCCCCTTTCCCTGACAAATCTTCCATCTTCCCCGTCTCCAAATCTCCCCTTCTCATCAGATTCCAACACTTAGATGGCCATAAAAATCGCATCTTTCCGCTTCCCGAGGTGCCGGAGCTTAGCCATGAAATCCTCGCGAATCCTCTTATCTCCGTCAGAGCGTAGCCATCTTCGATCGTCGTCCGCGTCTCCGCCGCAGTCTCCACTGCGGTGCCAGTAACGGAGCAAACACGATCCACCGTGACACCTCGTAGGCAGCCAACCATGGCCGAGGCGGCGAGATACCAGAGGTTCCCTCGGGAGAAGATTCGAGAGATGGACGACTACCTCAAGTTCGAGCTGCATGACACCGGCGTCTCCATGGCCAATGCCCTCTGCCGCGTGATGATCGCCGAGGGGCTGACAGTGGCAAAGTTCGAGGTCAACTCGTCGGTTCTCAACGATGAGTTCTTCGCCCACCGCCTCGGCCTCATTCTGCTCACCAGCGATCGTGCCATGTCCATGCGCCTCTTCCGCGACTGCGATGGCGACGGGCAGTACGACTTCTGCTATGTTGTGATGGCGACGGGCAGTGCAAATGGAGCCGGCGTCGACACTCCCCCATTCTGCTACCACAGCTGACTCTCCATCATCGGTGCCGCCCAGGGCACTGACCGCATCGGCTTGATTTCAAGCCCAGGGCTTGATTTCAAGCCGATCCGAGCGAAGGGAAACAACCGCATCGGCGCCGCCCACAAAAAGCTCCTTCCTTTTCCGTCAATGGCCTCCACCCAGGCTCTCTACCTGGTCCAGCAGCTGGTTTCCCACTTCTCCGCCGCGTTTTCTCTTCCCGGCCACATCTCAGCCAGTCCCGGCCTCGTCTCCTGCACCGTCCCCGCCACTCTCATCGTCTTCTCCAATGGAGCCACCTTCGCCGGAAATCCTGTCAAGGAGGGCATCTGCCTCGGCCTTCCCAGCAAGGGCCGACTCACCTCCATACTTTCTGTCGTCCGGTCCAAGATTCCATCTTTTGGAGCAGGTGCCACCATTCTCAAGCTAATCCGATCCAAGGGCTTCAGCCGCTTCAGCATCGCCCACCTCGATCCCCACCGAGTCCGCCACCAGACTCACGGCCCCTCCAGGGCCCTCACCGCCGCCTCCAACCTCTGTCAGACCACCGGCGTACTGACCAGAGGTAACATGTGCTTCATCCCCATTCTCACCTCCTCCGAGCCTATTGCCGCCGCCGGCGTCCTCTTCCCTTACCGGACTGTGAAGTGCGTCGTCAACGAAATTACTGTCGAGCACGACCTCGCCATGCTGGCCGACAAGTCCTCTCCTTTCTCTACTACCCGTTTTCACGTCCGTTGTAGCCGCTGTGGCTATGACCTCACCTTCTCTGATGGCGTTACTGCCCTCAAAGAGCGCCGCCTCTACCGCATCACTCCTCGAACCGAGAGCCCGACCAGCGGCATCTCGTCCATCCATCCTCACGCCGAGAGCTCGACTGATGGCGTCTCGTCCAAGGAACTCCTCCTCTTCCGCACGCTTGAGTATGCCACCGCCGCGACCGTGTCTGCCGAGATGTTCGCCGATGGTCATCACACGTTTCGATGAAGTTGAATTTTTGCATTTCTGCCATCGCTGCAAAAAGTCAAGAGCAGCTCGAGAACGAGGTGATGCGGAAGCGTTGGTGGAATGTTATAACCCTATTAGGATTAGGATTAGAATTAGGATTATTAATCCTATGCCAATTAGGACTATAGCTTAGGGTCTATACTATGTCAATTAGGACTATGGCTTAAGAGCCTATAAATATGTAAGGGGTCTTCCCTAATCCAGTATCCAAGAATCAATGAAGCTTTAGTTTATTTTATGTGTTTTACTTTCTTGGTTATAGATGTATTCCTCTATGGATTCTCTTGTAGACAACGGTCTACAACATGCATATTGCTACAGTAACCTCGAGCTTGAGGAGATGATGAACAGTGCGCAGTAAACAGTACCTGTGAATAGTATTTCCCGTGAACAATATTTTTCTGTGAATAGTAAATAATGACTCCGTCAAATTAATAGCGTTCTCCACGTTCAATGGCCGGCTAAAATCCTTGTCCAAGGCGTAGATGAAACCCGAGTAAATTAGTTGTATTGTTTTCTTTCTTTCATCTCAACCTCAATTTTACCTTAATTGGTGTATGGATCTTATTATACAATCACTGTTAATTTATTGAGGTTTATTCTATGTGCTTGAGAGAGGCTAGAGTGAATTCTTCTGAGTTTCAATCTGAGGAATACTTACGTGTCCGAGAGGAACGTGAGTAGACTAAGGTGTTATAAAAGAATAAGGTTTCATTGATTTATGCTCGAGAGAGATAGATCACAGTTCCATGTTTTAATTGATTTATGTGTTAAATCCGAGAGGACAGCACAATATTTTGAATTGACAAGTATATGTCCGAGAGGAATATGCTAGCCAATTAGGAATTTATTCAAAAGAGAGAGAGAGAGGCGATAAGCTGGTTTATTGTGTGGTGGATTCGAAGCCTTGGCACTTCTCCATATTCGTTTAATTAGCTAAAGTTTATTGATTTCTTAGATTAAATCAAACTACAACTTTTTTTTCACTTGAATTTGGTAAATCATTCATCCGTCCCTGAGGTTTGACAACCCTATTTATACTCGCTGTAGTACAATTGCCTTGTGCACTTGCAAGGGTTTAATTTTAAACGATCGGAATTTTATTCATCTCCTCCTTGTCATAGGTTTTCTGCTTTCGCTCCTCCTTATGATGCACTGATGACTTCTTCATCTTCTCCTTCTTCGGCTCCTCCATTCCCTCCCCCTTTAAAAGCAGTGATGCTGCGGCGGCAGATGCCTTGATAGAGTGAAGAACCTCTCGTAGAGGTCCGACACTCCTTCCCATCTTGTCATAGGAAGACAGGACGATGTCAATTAATGACGTTATGCCCTCAAGCAAACCCTCCAATCGGCCCATCGCATTTGACTCAGCGGCTGTCCTCGAGGAAGAGGGGGAACCGTGAATGGGAGTCTTCTTCATTTCGTGCCTCTCCGTCTTCTGTCGTCGCGGAGGGGCTACAGAGAGAGACGAAAGTGGGCATGCCTCTTCTGATATGGGGAAGATTACATCGACGACTTCTTCCCATACTTTGAGATTATCAAACACGCCCTTCCAGTAGTCCACCATACGGTGCTTCTTTTGTGCACCCTGCTTGACTTCCGTAATTAGGGCCCCACTTCCTGGCCACCTTTTCACCCGTGGAGTGATAGGGGCGACGACAGCATGGAACATTGTCATGTGCTAAAAAAACTAAATCTGCATAGTTAGAAGATGAAAACATTAGTAACAGTCGTGTATTTTAGTAAATGACTACATATAAAGTCGTGTCTTTTGCAACATGATTATATACTTAGTCGTGTATTCATTACACGACTATATATAAAGTCATGTTGCAGAAGAGACGACTTTATATGACGCCTTTTGAAGACACTAAAAACATATAAATGGTAATATCTGAGTGACATATGAGGCGCCATTTAGGTATCCACCGGCCCGCGCCGCTCTTTCATATCTGAAACCCAGTTGTCTGCTGGTGTGGGTTAGACCAGAAATCAACACCTTATGGATAGCCCTCGCCTAATTGTATGAGCTCAATCTTGGGAGGTCTTTTATGTAACGATACAAACAGGGCAACAACGCTCTAGTGCTGTGTGCCAATAGCACCGCGGAGAAGACAAGGCAGATGATCATTCTCGGCATGTCCCCTCTCCCATCTTAATTTCGCAAATGCTAACCTTCTTAATAATTTCCTCGATGTGTGGAATATTCGGTCTCCTCACGGCGAAGTACTTTATGAAGAATTCACCTTGCGGTCGGCGTAGCAAAGAGGGACCAACCTCAACTGTTTTACCCTTTGCGGGCAATCCAGTGATAAGAGCAACTTCTTGCTCTGTGAAATATACCGACCTTCCCTTGATATTAAAGACCTTGGCTGACTCATCCCAATGCCTGACTAAATGATCCAGGAGGTTCTGCGAAACTACGACCTCCTCACCTTAAAAAATGACAGAGAAACCAGCTTCTCTGATCAGTTGACAACATCTTTGGTGACGTCGTAGGAGGGCCGCACACTTTTTCAGCGCCCTCGGTTGACAAAACATCCGAAGAACTGGGCGCGCAGAGTATGTTCTCTTGCCTGATGGGTCCATCGAAGTCTTCCTCTTTCTGCCCCTCTGTTTTCGCTCTTGAGGTACAAACAGAAAATCTTGATCCTCCTCTTCTTCCCTTGGTATTTGCTCCATACAGTGGTCAATAGAAAAGTCGTGTCGAGAAAACACGAAAATGTAAACATCGTGTCGTCAACAACACGACTAAATATTTAATCGTATTGTCGAGTACACGATTAAATATAAAGTCATGTCTTCAAAGACACAACCGTATATTTGAAGATAAAAATCAAAAGTCGTGTAGTCCGAAACAAAAATCACTACAGATTGTTGTAACTTATTGCGGTGTAATTTTCTGTCTTTTCTTTTAGAAATCTTTCCCAGTGTTCATCGCTACAAACCATACCCAAAAAACTCCCAAATACAATCGGTACTCCGCCGGTTGCATGTTGGCTCAGGGAGCCACAAGAAAAAATCAGCAAAATAACGCTCCGAAATCCCAGTAGGAAGCCGCTTTAAGTCACCGCCTTTGCCCACTCTCCGTCACTCCTGTCGGTTGTAGATATGCGAAGGTATCGTCGAAATCCACAGGGGGACGTAAATAAGAACGTCGAAATCCGTAGGAGGCAACTCGAAATCGCCGCTCGAACTCGCCTGTGGAGTCACCGTGGAAATCGCCAGTCGGAACTATTATGTTTTTCGTGTCTTCTACAACATGCTTCTTCACAAAGAAATGACACGAAAAATAGAATAGAAAGACATTTTCGGTACTTTAGGTGCCAATTCTTGGCCATATGAGATTTCGCCGAAAAAACCCGAAAGAAAAACAAAAGTTGGCGCCAGGTAATATGAAAAAAACTCAGAAACCAGATGGAAAAAACTCAGGAACCAGAAGGCACTTGCAAAAAGGGTTTTCTCTTCATATAACTAAAACCAGTGTACAAGTCTCTAAGGGGCTTCTGTTAACCAGATTCCACTTTTGCAATCCCTCATTTAAGTGCACAAGCAGTGGATATCCACCATCTGGATGTACATACACAATCCGTGTTAAGGGAGTGGACTGCCTAAATGGGGGATGGCAAACCAGCCACCCATTAAAAAAATTTCCTTATGAGAAACACATAATCACATCCACCAACTACAATATGAATAATACATGGAAAATGGAGCTACTCGTGCATCGCAAAATTTCTTACATTGGATTTTCAACTATCTACATCTTACCAGTTGATATCTCATAATCATAATAAACCTACCAAAAATATGAGATTTTATTCATACAGGTGATGCACTTGGGCCGAGCTGGATATTGCTAGTCTAGTTGCAACCTTTTCTGCACTTGTGTTCCTTTGACGAGGGCGACAATGAGTGATGAAATCCGAACACATGAATAAATATTGCACTATACAATGACGATCATCATCACCACAATTGGATACTTTCATGTTTCCAAGATGGTAGTGGATGAAAGCTGCCCTTCTAAGATGCGCAAAAGGTCATAATATTCGGCAAATGAAGACTGTGACTGAAATTTCACAAGGACGATGGGTAGTTACGAGGCTGGTAATAGTCTATTTGGAAGTAACCATACGGAGAGATTACATACCAAAAGAGTTGTACTGTATGCCTTCCATAATCGCATGTCATGTCGAAAAAGATCAAACAAAACCTAAGCGATGAAGCACAGACATGTCAATACGTCAATACTGCCATAGAGATGGATCATAAGCTCAAGACAAATATAAAATATACTTGTTTGTAGAAAGCTGAGTGGCCATTTGAAGCCGCCTTCATTTAGGCAAAAAAACTAGATAATATTTATTCCTATAATCATCATCCATCGATGAAGATTTCAATTTACTTGCTAAACGGTTTCAAGAAGTTTTTATCTTTGCCTGACCATTTTAAATGGGTTCCAGATAATTAGTTCTAGTATGACAGACC
Source organism: Houttuynia cordata (assembly GCA_039654745.1). Taxonomy (NCBI): domain Eukaryota; kingdom Viridiplantae; phylum Streptophyta; class Magnoliopsida; order Piperales; family Saururaceae; genus Houttuynia; species Houttuynia cordata. Next base: position 18,212,813 of record CM077508.1, on the reverse strand, counting down.
AGAAGGACAGATAACAGTCTGTTCTGTCAACCCCCTATAGCATCGACTGGGCATCCAATGATGGTAAATCATTGCATATGTTAGATAACCGTTGTTTCCAAAAGCTTGAGCTGTTAGAAAATGGTCGGCTTTGATACCATGTTAGACAACTGTTATTTCCAAAGGCCTCGAGCCGTTAGGAAAAGGAAAATCAAAAGCCCAAGCCACTAGGAAACAGATTGTTAGTACATTTACTTCATATTCACATAGATGAAATTATTGAATTTCAAGCAAAAAAAAAAGGTGTCAAATTCGGTGGAAAAAGAACTAGATTTCCATAAGTTATACAGTAGCAACAAGATAGCAGTAAGTGAGCTAAGACATAGCAAGAACAAGAAGTTCATACCTCCGTACGCCTCAAAAGTGTGGCCAGGACCACAATCCATTCTTTGAACTTGACAGCACACATATGGGATAACAAGAACTCAGCATCCAACCGACTCTGCAGAGTGCCCATTTGGAGCTGCAAACCGAAATGGCAGAATAAACGTCAATAGTAAACAGGCATCAACTCCAACACAGTCAAGACAAAGACAATCTTCAGCTATTCACTCTTCAATATTTGCAAATAACATGCTAACAATACACACCTTTTGGCCAATCAACTCAAGTCCTGAAGCAAAACTGTCCAGACGGGCAGACCCATATCTTTCCCTCTGAAGATACTCCTGAGAGCAATTGATTTATTAACTAAATTTCTATTGCTGATAGCTCACAACTGATGGAAGAGTTAGAATGTAAACTCACAACTAAATCGAATTGAGTTCCTTTTACAAATGCAACAAGCTTAGACAGCTCTTTTCCTGACATCAAATAACTCGCATGGCTTTCCAGAATGTTCTTCACAGAAGCAATATGTGCATTCTGCTCTTTCATTGAAGGACTATTACAATAGACAGGAGAAAGATTCTTAGAAAAGTTTATTCATTCCTTTTCATACATATAAAGTAATTGAAAAAAAAGATATAATGAATTATTTTCTACCTTTTCAAGTCAAGAGACTGCCTTCTAAAACTGGACCGGAAGAGAAAATAACCCAAAAATTTTGGTGAAGTTTTGTCAGAATCTGCATTTGCTGGGTCATACTCTCTACCAGATCGCAGCAAAAACCTCACCTGTAACCCAAGCTTGTGAGTGTAACTTTTTATTCCAAAAAAGGAAACCGGAAACATAATCTCGTCGAAAAAGCTCACCAGTTCTCCAGCAAGTTCATATAAAGATTCATCAAGTGTTGCCTGCAAAAGTTGACAGTTTGATCAATTTACTAAGGGTCTGTTTGGTAGAGGATTTATGGAGTGGGAAATCTGGATTTTAGGGAAGAAGCAGAGGGGATGAATCATGGTGTTTGGTTAGGAAGAAGCAGCTTTTAGAGAAGAATTTAGGGCCCGATGGCATGTTTTGTAAATAAACATGAAAGGCAGGGGCACATAATAAGAAAAAACACGTTTTCATGATTGAAAATGCATTTTTTCTTAATTACGTGCCCGTCTTTTTTACAAAATCCACACTTCATTAAAATCCTAATTTGAAAGTGACATGCTTACTTGTAACAACCGCAAAGCGCAATATTGACTCACGGCAGGTCCTTCAAGTTTGGCAATCACCTGTCAAATTCTTAGTTCATAAGAACAGGACAAAATATTCTTAACAGGTTGGCGTATGACGACTAACATATAATGTTGCTTTAGTACCTCGGATATTTAAATTCTAACTGTAATACTCACAAAAAAGCTAATCCTGCAAGGACTGAAGTTAAGAAAATGCTAAAAAATAATGAAAAATCATATCTATATCTGTCATTATCAGATTATTCAAGAAAATGGGTCCACGGCAACTGAGATGAGGAAAAAGATAAAAGACAGAAGCAGAAAGACAAAAAAGAAGAAATTTTTCTAGGGGATAACTTTTGATAAAAAGTATGATTTGATCAAATTGCTCATTATAGGGATAATGCAAGACTTTTCTTTGAAGCTTATGTAAGAGAAGATATCTTTTGAAGGATGAACTAGAAATGCCGGAGACATTACTTTCTCTTTCACCTCTGAGATGCAAGGTGATATTACTGTTCTTCATGACCAAAAATATCCACAACACACATTAAGCATGGTGACAAGCAATGTTTATCAGACACGAGGCAAGCCTTGAGGCATTTCATGTAACAAAGAGATGAACAAAATTGTCAACAGAAAGAAGAGAACAAATTTCAAAAACCCTAAAAATATGGACGCTCATCCCTTAAGGTACTTCTCACTTCATCAAGACAGCCTCAGGGGACAGGGCATACATCGTATGAGCTAAATGGCTAATGTAAATGGCTCAAAGGCCTCTTCTTCTTGCCTCATCTCAAAACGTCCTTTTAAAACGCAGCTGACAAGCTACAGGAGCATATCAATAAATGTATTCCATAACACTAACTTATATAAGCAACAAGCCCTTTCACATGCACTTTGATCTGCTACAAAACATTGTTGCTGCATTGATATCTAAGAAAACCAAATCATGTCATATCTTACAAGTATATAGCACGCGGCAGTCCGGTACCATCTCCGTTGGAAGCATTCTTCAAACAATCTAAGACAAAAAAGATTATCATCACATTAGTCTTAAGCAATACCCTTGGTTATAATAAATTTATTATGTTTTAGTTTCTATTACAAATTTGACAACTGATACTTGAGTGTAAATTTCAGTAAAAATGGAAAAATCTTCACGAGCTACAAAATTATATCTTCTTCGAACTTAAACATGTAAGCAATTAAAAGAATTGCACTTGCAGGTTTGTGCAAATACAATTCTCTGTTGTGCTCCAAGATTTCCTGTGCACAAGAAAAAACCTGATCCACAGTAAAAGTTATAAGCAAAACTTGAAATTCGTGGTGCCAACAGATTAATACTTCATCATTGTGGCAGAATAAAAAGTTTAGAATCTTCAGCCAGTTTAATTAATAGAAACAAGATTTTAATAACAAAACATACTCTGTTGATCTTCCAGCAGCAGCAAACAAATCAGACCAATGTCTTCCATCAGTTTTTCTTGCAACACTTACAACTACATCAAGATACTCAGAGAAATTTCTGAGAAGATCACATGTCTTTTCTAAAAGGGAGGAACCAATGTTATTCATAGAAATCGTAGTTCCAGCTTTGTTTGCACTCTGCCTGTTACGAAGAAGCACTCAAACTTAGAACAAGGGAGCATTACTTTGCAATCATGCACAACACAACCTATCACCTTATCCGAAAAAGTGAAACATGATATTTTAAAGTTTAGTTATGGCCCTTCCACTGTAGAGGTTTTATTACAATATCTATGGGGAGAAAATAACCAATTTATATCTTACAAGAGAGATGCCTGTCGTGCTAATGTGGCAAACTGGTAAAGTAGAGACTAATTTTATACCAACATTATAGAAAAGTAAAGTACTACCACATGGATTGATTTCCTTTTTTATTTAAACAATCATTTTAACTGCTTCCCGTTTTGTACAAATGAAATTGACCAAGCACAGAATCGTTTCATTGTAATATATGTAAATGATAAGGTTTTTTCAACTAATAAAATCAGTCTTCAAGTCCAACATTTTAATGTCCTTAACTCGTTTGAATTATTAGTACTAGTATTATAATTATATCATTGTTATTACCACAACTATTTTATTATTTTTGGTGAAGAAAAGGTATGGAGTTGTCATGCAATAGTAAAACCACACCTTTATATTTGTAATAATAATATAATAAAATGACAAACATTTTCATCTTTTATCTCTATTTGTTTTTTGGAACTTTCCAATAATTAAAGACTCTGGAGATAATATTTCCTTGATGAGCTCTTGATGTAAAGCCAAGTTGGGTCTTAATCATGCAATTGCCTTTCAAGTCAAGCCAAATCAGGATTTACTTTCAATCCTAAAAATCTGACACGGTCAAAATCTCTCCAATAATTTATCAAACTTTTTCAACATCAATCCCAACATGAGCTGGCACAGGCCGATACCAAAAGCACTACCCCCATTTTACTTGTGAACTGTAGAACACACACCTGGAAATTTCTGCATCAAATACAGTGAAAAGGAGCCACTCCAAGCAATGAGCAAAATGAGGCTTCTCAGCTGACAGTTGTGCCAAACGTAAAGCTTCATCACTTTTATCCCTCTGAAAAAAAAAACCTTGCATTTATGCCAATGCCTCAAAGAACAATTCAAATATCATAACTCTAACAGTAGTTACCAAAAATGAGTTTGAATAACTTAATTGAAATTACAAATGGAGATGAGAAATTGTTAATAATGATAAAATTTAGCCATACAGTACCTGAAGAAGATGCCGGAGTAAACAGTGCAATATTGTTTGAGCTTGTGGAGAGGGCTCAAAACATGGAAACTCTGTGCATGCAGAAAATGACATTCTTTGGGAAACACCAACAACAATCCCAGCATTTGGAAGAAGCCCAAGAGGATAAACCTCACGATCAAATTCAAGCTCAGGATCCAACTAACAAACAAACACATAGGTCAGCCACCCTAGTATATGACACTGTGCTGTTTTCTTATTATTGACACAGCAAAATACATTATATTTCATGCCATCACTGTAGCAAACGATTGCATTATAAGACCTTCTCTTCACCAATATTCTGTACGATAAACAACAATTTGCAAAACAAGCAACTTCGCAGGTGGCAATGCAGCCAACATCTTGTTGGAATATATGTGGTTATCATGCATGGTATCGGAGCCCAGGCCTTGGGTCTCCTTGGAGGAATTTATACCCCAATTGTGTTCCACGTGACGTGCTTGATGGGCGCTTGCACGAGAGTGTGGGTGTGGTGTTGGAATAGAAGATAAATAGATAAGATTTTTCTTTCCTACCAGCAGCTCAAGCTTTTGAGAAATAAAGGTTATCTTACACATCTCATGACCAATTTTCGGTCAAATTTAACATGATGGTAAACATGTTCAGTCAACGAAACATATTCCATTCATAGTATATCCAACTTCATTACAGCTCATTTTCACCAGATGATAATTCATCTCAGAATGCAAATGAGATCAACAAACTCAGATTAGAAAGTGGAACCCCTATTTCCAACATTTCACTTTCTATTTCTGCACCAACATGGCTAGGAATCATTACAGGTCCCCAAGGTGGGTAGATCCTGCATAATTTGTTTGTTCGAGCATCAAGTGGATTTAAGTTAATGACTGACCTCGTTCTACAGACACAAAGTTTCTCACATAAGTAAGAATTTATTAATTACAGAAGCTACTAAAGAATTATGGATTTTGATAGCATCAAATGTAGATTCAGTAGTAAGGAAAGATAAAACATATGTTGAAACATAGGTATTATCTCTCTAAGCAGAGTTTAGCCACCTAAGCCTTGCTCATTACCTTGGTACATCATATTGACCAAACTTCATCAGACACTAATCCAGTTTTGAATTGTTCGTGTTCACAAATACTCTACATGGTACCCACATAGATTTTACAAAAACAGTGAGTATGAAGCATGAGGTTGACATATTTTTCATGTGCTCCAGAGCTTACTCCCACTTGAATAAAACACTTATAATTGGGCATTTCACTATGATGTGAACCCATAATCAAACTCTCCTTTGTTTTCTCTATATTTAAATATTCCAGAAAGTTTTACAGAAGACCTAGCAAGTTGTGCAAAGGCATACCTTGGATTTATCATGCTAAGTTGACAAAGGAAAACTCGCAGACAAGTGAGTAAAACAAACCGGAAGTAGCAAACAGAAAATCAACAAATGTTTCACATGTTCCAGAGCTTACTCCCACTTCAAGTCAGACAATTATAATCGGACATGTGGCCACAATTCACTATGATGTGAACCCGTAATCAAACTCTCTTTGGGGTTGGTTTTTCTGTATTTAAAATATTCCAAAATTTTTGACAGACGATCTAGCAAATGGTGCAAAGGCGTAGCTTTTATTTATCACGCTAAGTTGACAAGGGCAAACTCACAGAAAAGTGAGTAAAACAGACTGCAAGTGGCAAACAGAAGTACTGGAACCATAGCATACACCCCTTCGCCAAAAAACAACCACATAGCACACACCCATATGATGCCAAACTTGATCTCACACATGACTTCTTTTGAATGGTTCAACTATAGAGCTTTAGACAACACATGATTATACCCTCATAACAACGATAAGCCATTGCTTTCTACTGAAACTGCATAATAGTTATACTGCTCCTCAGCATAATGACAATATTCCCCTCAAACTTGAATTTTTATGCATATCGGCCAGGGGCAGAGCTAGGACTTTTGTCCAGAGGCAGAATTTATTTGTAAATATGTTAACACATAATTATAGAGTATGAAATATTAAGGTAAATATGTACTACAAGCGTCCACAACTGAGCTTTTATATTTAAAAAAGTGTTGGAGACTAGCTTTACTATTTACCATAATTAAGTATACTCTTTTGATTTGTGAGTAGACATTCATTTTTTCCAAAGTCAATTATGTTTTGCCTGAGAAAGGAGATATGCGACTGAATAAAAGAATTCAGCTAAAACAAATTAGGAGTATGGTGCTTCAACAAAGGCTCTCCAAATTTAAAGTTAAAAAAATCATCAAACATAATAACAAAAAAAAGTCAAAGAAAAGTCAAGTACATAATAATGCAATATATTAATCATGAAAAAAATTCCAAAATAATAGATTGCCTCTATATAAAACACCATCACTATGTATTCTCAAACCATAGTAAAAAAAAATATTAGCTTGTGAAGAGAAGAAAATAGGGGTCTTTTAAGAGGAGAAGATTTCCTTTAGCAAATGCTTATGGTAACTACTGGCCACTTATGTTAATTGATATATCATCTTATATTGGATGATGAAGGTTCACAAAATTTAATGAATGACAATTTGGCGAGCTTCTCCATTTCATGCTAGATGCCAAAATAAAATCCATATAATAGCTTTATTCATACAATGCTATACACTATCTATATGAAGTATATTAATATTTTAGGCATAAGTTGAGGTGGGGCAATTCACACCCCGGCTCGGCCCATGATCTCGGTCATAATCATTTCAACTACATCGCCAGCACTGTCAAGGCTGACTGCAGCTCCCCCACTCAATAAAATAAGAAACATCTATATTCCATTTTACCCTACTTGACAATACTTAGACAAACTAAAATAATATATATAATTGCTTGAAACTTTACACACCTGCAAAAAATCCTCTTGTTTGAAAGGGTCAACACCAGGAGAAGGATACCAGACCTGTAATAATAATTGTTCAAAAAAACCTGAATCAGAAGAGCACCAGTGAAAAAATAGTAAATGTATTTTAAATTATAAGAACATGACAAGATCTGGATGGCAAATTTTGCATAAAATGCAACCCATTACCTGCATTCCTCGATGACCATAGTCTAACCAAGAGACTTCCTCAATGAGGTTTGCTTTTTCCTCTGACTGTCCACAAGTGACCCAGAATAACTCAACAGAGTCAGAGAGTTCGCTTTCACGTCCATCATCTAAATCCAGCAGTGAAAGCTCACCATTTGTCCGCAATATCAAACATCTGACATTCCATAGGCATCCATTATTTATTCAGTTTATAAATCCACTAATTTCTGGGGTTCATCTACAAAGTAACAATATACCCAATTATAAAAGAATACCTAGTAGGTTGCCAAGAGAACAAGTTGGATGAAATTCCAGAATCATCCTCTGCAGATAAACCTTGTTTCCCTAGTTGATCTGGAATGAATCGCATGGCCGCAGGGTGGCTCTTCGCACTCATGATTGAAAGTTCCCGTACTGTAGAAAGCTGTTTGTCATTTTATTACTTACAAAATGCATGGAATACACAAGAAAATCCTGCTTCAGAGCATCACCAAAAACAATAATCATGGTAGCGAATATAAATAGTAAAAGAATTACCTCTACAGTAGGAGTTTTAGAAGGTGATATTTCACCAGAGATCTTTACATGGATTATGTGAACATCAAACGGCCGATAAGTGACAAGTATATAGTCCTGGAGCACATCCATAACCATAGGCTTTCCCAGCAAAACTTTCCGGCAAAGCAAAGAGCTCTGATCAAGATGATATCTTGGATAGAAAAGCAACTCATATCTGAAGACGGGACCAAGTTTCGTGTCAATATTCAAATAAGAGTCTAAATAAGAATCATCGTTAAGGAGGAGATATACGCAGAATCAGGTTGGCACATCATCTTGCAATTAACACATTTCATGCATTACTTGTATGGAGTGAAAAAGAAGCAAAAAGTGAACAATCTACTATGTAACACACTCTTCACAGATACATATACTTCAAATAGAAACAAAAAAATACTACCATTTACCACTTAATATGTGCTCGAAACCAGCTTGCCTCAAAACCTTAAGCTGTTAAGGCCAAACTATGTATATCAAGCCCAGGCCAGCTCAAACAAGCAGATGTACAGATAGCAGACAAATTATGCACACCCCCTGCACGGGCAAGCACAATTTAACAAGATGCAATTGTCTTGCACGCACATTAAAATGCGAAGGAGGGGCAGGGATCAAAACATAGACAACCTGGGTCTGATATCATGTTAGATAACAGTGGAAACGGGCTTTCAATATAATAACTTCATATTTCAACGCCCCGAGAGAATCCATCACGCTTTTCACATGATACACAGAGGGAGTGCACACCTGCATCCAGCAGGACTTAAACCCAACCTGGGCTCCTATACAATGTTAGGAACAAAGCTGGCTCAAAGGCTCAAGCTGTTAAGGAACAGCTCAACAATGTAATCAAGCCAAGGCTGGCCCAAACAGACACAACACCTCCTATTGTCAAAGGGCCAGCTCATTCAATGTAGAAAGAATCAGAATAAAAATCTTCTTCACTGAATGATAATAATCCATGTGCACAGATTTAGGATGAACACTAGCTAGTCTTGATATACACCAGGGGCGATACAAGGCTTAATTCTGTCAAAAATGCACTCTAAAAACTACCGTTCCAGCCTTCACACAACATCGAGCAAAACACAAACTCCCATAAAAAGAAGACTAGAAAAATTCAATAGAAACAAATAGAAGATGCCGTGATAGGACAAATTCAGATCTAGCTAATTCATAGACAGAGTAAATAAGGAACTTCTCACAACAGAAACTATAACCTTTACTGAATATGTGTCTCCATAACTCAAGTATAATGGTCTCTATCCTGCATCTAGAAACCAACTATAAGAATCTAATTAATGCAAAAACACTCGGAACAAAAAATCAAAGTTGTTGGTCAGAACATCTCTAACTTTAAAATGCAGAGCACAAATGAAGAAGGACATTGACAACTTCATCACAAAAGACGTCAGCATACCAGTTAACTAACATATGCAAAGCAGTTGAAGTAGCTGCACAATCATTAACAGCATGGATGCAAGTAATTAACAAATAGAGATAAGTTCCAATTGTAACAATAGCAAACCAAATTCTTGTACAAAAAGGCATCAAAAGGTAGCAAAGAACTGCTCTTACGTATCAGAAGAATCCACATAGTTACAAACTACAACAATCTTATCCAACCACAGCAGGCCTTTACACTGAATCATCTGCTCCTGAGTAATATCTCCAAATACACGCCATCTTTTGGAACGTATATCATACAAAATTAGTCCATGAAGCCCTGCTACTGCCAAGTACATACCATCTTTACTTGCTACTACATGTAATATTGGCCAGTTTTGAGAGATATATGACACCTGGAAAACAAGGTATAAGAAGAATTACATCAAATTATGGACTTAACTATAGGTTAGTTGTCAATATTCAATACTGGATGAGTGTTTTCTTCCTTTAAAAAGAAGATTGCCATCATCAATCATGCAATTTTTCCAATTTGAGAATAAGGACTCCAATGAAACTGGTCTAAGGTAGAGATTTCACTTCAACACAATGTGGGATCGACAAATAACTTTTCCATGATGTATGTAATTAAAACACTTAACTGGAATGTTAAGATATACTATTTTAAGCTCATCTGTCTCTTCTGACTGAACCACCATGATACGATCATCTCCATAAATCACTTGACGAACATATGTTGTGCCTGAATTTCCCCTATTAAGACAGCATTTTCCAAAAGTAAAGGCAAGAATCCTCTCTGCAGATCTCTCCTCAACAGCATGAAGTCTATAACCATATTCATCCCACTGTATCAAAGAGGTCCCACCAATTAAAGGTTCATACTTGAGATCCTGATTTGGTTTCACGATTGGAGAAGAGACAGAACTTATTCCAATTTGACGAATTGTGCACATTAAGCGGCAGCCAGATGCAGACCACACAGCAAGGCCTCTACATTTCCATCCTACAGCAAATGCTGTATTATCAGGAGACCAAGCAATACAACTTACAGAACCAGTATCCTCTACTGAGTACCTGCAAAGATTTCTCATATTATCACTGTAAAGATAATATTCACCCAACATAATAATCCACAGAAGGTTTGAACTGAACAGTTAGCATCAAAGATGAAGGCCTTAGCCCACAGAGATTTACCCCCAGTCATAGAGAGAGACAGTTCGAAGAAGTGATACATTCCCTTCTGCTATGTCATACAATTGAATGGCCCCACTCCGACACCCAACAGCAAGAAGTTGTTGCTCTGAAGCTACTGCAGCACATACGGCATCGCTGGAGTCCAACCATCTTTCGGCTTTAATATAGTCAGTTTGTTTTAAGCCTTTCTTACTTATTGAACAAATTGCAACTTGACCAACAGAATACACAACGATGAGCAACCTCAATGGCAATGAAAGGTCGAGATATACAATAGCACAACTGGGGTTGGAAGTTGACATTCTCGAGACATCATCAGCCAAACAGCCATTTTCGCTAGAGATGAATTGTGCTTTGGTGCCTTGAGTGGGGCCCGCATGGTGGTGATGTATGTCAAATGAACCATAGAACTGTATGAAACAGTAATGAGAAAAAAATGAATGTCCAAAGTGAAAGACCCCCAAAGCATTTTTATATGTTATCATATCAAAGTGTTACTGGCATTATTTGCATAAGATGCTTGTGCCAGGATATTCACCAAGATACTTGGTGTTCTTAAGTTACATCACATGACTCCACAAAATCTGCACCAATGTGGAGATGTGGTCCCATTGGTGTAGATGGTACAAATCATAGAGGAAAAAGGGGCATTTTACATGGTATCGCATAGAGTCACATGAAGTGGCAATACTGTATACCCAAGGCCTATTCTAGGATCCTAATATGTTCAGATGAAAAAATTACTACATTGCTTCATAATCATTTTATGCTTTATATAATGAAATGATGTATTGATTGATGAAAAATTGATTCAAATTTGTCTTCCAACAGTTTACAATGCTAAATTGTTTCATTCTTTAGATGATCCTTGAAATTATAGTCATATAAACAAACAACGGCAACTGATATTTATTTTCTGAGTTATAAAGGATACTGCCTTACCACAACGAAAATATAGGTTTTAGATAAGTGTATGAGAGGCAGGTAATGGCAATGGCTATCATAAGGATGCAAGAAGAAGGTCAATGAACGAACTCTTATCTCGTGCACCCGATTCAAACAGACAAACTAAAGCAACTTTCATTCTCATGCAGAAAGTTAATAAACAGGACAAAAAAATTCATGTCGACGATTGACAGCGTTTGCACATCAATGAGAAGTCAACTGTTGCAACAAGTACCCTATAGGCTTTTCAACATTATCATCATAGTTCTCAACAACTTTTAGGTCAACTCTTCACCACATATTGACAAAGGAAAAAAAAGAATAATTTCACCCTCTGATGAAAAAGATTAAAAAATACCTCTCCTTTCCAAGAAACAAGCTGTAACGATCCATTTGAAAGCCCAAATAGAATATGCTTGTTGTCGCATACAGAATTACTCCTAGAAGAAAACATTTTCACCATAAAAATATTTCTATAAAGCTTTCAGCATTTTAAACAGAAATAGAGACAGGAGTCCATACATTGTCAAGTTCTTGACTGAAAAGGGTAGCTTCTCAGAAAGAACTAGAGATATATTGGTAAGAAAAGGACCAGAATGATGTTTTCCACCTATCAATAATTTTTGGTTGGTAACCTGGATCTTAAAGATGTGAAGGTAATAGGATGAAGTCTGCAGTAAGAAGTCAGAAATTTGTTAGCAATTAACCATGTCATACTTTTACACATAAACCAGTAAATAAAGAATTAGCGATGTCATAAACACATTCCTAAATCATTGAGTATAGTAGACGAAAAATGAAAGGAAGAAAACGAAAAATATTGATTAATCATCTACTCATCTTCAGTTAATTGGTTTGCAATGTAATTCTGATCTACTACAGGCCATTTCTACAGTTAACGAGCTTAAGTTTCTAAATATTCCACACTATGTTTAAGTTTCTCCTCAAAATTTGAGGCACTCAACAAGTCACAAATCACAGCCATAGAAAGTCACCTCACTCCCTCACTGATTTGGTAAGATAAATTATGAAGAACATTCTCTCCAATATTCCCCATTCCCGATAATAATTTTCATTTTTAATACTTCCCTTAATATCTCAACGCCTATCAGAGGACTTCCAATCGATCTCAAGGAAAGGATGTCAGCCGAGACCTTCTCCAATTTCACTCTTTTTCCAACCCTTATTTTTTCAAAAAAGGTTTAATTCAAATTAACTTTCCTTAAATAAACTTAATTTTCTCAATCTCATCAACTTTTTTTAAAACTTTACCAATCATGCTAAAAATGTTGAATTTTCAGCCTAAATATTTGAGTCTGACAGACAAAATTCTATGGTTAGATTTTATGTCTTTGGCTGCTCTGACAGGATCAGTTGTCAATAACAGCATGCCAACTTATCGACCTGCGATGGCCAAGTCCACCCTGTCGTTGGCTGCTCCCTGCCCATTGGTTGCAACAATCTGCCACAAAACCTAGGGCATTTTAACAAACCCAAAGCAGCTTTGTCTGAGCGTAAGCTTAGATTAGGCTTTTTCATATATTATAAACCAGTGGATTCCCATGTTTACACGACGTGGCGTGCAAGGGATATTGAATATTATCATACATTACTTTTTCGTGGTTCTATATAGATTGTGTGCGTGGGACCAAGGTCGTGCTCGAGAAATGGAACTGAGAAAGCTTCTTCCGTTCTGATGAGCACTTTGCTTCCAGATTCATCTAGCAGGAACGAACTGCCAGCACACGACCAAGGAAAGGGTGAAGTGGCTAGGGTAGCAGGAGGGGCACAGCCTGTGACAGCAGAGAGGTGAAGGTTGGGAGAGGTGCACAATGCATGTCTTCATAGGGGCTGTTTATGACGGAGGGGCTTGCTTAGCCCACAGCAGATAGAGGGGTTTGGGTTGGCAGAGGGGTGTCACCCACGGCGGCCAAAGGGTGGTGGGGCAGGGTATGGGTCAAACAATGGTGGAGGAGTGTGACAACCATAACTTTCAGCCCATTAACTACCCGTCTAGCTGGGACCTAAACAAAACATATAGGGGCTTGTTGGATAGAGCTCCTCGAGAGCTTTCCAGCATAATTCCAAATGTGGGAGAGGGAAATACGGTCTTCAGAAATTTAAAAAAGAAATGGGATCAAAATAATAGAAATAATGAGGGGACGCAGATGCAGTTTGACGCCAGATTGAGTCAATCAGGTCGGCTACGTCGACTGGCATGCCGTATTAAGGGAATAAGCGTCCCCTAATGGGGATTAGGGTTATTCCCTTATCACGATTAGGTTGTTTTGGTAGGATTCTAATATCCAGCCATCTAATCTAATAGATGGGACGACTATGATAATTTGGGTTTTAGATTAAAAATAAAATTCTCCCATAATAATTTGCTATATGGATAATAAATCCAAAAGCAGTATTTTCTCATGAAAATCCATCATGTTTGACTATCACTAGGTAACATGTCATGCTAAATGCGCAATCGTGGGGACTGTTTGCAAAATATTTGTGTTAAACAAGATGACATTACAAATCCTCAAAATCACGTGTGGTGGGAAACTATCCCCACTCAAGGTGTGGAATAAATCCGTCCACTAACCCCTCATGAGGGCAAAATAATAGCCTGCAAATGCAAAAAAAGCCACAACAACAATTTTTTCAACGATAATCAAGTGTGACCTTTTATTCACATGAAAGATATATTCTCATTCCCTAAAACGTCAACTATATTTTGAAATGTTTTCCAGATACTAATCTTAACCAATGTGATTATAAATATTTACACATGTGCACGTGTTATAATATATTTCTACATAATAAGGGAGAAGGGAGAAGGGTTCTAAGTCCAATCTTAATAGATCGAACAGCTGGAATTAGAATCCTACCAAAACACCCTAATCGTGATTAGGTGTGTTAGTCGGGAGCTGATGGCTTGTGTAAGTCTGCTGACTTCAATCTGGCAGGAGCCTGCATCAACTTCCCCTTTTCTATTATTTCCTTGTTATCATTTTTATCTCAATTCATTTTTACACTCCCGAACTTGAATCACACGTTCTTGGTGTCATTGGAAAGCTCTCGACGAGCGCTATCTAATAAGACACCACAAGGGTAAGTTTCAAGTAGGTCTCACATGTTGAGACAGTCTACTTATATAAAATTACTGAAAAACTAAGGTCATCACATTCTTCTCCCCTTACATATATTTTGCCCCTCACCTCCCTTCCGCCTCCACCTGACCTCAACTTTCTTATTCTCTTGCTTATTTTCATTCGTCTCCTCCACCTTCTCCCCCTATCCTCCAGCACCATCACAGCCCATACCTGTCCCCACCACCCTTTTGCCGCTCAGCCCCTCTGCCGTCATGGGCTGCACCTTCCAGCAAGCCCAATCCCTCCGCCTTTCCTCGCTCACTCGCTCGCTGGTCAATTCATGATTGCAAGATGAGATCAAGAGCCAAGCTCTTCCATAGAGCAAAGCTCGCGGGCTCAAGACAAACTTACGTATGCACAACTGATCCTCACTTCTAGTTCGGGCACGCGAACCTTGGCCCTCATTAGCAACCAATAATGAACCATAAAAGAAATCTAGGATAAAATCCAATATCCCTTGCACTCCATGTCATGTTGAGATGGCCATCCACTAGTGGCTAATATGGTATCATAAGTAATCAAATACAAATACTTACCCAAAACATATCCAGCATATTATACAAATGCACCCTTTGATAAGTGTCAAAAAATATCATCCTGAACACACACATGAAAGAGAAAAACATAAAAATATATTCACCTACAGTGAAGGTCAGTTGGAGGATAGTAAAGATGGTGGCCAGGTAGAAAAATGTTACTATTCCAAGATAGGAAGACAAGTGAGGAATATAGTTCTCTTATGAGCTATTTAAGAGTTGTATGAGTAGTGGGTCCAAAATGGTGTATGGGAAATTTTGCAAATCTTAAAAAATTTTGAGATAAAATGACTAATCATGAAGGCAAATCATATATTACGGAAATTTTAAAAACTGTCATAGAAACCATAGTGGAGAATAACTAATGCTTTATGATAGAAATTTTTGTCGCACTAAAAAGTCACAAAGCCTAACTCATAACAATTTTCTCGCACCAGAAATGGGACATGATTACGCATGAAACTTTAACCCCGTAGTTTGCATGATTGTGGAAATAAAGTCCCTTCCAACTAGCTATCCCGATGAATACTTAGTTAACAACGTTCTTCTCTACTACCCAAAGAGATATTTCTCACTCCGTAAGGTAATCAAGTTCAACCAAATCTAGTCTTTCTTACCATCTTGCAATGATCTCCTTTCATCCACAATCAGAATGTTCATGTCGCTCTTCTGTCTCCCAAATCTAGTTACGTACAACACAGATGGTCCTATCACTGACACAAATCTCCTCAAACATAATCCAGTCCACAACTTTAGCTACCTCCGTAAAATGAACAATGAGAGGATTACCAAAATTTGTCCTAGATAAACATAATTCTCTGACAGATTTCCCCTTACGATTTTGAAAACCCTTTTTTTCTCTGTAGCCCTCCTTCCTATCGTCATCTTACAACAATATACCTCTTGAAAAATAAACATCAACCTCAAACTAGCTGCATCATCATGGTCTTGGAGTTCACCAAGCCATGGTTGTGTAGGTGGTACTTTCAACATGCGCAGAAAGAATAATGACATGGCAGATTTCTAAAATAAATACATTGCAAAATTAGATATTACTGCATCACCTTACCCATAGTCCTCGCAGTCAGCACCCACATACATGAGTGTTATAACATCTCCTATGACAAATTCTATCTTTGACACCCATCCGTAGTCATTTAAAGGCTCTATTTTAAGTATTTTCTAGGTCAGTAAAAATCAGGTAAAGATGAATTTTCTCTGTATCTTTATCTAAGTAGTAACACGACTCCCTTAGTCACTTTACAAGTCAAGAGGGACCATAAGCCAAGCCAGATTCTCTAGCTTTTCCTGGCTTGACTTGGTTCAACTTGAAGATTGTGGCTTAAAGTATTCAGTGTGTTATATATGTGCGGGCTACAAAAGAAGAGATAGACTGGCATGAATCCGACAGAATTATAACGAGGATGATGCACAGTGCAACAATTACAGTCATTACCGACTAGTACATCCCGATTGCATTCAAGAAAGGTCTATAGAACCGATATTTGTTTTATGGAGCCGAATGTTAGGTTACAAATCTTGTATAGGAAGAAAGGAAGAGAATGTATTCTAATGACAACAGTAGAGAGAGCCAAGCGGAATCGTCAGTAAGCAACAACATTCGAACAGCCATCTGAGTTTTTTTAGGCATGTGCAGATGAGACCAGAGACAACACCGATCAAAGATCTCTAAAGTTGCATGGAAAGTTGGAAAAGAGAAGAGAAAGACTAAAAAATAAATGGATAACTACTGTGAAAATAAAATTGCACACCTATAATGGCGAGACAAAATAACTGAGATTTAAAAATGACAATAATGATGATGAGTTATAATAAAGCTTATTTGGGCCTAAATCAGAAGGAAAGAGCTGCTAAAGCTGTCTGTCACAAGAGGCCTCCCCCTAGAGCTATGCGGTTTGCAAAGCAAGTTGCTCCATTTGCAAAAGGTTTTTTATTAATTTATTCACTTTTTTTATTACTATTAGTATAAGTTTAAACACAAATTTCAAGGCTCATTGTAAGCTGAAATTATTTGCAAGTAATCGGTCTTGTATTATTAGACACGAAAATATAATCAAGCCATCTAACTTTGAGTTGAGCGAGCTTCAGCTGGCACCAAAAATGATCAAGGACAAGCAAAGCTGGCCAGAAGCTTGACTTGGCTCATATCAATATACTCAAAGAGTATAAAGAAAAACAATTCTTCTAACCTCTGAGCACAATTATATGCAAGCGATCCTCGTGACTTCCGGGTAGTGGTTATGGAAGTACATAGTACTAACACAGTTCAAATTTACTTCCTACCACTAACATCTAGCATTTCAGCTCGTTCATGTCCTTTGCATCTAAAACAGATCCAAGCCTGGAGGGCAGAAGCCAGTAGTGTTCCTTAAGCTGAATTCATAATAAAAGGATTGCCCAACAGCTGCGAAAAATTAGGCAATTTGATTTGATCAGAATTCAGATACCAGCAAGCTACGAACTTTGCACTCTTTCCACTTTTCGCTAATCCTAATTTATTCTCTGGAACTACATAGAAGACTTAAATTTGAAGTACAATTTAAGAAAAAATAAAAAAGCCGGCATTTAAATACGGCAAACCGACGCACTCTTTCCACTTTTCGCTAATCCTAATTTATTCTCTGGAACTACATAGATGGCTTAAATTTGAAGTACAATTTAAGAAAAAATAAAAAAGCCGCCGTTTAAATACGGCAAACCGACCATAATGGCAGTCAATTTGCTTCACGCAATTAGCCGAAAATACTTTAATTGGATGCCCTCGTATATAATGTACCTAAAATTGAACAAAAAAGAGCAGGAGAAATCTAATTTTCAGCACATATGACCAGAGAAGGCACTCACAATGACAGCAACCAACTTCGAATCGGGGCTCCAGACCGCCTGCAAATTCTCCCCCTCGCTCTGCACCGACTCCGAATCCCTCATATACTTCCCCAATCTAACCTTGTGCTGAACACCCACCCAATACCAAAAACCAAGTCAAAATCCACAGCCAATCCAATCAACCAGAAATGACAGAGATCAAAGCTCGAGGGAGATAAACCTGGGAGGCGCTCCAGAGCTCGAGATGAGTGGGGCCTACGACGAGGAGGCGGCCGCCGAGGGTCCTGAGGTAGACGATCTGCTGGGAGGGGGCGGCGCAGAGGCCCGGAAGCAGCGGGACCACCTGCGGCCACCCGTACGCCATGTACATCCTTGCGAAGCTTGCCCGGAGGCGGGTCGTCGGAGATGGACCAGATCGCCGGAGGAAATTGGCGAGATCGCTGGAGGAGATGCAGACGCTCTAACTAGATTCCGGTTTTAGAGGAGAGAGAGGATATGGGCAGGTGGGCTGGGTTGGTGGAATTTATATGAGCTCTGCGAAGGCCCAAGCCCATGAAATAATCAATTCACCTTTCAAAGGCCCAAGCTCATAAGCTTGCCCATGCTAACATCTTTCCACCGATACGCGTCAACGCAGTTCATGAAAAAATTGGGCACACATAAGCCCAACGAGCATCACCAAAAATCATCACCAAACTCCTCACCCCCCGCCATGTGGGCGTGGAGCCCACCAAATTCAGGGCAAAATTTGGTGACAAAAACATTTTTCAAGCCGAACCGAGAGAGCTCCAATCCGCCATGCAGACCTGGTGTTCAACACCATGATGCATCCATTTCATTGTGATACATTTGAAAAAAACAAGTACTCTCTCCAGGCACTTTTATAGATACAGGTGATTTGTTTCATTAATGAAACGAATTTGATACTCCATCATTAAAAAAACTGACGTTAAGTATTAAAAAATAGATGCAAGTGATTTTGAATTGAGTAATGCTAAACTGACGTTAAGAGTTTCCGTATGAGGCTACTTCTTCATTAAAAAAACCGGTGATCATTCGAGCCCATAAAAGTGGACCTCAGCAATCAATGGTGCTTTGATGATACTGATGTAAAAAGGGTATTTTTCTTTTCGAGTAATTCATTTGAAAATCATTGTATCTATTAAAAGTGTCCAGATGGAGTATATGACAGTTTTGTCTTTTAAGACCTTGGTAGGTTTCATAGTTCTCACTTCCATAGAAATTAGTAGGGATTGCATTTCTCTGGTTGAAGCATTTGCCATTTCTTCTATATCTTGCACAATTACGGCGCAAGCACAGGCACAAGAGCTAGTGTTTGTTCCACTATATGATGTAGCGGCGACGATCCAAACAACTTAAGGGGCCGTCTGGGGCATGAAAAAATAGGAATATCTACAGTGGATATTTCACTTCTACTGTAGCATTCATGTTTTTTTCACATTTAGGCTGAAACACGTCCTAAGGTGTTTCAACTGAAAGTAAAAAAAAAAACATGAAATAAATAGTGAAATGAAACATCCACCGTGGATGTTTTGCTTTTTATCACGCCCCAAACGGCCCCTAAGTATATTCATTTTGTTTTTGCATTTTCATACAGCCAACGACCGCCACACATGCACAGATAACATTGGTGATGGAAGAATTTGACCCCTAGTAGTTTGCTTTAAGTGGACTGATCTTAAACAGCTGTGATAACCTCAAAAGCTATCAACTTGGTTGGGTTGGCACTGCAAATTGCTTGAGATCAATTTATGCATGTGATCATGTGATGCAAAATGGAAAAAAACATCATATATACCTCTAGTAATAATTCATGGTTTATTCAATGTATTGCAAATAAAATGTATAAGCAAAATTGTCCAAAATAGTAAGAGATATATTTCATGATGTAGGATGTTTAAATTTATAAGTTTTTGAAATATACTAATGAAATCTAAAGTAATTTCACTTCCCAACGACAAAAGGAATGTTTTGCGTTAAGTGTTGGAGATGGTTGCAAGCATTATATATATATATATATAGAGAGAGAGAGAGAGAGTGTGTGTAACATCCGAAAAATTGGTACGTTAACTAAAAGTTTCTATTTTAGGAAACTGTTCTAAAATAGGAAAGTTTTATCACCTGATGTGATTTCTGGTTATGTGATGTGCTTAGATGTATTACTTGACTTCTATGATGTGGTATGATTCGTTAATTGCATGACTAATAGTAGTAGAAAACCAGGACGCGAGGGTCGGTCCCGGCGCTAGGCACAACCTGGCACTGAGGCCAGCCTGGCGCCAGGAGTAGGGCCAGGTGCCAGGGTATGTGTTCAGTAAATCATCCTTAATTAGTAAATTGAATTTGGTTTTGATGTGCGGTTCGTGGCGTACGCGTGATAGTGTAACGAGTAGTGCAACCGCGGGATGCCAAAGTCATGTGCGCGTATGACTCAAGCCAAGACACAGGACCTGGACGCACAGCCATGTGGCACTGACCCAGGGGTGTCATGTGAACGTGGGAGACATGGTTTAAAGTGATCTTCAGATGGTTGGAGTGATCTAAAGTGATTGGAGTGAATCTTGGTGCAAATCTACGGTTTGACCTAATCGTGGTGGATAAGGTAAGTACTGCAGTAAATCGAAAGGTTATCTTTTCAGATGAGATAATTATGGAGATAAATATTAATTAAAAGTAAGTGATTAGAGCATCTTTGATCAGCCAATAGGAAGGGGACGTCATGTGCAAGGGGGAGTCCAATTGGTTGGCTTAGATTTGGTAGTTTCCTAGTTGTAGTAGGAGTGGCCTTGATAAGGTAATATCTTAACTAAAAGGATTGGAATCCTAACAAATTGGGAGATCTCTATTGCTGGGCATCTTGACCTATTGGTAGAAGGCTTTTTTTTCATTGGTAAGTTGGGATTTGGGATCAGGAAGGATCTAATTAGGAGATATCCTAATTGGAGTAGGAATTGGCTATAAAAGCTAAGGAGGAGGCCGGCTAATGCTTTGCACGCCAAGCACTTGGACGTCTTGTGCAAACCCTAGCCTTTTCTTCTTCTTTCCCATCAGCTCTAGCAGCCTTCCATCTCTTCTTTCACCCATATCTCACGTTAGAACAAAGGAGTAAAGGCATCGTCGCGAAGAAGAGTGAAGGAGCTATGCGTGGAGGTGTATTTCGCATACATCTAAGTGGTAGGATGGTTTTTCCTAACCAATCTGATTTGAATCCTTTCGCTTCATTTTTAGCATGATTATTTGATGATCCTATTGATGTTATCTCAGTGATAAAGTTATGTTAATATTTGATTCATGAGAAATTCCTTGTTATTTATCAATTAAGAGTGTTCTTGTTGAGATATTTTATTTTTTGCTTCATATTAATGCATACATGCTTACCTTTGATGGAATATCTATACGGTCATGTCTCTCGAATGTGGGAGGTCATAAAGTACTCTTCTTTATTCTGTAATATTCTATTTTAATCGTCAAATATGGTTAAGGGATGTATTAATGATATTAAAAGCTTTATTACGGGAAGGGTTATGTCATGAGTATGGCTTAAGGTTTTAACAGCAACTAAAGTCATGAAATCATTAAATTCCAGAACGTACCAGACTTAGAATTACTCTAGGAGGGGAGTAATTAAGGTTATTAAGGTCATATTACCATGATTAATAAATATTAATACAATATTACTTAATATAAGCAATTAATGCCTCCTCGGCCAGGACTCTTCCTGCGCCAATAGTGCTCAGTATAAAAATTATAACTAAATGTACAAAAAAAAATACACTGTTAGTGGAGTTATAAACTAGACTCATAGGACTATCTGCTGTAAAATTTTCAAAGTCAGAGTCCTTCGGTGTTGACGGTGGGGTCAGTAGAAAGTGGGTTGTATAGTATAAAATAGTTTACCGGAACTAGGGTTTTAAAGCACTAATAAGTATCATTACTCAAAATATGATATAATCTGATCTAAATAATACTAATACAATATAGTAAGACTTCTTAAGTATAATTGCAATACGTAAGAGAGTCCAAAATATTAAGACTTTGGTATGAGTCAGTGTACCTTGGGGTCAAGGTAATCATTGTTTCATTTGTACAGCGTGGAGTCGATTTGAATATCCAATTGGAGATCAAACCTTCCTAAAAACCATATTGATAATAGAGATAATACAACTACAGGACTAGATATGTTCTTATCAAAGGTAAAGCTATGATGCATGATGTGTGATCGATGAGTGAAATTTATACTCCTACAGTGAGTTATCCATCGGCCAAACTTTGAAACCTAAGTTGTTTTCTTATGATGAACTTTATGCTACTGAGAGCGATTACATATTATACTCCAGAGTGTGTCATTTATTGTCGAGAGACCTTGATATTCTATTTCATACTCCATGAGTGAGTCATTGTGGTAAGAGTTACCCTATTATCAGAAAGTGAGACCTTTGCTTTGTTGAATCATTGTCCAGTTTAACATTGACCTATTTCTCCACTAGAGACCTTGCGAGGATCTCTCTGAGGTGGACTCATAGTATGCTCACGAGCCATTGCTAGATCTTACGAGATATCCAATATTTAAAGAGTTGCGATTCTTTACAGCCTGAAAGGAGGTACATACGTATGTTCAGACTGGTTGACAATATGGAAGGTCTTCATTCTTCGCTCATTGTGTCCGTAAATACAGATGGGGCCAGCATGCCTAGACGTGTGGCCGGGGTTCAAAAAGAGAACCTCTAGGATGTTCTGGTATATATTTTACCTTTTGCGATCTGTAAATTCAGCAAGCAGAAATTGTAACTCCTTGCACTATGAATGTTTGGAGCTTTTGGCATTATGACCATTATCTCCTTACACCGATATTTGTTTGGAGTCTTATTGAGATTATTCTTCCTTACATTTGTGTTTTGGGACTGTTATTATTTGACATTTCTGTTCAGGCAATATAAACCTTTGATTGGTCTTTCAGAGAGTGCATATCATTGTTTATCTGAGTGACTTATTCTTCTTATCCTATTTTGTTATCCTGGTAGGTTTTTACATCTTACTGGATATTTCTATGAAATACTCATGCATCCTTTGATGCAGGCTTTAAGGATCTGTAAGTCAGGACTTTGTAGCTCGAAAAGGTGGAGCGGTTACGAGAAGGATATTTTAGAAGAATTGCTTTTATCTGCTTTATTTCTTTTCTTAGAACTTTATTAGTATTGGCCAGTGTGTTCTTGGATTTAATGCTTATTTTAATTAATCTGCTGTAATAATTTAAGTAAGAATAATTTACTACATTGACAATGTTATTTAAAATTGGATGAAGAATTTCTTAGTTCTTAATTTTTGAGTTTTGTTATGAGTTCCTAGTGATGTCGATTACACGTTCTTTCGTGACGATGTAATTGATCCGAGTGATCGAGTATTCGATCGCGTCCCAAGGTTCCTATCCCGGCTTTTTGATTGGTTTACTGTAAGGCTTCTGCACTCCGATCAAGGTCAGGAATTTTGGTGCATGAGAGAGAGAGAGAGAGAGAGAAGTTTAAATGTGATTGCTCTCATATAGCTTATATGAGGCCAATTCATGTTGTAGCCGTTGGATCTTGATCTGACGGCTATAATGGTGAGTGATAGATCAAACTCACCTACCCACTGATTTGATGGCCACCATCGAATTGGAATCCAATGACCCAAAAGATTGTCCTCAGGCTCCTAATATGAGAACGATCTCATGCAAGTCATTATATATATATATATATGGGAAAAGTTTAAATGAGATCGCTCTCATATAGCTTATATGAGGCCACTTTAAATCATAGCCCTTGGATCTTGATCTAACGGCTACTAATACCCATAATGATCTCACCCACTCCCTGATGTGACACACTCACCTACCCACTGATTAATATCCATCCTCCGATCAGAATCTAACGGCTATAAAGATTGGCCTCATGCTCCTTATATGAGAACGATCTCATGTAAACCTTTCCCTATATATATATATACATACATACATACATATATGAGGAGAAAAGTTTAAATAAGATCGCTCTCATATAGCTTATATGAGGCCAATTCAATTTATAACTGTTGGATCTTAATCTGACGGCTACAAACAGCTAGAAGGAACTCATTTACCTACTGATTTGACACACTCACTTACCCACTGATTTGATACTCACCCTCAAATCAAAATTCAATGACCCAAAAGATTGGCCTCATGCTCCTTGTATGAGAATGATCTCATATAAACTGTTATCTATGAGGAGCATATATATATATATGTATGGGAAAAGTTTAAATGAGATCGCTTTCATATAACTTATATGAGGCCAATTCAATTTATAGTTGTTGGATCTTGATTTGATGGCTACGAACGGGTACAGAGAACTCACCTAACCATTGATTTGACACACTCATACCCACTGATTTGATACCCACCATCGGATTGGAATCTAACGACTAAAAAGATTAACCTCATGCTTCTTATATGAGAACGATCTCATGTAAACCGTCCTATATATATATATATATATATATATATATATATATATATGAAAAGTTTAAATGAGATCACTCTCATATAGCTTATATGAGTAGGTACAATGCTAATAACACAGAACATAATTAGAATGATAAGCCTCTATGTACCATGCTAGGATCCCTATAAATACACTATACATACAGACTTTCGTCATGGATGTTTTGGCTTTCTACATGCCCAGCCAGCCTTCGATGAATAATTTCAACTGGCAATGGCTGCTTGAAATTTGAATTGCATCCACGAAAAATTGAAATTTTCTGAACTAATACTCCCATTGTTCCCTATTAATTGTCCACGTAATATGATATTGAAGGAAGCCTACCCACTAAATCACTGCATTTATTAGGTTTTTTTAGGCTAACGCATGTATGAGAAGGATAGAATGATATAGGACAATTAATACGCCACAAGTTCATTTTCAAATCCACACAATTAACATCAGACTGAGTAACAGAGATAATATAGAGTACTCTCTTCGTCCCACCTATTAGAGTCCTATTTGGTTTTTGAAAATAAACTAGTTCATTTCAAAAAGAGTCGTGCTAGCCTGCACTGCAAGGCAGACAACAGTCAGATCAGTGGGTTCCACATGATCTGATGGCAGCCTGCCCTGAAACGCGGGCTAAGATTTTCTTTCAAAAAATCAAAATAGACCAATTATAATAGGACAGAGGAAGTATTATGTTACTCTGGCCACTTTTAATAGATACAGTTGATTTTCAAATTAATTTATTTGAAAATCAATTGTATCTATTTAAAGTGACCTGAGGGAGTATATTATTTGGTCAGCCAAAGATTTTCTTTACCAAAATAGAATACAAACATTTTTTTTTGGAGTATGACAATAGTGATTGCCAAACAAGCTTATATATGTATATGAACTACTGGTAAATCACACCGCGGAATAGGTAAACCTCTTCATTTCATGCCATGGGCAAACTTAAAATGTTATTACCGAAAAAGTTCAGGATCCAATAATAATTTTGGACCATGTAACAATATAGGTGTTTGCTCAAATCACACTTAGTACCCCCTCCATCCGGCACTAGTAGATACAATAATTTGGTTAGTTCAAACATATCTACTAATTGCGGACTACCCTATGCTAAAAATTAGCAGACTGCACCACCGGGTCCGCCATAGTAGAAGGATCTTCCCCACTTGTCACCCACGAAGCCCACATCATTGATATTGTAGCATGTGGGTGCAGTGTGCACCGCATCCAGGTGGGTGACATTGTTCAAGCGGTTTGCAGTATCCACAAACATGAGTCTTTTCATGTAACTCGCCTTTCTCCACCCTTCCCCTGAAAAATGGCCACTGCCCATGGGTGGCATTACTGATGAGTCCTCTGCAGCATGAACAGTACCTCCCCAGCTTCCAATGGCACCCACTGTCAGGTCAGGAAGGAGCTCCTTTGGCCAGTACCCCACCGGCACATTATTAAAAGTGAACCACCAGTGCCCACTTGCGGCCTGTGTCAAAAAATTGTGAGAAGGATGACTAATTCGCCACCCCATATGCACGATCGGTCGATGTTCATTGTTCGTGTTTTGTCACTATACTCAGGACATCCCTCAACAAAAATCATATATAGAGTAAAAAAAGTTTTGACATTAGCAAATGAAGATTCATACATACCTTGTGTATAGTGAATTTCTGGATAAATTGAATTCCTCCGTACTTAGAAAGATAGCCTAGAGCATGGCCAAGGGGAAGTCTTCTGCTTACTTGTACAAACCCTGGGCAAAGAGCATTCACGCAACCTTTGTTCCTATCCACCTAAAATGAGGAAGTAAATCAGAACCGAGGAAACTCAAGAACGTATTCTGACAAATAAAGAAATACATCAAGGCTTACCATCCAACCCACAAATATTCGACTCTTGAGATCGTTGTATATTTCCCCGTGTACCTGCAGTGGCACATGAACATGATGTCTTAGCATGAATGGCGAACATACATTCGATTGGAACATAAATAAATTATATTAAGGAACTGATTTAAATACTTCTGAACTTCTAAAACATGGAGATCTACCATGCATGTCCATCGAAGTTCATAAAAGTGGTGGATTTCATATGTTTCAGAAATTTCTGATGAACAGCGGTAGATTTTTGTATTATAATTAAAGAACTTCAAGAGTCAAATCCTCAAAGATACTCCTTCCATCTGAGAATTATAATTACCATATGGTTTTGCAAAATGAGCTAAAATTGGTTCATTTCGAAAAAACATATGGCAATAATAAATTTGTATGGATGGAGTATAATAGATTTCTGTTTCCTAATAGTTCACGCTTTTGGGAAACTTGGTAATCTGGGATAATAGCCAAAATATATACAAATGTAAAATGTAGAGTCATGTTTCAATTGTGGCCAATCAATCTTGCATGAAGAAGAAGATGTACCATGTAGCCAGCCACAACGTATTGGAGATCTTCTGGTGAGCTACCCTTTCCCATTAGTATATGGGCGCTAGTCATCTGCTTCTTGTTTTGAACAGCTGGGTTCCATATATTTAGGACTGCACTAAGCCCATGGAACTGCTCTCTTTCGTTTTTCATAAACGCATACTGTTTGTACGAAAAAGGAAAATCATGCGATCAACATATAAGTATCTCGCCAATGTAAAGAAAAAGATACGAGTATACAACCTTGTCAAGATAGAGGTATTTCAACATGCTTAATAGGAGAACATAGATTAGAAAATCTTTTTGCGTAACTTTTTCTATGTAGTTTTGGTAATTACAGTGATAGCCATTTGTTGAGAATTAAACCGTATGTAAAACACGACAAAGTTGATAAAATCTGACACTAAACAGAGATTGGCGAGCTAAAATGGCAGAAGAGTTGAAAATATCTTGCTAATTAAATTATGAAAATCGATTTTATAAATATATTATATAGAGGGGCAAAGAAAAAGATTACATGGCCATCTGAATTATAGCATGCATATGTACAGTATGGTCTATATAGGACAATCTAAACTATAATATGCATAAGTATAGTATGATAAAAAAAACAGGGTAAAACCAGTGGTCTACTGGCAGAATGTAATAAGAAAATCCACAAAATTATCGACTGCAAACTAAGATACTTAAAGTGATCGAGCTTATCTGAACTACATAAAAATAAAAACAGGGATCGAGTTTATTTGAACAAATTGGACGCTGACTTACGCGATTATTACCGGTGAGAGTTTTTGCTAGAATTGAAGTGCTGTTTAAGTTACCCAGCATCAAATTTTGCACAACGGATCTAGAGAAGATTAAGTCCTTCATTTGGGCTCTCCTGATTGGAACACTTCCATGTGGGCAATCTCCTTCTCGGAGTCCCATTTCCCCTGAAAAATTTGATGGACTCATTCCTTCTGGAAAAGATGTAGGCTTCATCTGCAAAAATGAAATATGAGCGAGATCATATTTTATTGAAAAAGTTGAAAAATGGTGTTTCATGAACTATATATAGTATAAACCTCACCTCAATCTGGTGATTCTTGAGAGCAGGATGGTCAAAAGCTGGTTGCTTGTATATGTCGACGCAGTCAAATAAATCCCCATCTTCCGTCTATTTGTGAGGGGAAAAAATTAGGAAATAATGGTTAGCTTTGGACATGAAGCAGTATTATTGTAGTAAATATTGGATCATCAAATGAACTAAAAGAATGGAATGTTCACCTTGATGGTCATGATTGCAGGCTTGTTTATAGACTTGAGCTGCTTCTTCAAGTCTAAATATTCCTTGGCTGAAAGACTACTTGCATTGCAAAAGCCATGCAAGGTTGCAAGAAAAACTAGGATAAATTTGGCTGCAGAAGCCATGGAGATAGGAATGGACGACAATATGAATGGAAGTGGGAAGGTGGTTAAATATATAGTTGCTCAATATTAATGTAAAGATTATCTGCTTGTGGATTAAGCTTCACCAGAGGATTTGTGTTCTTATCCTTCATAAGGTTGAACATTCGATAAAGTCACGTCATAGTTGACCTGATGAACAAGGGGATATTCACTTCCAATTTGGCTCCAAGGGAGGACCAGTTTTTTAGTAATACAAATCTGCTAGGGGTGCCAAGTAAAATAAAGATCTGCAGTGGGCAACCTATAGATGTTAATAGTACTTTCCTTCATAAGGTTAAACATTCGATAAAGTCACTCACAGTTGACCTGATGAACAAGGAGATATTCACTTCCAATTTGGCTGCAAGGGAGGACCAGTTTTTTTTTTGTAATACAAATCTGCTAGGGGTGCCAAGCAAAATAAAAGATCTGCTATGGGCAACCTATATATAGATGTTAATAGAGGTCTCCACAAGAGTTATTACTTTCCTTTCAAAATGAAATCGTATCACCACCAAGAAAAGATTTTCTTTCCACTATACCATAGAACATAACGTACAACACCACTCTCTCAGATCTCTTTGAGATTATAAGCATTCGTACCTAAACCCTTCATCAACCTTGAGCTTGAACAAGCCTCATGGTTCAAGCCCTCTCTACGTTCGTAATCTTGAATATACAAGAGATACACCCTTTGAAAGCCATAGAACTCTCCTATATAGGCCTTTGGATGTGCAACTAATCCCCTAACCCATAAGGGAAGACATTCTGTGAAGATATGCCTCAATTTAGAAGATTTTGTATGCATCAGCAACTTTCCTTGAGGAGCCAATTGATGCCCTGCCCAAACTACAATTATAGCACCGAATATTGATATATCATTCTGTAATGTTATCTATCACCCTGCCTGTAACACAGCGAGTGGGACTTATTGTCAGCCCTATCTATCATCCTGAAGCGGTGATCTATTGGCCTACGACTAGTGCTACATTCTTCCAATCCTCCCCGCATCCTCTTCCTCCTCCATCCAGTTCTTCCTCTTGCTTCTTGCCTCCTCCCCTCCATAGGAGTACAAAGCACACCAAAATCTCAACAATCTCCACATTGACTTGAACTCTCAAGTCACTTAGAAACATCTATGGAAAACCTCCACCTCCAACTATCTCCACCTTGACTCAAGCACCCAAGTCACCTAAGAGCTTCATTGGACATATCCACTAAAGTTCAAGGCAACTCCTAGTAATTTGGATATGCAAACATAGACTATTTGGCTGGTAGAAGTCAATAGGGTGATGTTTTGCTCAATCAAGTGAGCCAAGCTTTGCCTATACAAAGTCAATCCTTGTTACAATATTCTAAAAATGGATGGAGGGAGAATTTTTTGTCATTAAGTACAACAATTTATTTTACAAATTCTAGTGAAGGCGCACCATTTGTAATTTTGATAAAAAAATATGCCTCGAGTACATCCATCCCTATTCCCTTCCAGGTTTAGTTTAGAATTTTTCTTCAAGAAAAAAAACTTCCTCCATAGCCGCCAGGTCTCAACCATGGCAAGCAGAAGGGAAATGTCCCTATAAGGCAAGTTTTCATCAACCTGTACCAGTTTTTTTTCTTTTCGCATCTATTAACAAATATCCCATTTTTTGGTAACTTAGCACAATGTCAATCACTAACAAAGGTCCGATCAGTGTAGAGTTAGAATATGGAGAGATTATACAGTAGAACGGTACTTGGGACACCAGGTGGAGAGGTCCATTGGATGCCCAACACGTTTTAATGCCCGGGCGTCAAGTCAATCTGAGTATCCCATCGAACCGTTCCAATAGATAAGCTCTCGTGCAAAAGACAAAAGCAATGGCTCCTACAACACGCTGCTTTTCTTTGCTACAACACGCTGCTTGAATGTGCATCAATTAGATGCCTTATTTATTTTTTCTATAATTCAGCAAAAGTCCATTTTGGAAAACCTAGTATACCTATGGGGCGGAGAAAGAATTAATATGTTTTTACTTTGTGCAGCTTTAGAGAAATGTTCTTTAAGTATATCTTGCGTATTTATATGGTCAAATTTAGATGTTCATCATTACCAACCTCAAAAACATAGTTTGCTCTTTAACATATTGTTGGATATCAGACCAATTAACATACATTGGAGATTAAAACTAATTAAGGCAAAAGCAAGGCTAAGAATGATTAGCAGAGGAGACCACCAGGTCCACCAAAGTAGAAGGATCTTCCCCAATCATTGAAACGAATGAAGCCGATGTCCTTGATATTGTAGCAGTCGGGTGCTGTCTGCACCCAATCCATGTGGGTGACATCAAGCATCAGGTTTGTTGCATCCACAAATTTTATTCCTCTCATGTAACACGCCTTTTTCCACCCTTCCCAGGAAAAATGGCCGCTGCCCATTGGTGGCATTACCGGCGAGTCATCTGGAGCATGGACAAAACCCCCCCAGTCTCCATTGGTACCCACGTCGAAGTTAGTAAAAATCTCCTTTGGCCAGTAACCCAAAGGCTCATTATACGCAGTGAGCCACCAGTTCCCACTTGCTGCCTGTGTAATAATTTAATAATCCAAAGAAAGGCAAGAAAAAATTATCATTAACATCATATGTCCTATCCAACCTATCTAATTAGGGTTGGCGTATGAATTTTATACCATAATTGACTCTTATCATAATGAAAATGATAGTGATAGATTTCAATTGTACGTTATATACCTTATGTATGGAAAATTCAAATTCATGTTGCTGTCCTTCATACTCGGAAGGTGGGGCTAAAGGAATACCCGGAGCTAGTCTGCGGCTAACTTGTACAAATCCTGGGCAGTATATATTCAAGCAACCATTTGTACCCACCTGCATTTATATGTGCATTAGAGATAAGAGACTTCTGCAAAATGAGATTTCGAAATTGAGGAATTCCATTGAGGCTTACACTCCAACCCTCAAATATTCGACTCTTGAGATCACCATATAAATCTCCATATACCTGCAACCACAATTGCATCAAAAACATTGTCTTAGCTAGTATGAATAAAGCCACATTATGGATCTCAATTGGAACAGATATTCATGTGAATGACATTGGATTAAGTGTCAATTCTGCATTGATTACGCGTTAGAACTCACGCCCTTGGTCTGTCTTCATGCAAATGTAAACTAGAACAAGAAGAGGAGAAGCTAGAAATTAGCAGAAAATGCTGCAAGCCCGCCCTCTAACACCATGTTAGAAAACTGTCATTTTTATAGCTTAAGTAGTTGAAAATAAATTATCCAAACATATATAGAATATATTTCAACAAAACTTTATATATGGCCTCATTTATAGTTTTTCCTCATTTTAAGAAGAGCTAAAGAAACCATAGTAACAATACTATTTGTGAAAAAAAGGTGGCATTTAAGAAAAATCCACACTCCTTTCAGTACATCCATTAACCCATCATGAGAAGGGTATATAACATGAAATGGACTATTTATATGTGACAACATTTAGGGGCTGTTTGGATAGTGAAAGAGAAGTGAATGTGAAAGTAAATTCAGGTGAAAAAATTCATTGACTTTCGTAATGAATGTGAAATGCGTTTGGATACTGAAAATTTTTACATCAATGAAATGGGAAGTATGTTTGGATATTGAATGTGACACAGTAAAAAGAATGTTTATGACCAGACCAATTTACTCTTCACTGTTCTGCAATGTTGAGACCACAGTGGACACTCCAGCAGTGAGGAATTCATAGCATAGTGTGGTGACCTCCGACTCTTTGAGCCTTTGGCCATCACCGGGGAGCTCAAGGGCAAGTAGCGAGTTGGCGTAAGAGACGATGTCCCCACAGCCCTTTTCGGCCCTTCTGCGACCCCTGTCTTGCACTAAAGGCAGGAGGTTCTTGACCAGCCAGGTGGGCATCAACTCCTTCCACATCCTGTGGCTGACAAGAACCGGATTGAGACTCTCATGGCTGACCCGCACTGCCGTCATGGCCTCCGCCACTGCCACGTTGCTGAGCTCTTTGCTGAATACCATGGCCATGGCCACCGAGAGTAGAGTGAGCCTGAAGCTTTCCAACGGCCGTACAATGCCCCCGTTATCAGCAGCTTCACGAGGGCTTCTACCCGAGCTCCGGCGAAACTGCTAAGCCTTGCCGGCTGAGGAGCTCCGTGGCAAGGTTCTTGCGAAAGAGCTGCCACACCATGAAGCTGCTCAGTCGGTAAGGATCGCCTCCGTCTGCCCGGCTTTCACCGGCTTATCGAGCCAGACCACCCTGTGCATCTACCCCGGCTGCCACTGGCCAAATTCTTCTGAAAAAGCTCCAAGCTTTCTCATCTTCAGAACCAAAAACTCGAGCAAGGAAGAACTAAGCCCAGGCAGTAGGCAAAATTATATTTTCAAGAGATGAATTTCTTTCATTTATTGTGACAAACCATACGAATTTTGGTGAAGACTTTAACCTGAAAGAGCTCTTTCAGGATGAAAGAGCCCTTTCAGGTGATGAATTAGAAATCCATGACAGTTTCACCCAACAAACCTGCTTCACGTGAAAGAGGGCTGAATTGACGGTGAATTCAGCCCTCTTTCACTATCCAAACAGCCCCTTAATAAGAGTAGTGCTCCTAGCAGAGAAAACTTCAAACAAACGGATTTTGCATTCAAGTTGGAAGCATTGTCCAAATTTATAGGACATAAGACTTGAAATGTTGTCAGGCCAATAAATTTAAGCCATTTCCGCAGGCAGTTTTTTGTGAACGAAGAAAGTATAAAAAAATAAGATAGAAAAAAGATCTAGTAGTCTTGTAATTAAAATGAGACAAGAGGAGCTTGGAGAGGATGAAGCCTACATAACATCCCTTACCATGTAGCCAGCCCAAACATGGTTATCTTCTGGTGAACCAGGATTTGCCAGCCTTATAAAAGCGCTAGATAACTGATTTGGATATTCAACAGCTGGGTACCATAAATTCATGACCGCACTCATCCCATGGAACTGCTCTTCGTGGTTTTGCATGTACGCAAACTAAGTTGTGCAACAAAAATAAACAAATCCTGTAATTAGTTAAGGACATGATTAACCATGCAAACGGACCTAAATGTTTCACCCATGCTCTTTAGTGTAGAGATTCATTGTACAATAATCATTTTAATATGTACAAGCCGCAAAAATACTCCCTCTTCCACAAGATTTCATTTTCCAATACCAATCAATCGGAATCTTGATATGGTAAGGAGAGAGTATGAGAATAATATAATTGAAAGCCCTCTATTGTTTCTTCTTGTCCTTGTATGCAAATTATAGACCATGATTCACATATTAACATAAGGTTTTTCAAAATAAACTAAAATTAGCTCACTTTGAAAAACCTTATTTTAATAATAATTTTGAATGGAGGGAGTCATTCTACCATATAGAACTAAGAAGAACTGATCAAATTTATTTGATAAATTAGACACTGACTTACGTGACTATTCTCCGCTATTAGAGTTGAAGTTCTGTTTATGCAACCACCCACAAAATGTTTTATAAGGGATCTAGACAATATTAATTCCTTCATTGTAGCTCTCCAGATTGGAACACTTCCATCTGGGCAACCTCCTTCAGGGAGTCCTATTTCCCCTAATAATTTTGGTGTAGTCAGTCCTTCTGGAACAAATGGTTCCATCTGCAATATGGAAGTTACGTGAGATCATTTTCCTTTAACAAGTTACAAGATTGATTCATGAAATAAAGTATAAACCTCGATCTGGTGATTCTTAAGAGCAGGATGATCAAAAGCTGGTTGCTTGTATATGTCGACGCAGTCAAATATATCCCCATCTTTAGTCTATTTGTGGAGCAAAAACACGACAGAAATCTATTGGTTATCTTTGCGTATGAAGTAGGATTCTTGCATTACACATTAAAGCACCAAATGAACTAAAAGGATGGAATTACCTTGATGGTAGAGATTGCAGGTTTAATAATAGACTTGAGCTGCTTCTTCAATTCTAAATATTCTTTGGTTGATACACTACTTCTTGCATTGCAAAAGCTATGCAAGGTTGCAAGCAACAGCAGGACAAGTTTTGCTGCAAAAGCCATGGTAATAAACGTATAATGGAAGACAATATGAATAGGAAATGGAAGATGACGTATTGATAGAGGCTCTAGAGGAGATCATGCATGTTTTGACTATCTATTAGGTAGAATCTTATAAATAAATTGAAAAAAGCTACTAGCTAAGATGAACCTTTTCATGTTATCTTGTAATCTTGTACGGGTACATTCATTGATGTAGTACTACTTTACCCTTGCAACATATAACTTGCCATTTATGGCAATTTTGTAGTAGAAAAGGTATCGATAAGGGCTTTATGGTCCAAGTCAAAATACAAAGAGGGAACACAAAAATAGGGAATATAAGGTTGCAAAAGAACAAATCATCTTGTCATCTTGTATGGGTGCATTCATCTAAGATAAGCATCATTTGGTTAGGACTAACCAAATGTCGAGTGAATATTCGTTCCTGTTTTTTCTCTTTTTGTTTTTGTTTGTTTATGACGAGGGTTGTGTCCGAGTCCTTGTAACTGTATCTTGCGATCAATCCCCTCAGTCACATACAAGGCATGCCCATCATATAATCTGGGTGGGTGGCTAATATAAGTGGGGGTTTAAACTCAGGATCTCCACTTCACTCCCGGCCATCCCACCAACATTCCTTGGTTATATTCATTCCATTTTGGATGCAGGAACATCCCTGCTTGCAAGTAGTTTTAATGGGAAATTATCAAGAAGGATATGCAGGATTAATAACTGGTTAATACAAAGGTCATGAATTTGTAATATAGAAAAGAAAAGGAAAAGCACATGCCCATTATAACAGTCAACTTTGGTGGTTAATTATAGAAAAGATCCCTTATCATAGAGAATCTCCCTATGCTTGAAAGTGGTCCAAATATAAGAGTTAGTATCTAGGAAGTACAGAATACGGCGACACGATGCAATACGATATGAACATGGGGACAACATTTTTCCAAAAAGTAGGCTACGACATGGCTAATAAAAAATTATTTATATAAATTTTAAATATATTTTTGGTATTGTATTACCACATATTTTCCTCCTAAACCTTAGAAAAATTACAACTACAAACTTAAAATTATTTTTGTTCATTATTTCTAGCCGGCAAGAATCCACAAAAAAATAATATTGCATTTGCCAAAACTCGAACTCGTTATGGCTACTTAGAAAATAATTACTCTAACCATCAGACTACAAACATCTTTCATGTTAATTTAATTGTATGAAAAAAATATATATTTAATTTAAGATACGGCAGGACACGCATGCGGCCGTGTTGCTCCTCTATCCGTGTCCGATATGTATCGAATACGGATACGACATCGAGTTTGCCGTATCCGTGCTTCTTAGGTTAGTATTGATGATGTAAAAGATTTAGGATTAAACAGAGATTACCTGCACCACAAACATAATTGTGGAAAATATGTTGCTCAAACATAAGAAAAGGAAATAAGTGTCATAAGATAAAACTAAGTGTATTCCACAAAATAGGTCAAGCCAACCTCAGTTGAGTTGGTTAAATCTCTTCGAGAGGTTCCCGGACAATCCATATAGGTCTAACATGGTACACAGCTAGCGGGTGACAACACTTGGACATTTTAGGCCTCTATTCAATGATTTTAGGCCTCCTGAAACCTCTTAGGATCTCTATCTTGGGCACTTGTTTTTTGCCGATGATTGTATCCTTTTAGGAAAGGTGTTGAGGGAGGAAAATAATAAATTTATGGAGATTCTTGATGTTTACGAGATGTCGGGGCAAAAAGTGAGCAAGGATAAAACGGCTCTCTTCTTTTGCCGCAATACGGGGAGTGTTATTAATAATTGTGTTATGCAAGATTGGGGGTGGCGGAGGCAAAGAGTCATGAGAACTATCTAGGCCTTCCTTCTTGGGTTGGGAAGAGTGAAGTAAAATTATTTGCAGAGATTAGACATAAAATTTAGAAGAAACTTCAAGGGTGGAAGGAGATGAATTTTTCTCAAGCGGGTCGAGAGGTGCTAATTAATGCAGTAGATCAATCCTTGCGACGTATGTTATGTCTTGTTTGAAGTTGCCGAATGGTTTGTGTGACGATATTATCTCTATAATTAGAAAATTTTGGTGGCTTGGGAAGGAAAA
The DNA here is from genome assembly GCA_039654745.1 of Houttuynia cordata. NCBI lineage: Eukaryota > Viridiplantae > Streptophyta > Magnoliopsida > Piperales > Saururaceae > Houttuynia > Houttuynia cordata. The sequence goes on along the minus strand of CM077508.1, from coordinate 18,176,190 downwards.
TTTGTTAGGTGAGTTGGGAGAAATTTTGTAAGCCGAAGGAGCGAGGAAGGTGGAATGTGGTTTAAGGATTTTATGATGTTTAATTTTGCCCTTCTTACAAAACAAAACAAGGGTGATGGCATCTTAAAAACCCAGATTCCCGTTTGTACAAGGTCTACAATGGGAAGAATTTTCCCAATTCTTTCTTTTTGGAGGCTAAGGTGAAAGGAAATTGTTCTTATGTTTGATGTAGTATTATGGTGGGTGGGAATGACCAAAGAGTTAGGATATAAGAAGATTGGATTTCGAACAATGAGTCTTACAAGGTCATGTCGCCTATTGGGGGTGGGAATAAGGAGGCTTGACCAAATATTTTGTCACTATGAGGCTGATCTTATTGCAAGTATTAAGATTTATTCGATGTTGCCGAAGGATTCGTGGATATGGGGAGAGAGCAAGAATGGCCTGTTCTCCGTTAAAAGTGCTTATGAAGCGAATGTGACGTCAAGGGAAGCGGCTCCCAGGGAGGAATCATCTAATGCTGATTGCAACACGAGGTTTTGGACGCAACTCTGGGGTATGAAGGCGAGGCCAAAGTTTAAGAATTTTGGTTGGCGGCTGGGAAGTGATGCTCTTGCGACAAAGCTAAATTTAGTGAAGCACGGGATGAGTATGATCCTAAGTGTTTTTTGTGTGGACAGGTAAATGAGGATGCGTCCCATTTATTTTGGGGTTGTGCTATTGCTAGGAAGGTATGAGAGGGTTGTGCTTGGACACAAGATTTCTACAGGGCCTTTGATGGGTGTTGGTGCCAGTGGGTTAACAAAAATGAGATTAGATTGGGCAAGCTTGGTAGCCATGTGGAGGAGCTGAGATTTGGATGGATCACCTGTTTCTCAGTTTGGCCTCTCCTTCTGTTGGGGGCAAAGGGGCTAATGTGTTGCGAAAGGAGATGGGGTGGCAACCTCCTGCATGAGGGTGGGTTAAGGTAAATTGGAACGGGGCTAATTTTAAGGTGGCTCAGAAGTCCTAGTTGGTATTGGTATTAGGGACGAAGCAGGGGTCATGCTTGCTTGTAAGTCATCGTGGATCAAACGGTTTTTGGAAGCGCAGGAGGTTGAGAAGATGGTTGCGGCTCAAACTATTGTTTTTGCTGTGGAATTGGATCTTGGAAGGGTCGTCTTTGAAGGTGACTGTCTTGCGGTGGTCAGGAGCTTCTCCCAGCTGGAGGAGGATGGCTTAGAGTGCGACAAAAATTCAAAAACTATGCATGAGTTGTCTTGATCTGTTGCATATCTATTACAGTGATTAAGGTAATTAGCATGTGCTTTCTTTCCATCACTACTAGAACTTGTACAATGAATAACGAATGTTTGTAGAAAATAGTGAATTCGACATGTTTTTAGCTGGGAAGCACAGACACGGAAAATTGGATACCATTTCCGTATCCGATACTTATCGGGCACGGATACAACAACGAGGTTACCTGCTTATCCTGCGCGTATCTAAAATAAATAAAAAAACAAACCAGACACATTTTCGACACAGATGAATAAGTGTCAGACACGCAGGCAGCATCCAGCGCATATTGCGGATAGGGATCTCGTACCAGCTTTGGGTGGAGGCGGAGACGGTGAGGGACATGGGCGCTGACGAGGAGAGGCCCCGGATGAGGTCCTTGAGACTAGTATACGACATCGGGGGCTCCTTGAGGGAGACGAGCTCTACATCGACGGAGAGGCCGGAAGCGATCTGGGTATTGGAGGGGAGGTCGAGCAGCATTGCGAGAGCTCCGTCGCTGGCTGCTCGACTGAGGAAGAGGCGGCAACGGAGGGACGTGGTGGTGGTGAAGGGGTCACTGGGGGAGGTAACGAAACCCATGAGGCAAGGAGGGATCAAAGATTGGATTTTGGGGTGGTGGAGGGGGTGTCAACGGGCGGCGGGTGGCATTTTGACCGGAGTTTTGCCGAAAATGGAAAGGGGGGAGGTGGCACAATTATTGGGAAAGGGAGGGGAACAAGTCAGAGGCGACTGACAAAAAGCATATGTGGTGGAACTTCTTTGCTGTGGCGGGGGTGGCGGAGGGGATGGCAAGGGGCTCATGTTTGGGCTTGAAGACTCCCAAATTAGCATCTGAATATTATACGTTTAGAGTCAAGGATACGTTTCAGACATATATATATTTAAAAGAAAAAATATGATAATACAATACCAAAAAATATATTTAGAAATTACTCTCTCCGTTTCAAAATATTGTATACATTTTGCCAAATCACGTGACTTCCTCTTTCTAAATTTGGAAGAGACTTGGAAAATCGATTTGAATTTGGTTCGTGAACGAGCATATGAGTTGGACGGGATATCAGGGAGAAAAGTCATGTGACTTCCTTGTGGGCTTCATAGTTTAATAAAAATGAGAATTTTCTCAAATGTATACAGTATTTTGGAACGGTAAAAATATATAAATAATTTTTTTAGCTATATTGTATCCTATTGGGAAAGTGCCGATGTTTCTATGTCCGTATCGTGTAGCCATCTTTGTATCCGTACTTCTTAGGTTTTCAGCTTCAAACATTATTCACGTTTTATCATGATGTGTGTAACACCTGTTAAGAAAAGTGTAACACCTGGTATCAGAACAGGCATCTGTCGAGGGCTGTGGTGACTCAGCAGCCCTCAGTTCTAGTATTAAAAACGGAAAGAGAGAAGCTCATGAACAGTAAAAAAAAACCCAGAGAGAAGCAGAGGGAGCCAGGGGAGAAGAGGGAGATGAGAGGGAGCCAGGAGCAGCAGTCGCCGGCAGCCACCATCCGGTGACCCATGCGACTGCGACGCCGGCGACGACGGTGACGACGCCGGCGACGACGGTGATGAAGCCGGCAACGGCGACGATGACGCACCGACAAGAAGAAGTCCGGCGAGCGGCGAATCGAACCCCAAACGCGTATAAAGGTCGGATCTCGTACCCATTTCGTCGTTTTGTTTGTGTTTTTGTGTTTTATTACTTACCGCCGATGGAGGCGACGACGGGGCATATTTTCCGCCGATGGAGGTGACGACGGTGCCGGCGGAAGCACCCACCCATTTTTTCTGTCAGTTTTGCCCAAACCTTGGGCAGACGGCAAGATGGCGAAGAAGAGGTCGGGAATGGCCCATGGGGCTCCAGGGAGACGGCGGAGCTGCCGCTGGCCTAGAAAGCCGCCACCTTGGCGGCGAGCCGCCGCGACAGCAGTCACCAGCGCTCGAGCCGCCAAGGGGCATTAGGCGGAAAGGGAGAGAGCGAGGTCAACCGGCGACGGGGCCCAACGGCGATCGCCGTCGCGGCAACCCACTGCCGGAAAAGCCGGTCCGGCGGCGGCAGGCTGAGCCTGCTGCCGTCTGGAACCAATGAGGAAGACGACCGGTTCAAGGTTGAACCGGTCTAGCAGTGAACCAAAATGAATCTGTGAACCAAACCCGGTTCAGATTGCACTGTCGGTAGACATCCACCGACAATTGAAGCTGTTACAATTGACGGTAGGGCTTGCCCGTCAGTGTATTACAGTGCAGTATGGTACATACAGGGCCAGCGTAGTACATAGGCTCATATTTTGTTATTTTAAGCTTTTTGGTAAATGATTTAAAGCCTAATTGGTATATTAGCTTTATGTGCTTTATGTTATCGTATTTATGAGTGTTTGTCCTTGATGTTGTGCTGACTGATAGCTGAGGACTTAATGATAAGGAAAACCCGACTAATAAACCTAGATGGTTTAGAGACTTAATCACTTTATGAAAGATAATAAAGTATCGAGCTGAAGATTAAACTTAAGGGTGAGATTAATCTAATCAAGATAATGACTAAAATGTCATTGGGTTTGTGAGTCAGATTTTGAGTGGCAGTGACTCAGAACCTATGGCCATGAGTTCCATAGTTGGATCATGTTGGGTCTGAAGGCAAATAAGGGTAAGCTACAATACTTCGGCATGAGGTGTGAGTGGGTTGCCACATGAGCATATTCCCACGGCCATAGAGGGCCTTTGTTCCACGCGGCTGGAAGGGGTAGTGATTATCCTGAGTGCAGTTGGGACCACTTAGCTCCGACATTGGAAACCATGTGTCATGGCTATGATGATCGTATGTGGAGTAGCTATTCTAGTGCAGTGGTATTGGTGAGATTTGATTGGAACTATCTGTCATTTGTTGGACTATGTCTGTTTTGCATCTTCCCTATGGTGGAAGCTCTGCCTGTCTGTTTTCATATGGATCAGCTATTGCAGTGCAGAGAGATTGATGAGGTGTGATTGGTACTGTCTATTTGGGATAAAGATGTAATTATTAAAGTTGAAATTGGGAAGTAATAAAAGACTTGCTTGAAAGATTAATAAAAGATTCAAGTGGAATCCTGTAATAGGCTGCATAAGATGTTAATACAACTATTGACTGTTGATTTTCTTATGCTGATGATTGTGTTACGATATCCCACTGAGTATTTTTATACTCAGCATCCACTCGTAATGCAGGTTCTTTAGTAGAAGACTGTTTTCACGTAGCACCTGGTGGTAGACGATCGAGGGTGAGGATGACTTGACAGCTTCTAAGTAAGCATCGGTCTCCTTTATCTTCAAGTGTATTTTGAGATGGATGACGGACTTGTACATGAAGGACTTGCATGAGTTTAATCGACTTTGCATCGTAATAGTTATCTTTAAAGATATTTGTGAACCCCAGTTATCACGGCCTAGATGCTTAGTCGAAAATTTTTCAGCTCATGATTTATCGCATAGAGGAGTAATCCTCTGGTTTTCCGCTACGACTCTGTTTTAAAAATGGTTTTAAAAACCCGGGCCGTGACAATGTGCCTAGCATATCTGCTTAAATTATGTGCACAGTAGAGAATATGGAGGGAGGAAGGATGCATTGGGCTAGGTGTGGTTCAAGTTCGGCAAACCCAATCAATCCTTCTATCCACTGAAGCCTGCCTGCATTTGAAAAATATGGGCCCAACAATACATGGTTGTCTTTGGGCCTCGTGACCCAAAAACATAACTAATTTTTTTGTACTAGCCATAGAGTTCAATAAATTAACTCATTTTCAAAGGCAGAAAGGCTTGATTGGAAGGAAGGAGTAGGAGTCTAGGACTGCTTGCAGAAGTGTGGTTCTTTTTTGAAATCGTAATTAGCTGAAGGAGTGTCATTTCCTAGAAGATGAATACTTAGGCTTGTTCTATTCCTATGTCGGTTCCGTTTTTATCTTCTTCAATTAATCACTGGCAACATCACACAGTTATCCTTGCACCACAAAATAACAGTTGGTGTGATTGCTGGTGAAATGCAATTAAAATTATAAATCTAGAATCAGGCCATTTTTAGTAGAATAATGATGATGTCTCATATATGTCTCTCCTATCATGTTTAGTCAAAGAATCAATCTAGAACAAAGAATTCTATATCGGATATCGGTAAAATATCGATCGGCTTAAGAGACAAAATATCGAAGATATTTGTAAAAAATATCGGTGATCGAAAACTAGTTTTTACTATATATTTTCACAATGTGACCCTTCAAATGAGTGACACTAATGTTTTACAGTAAAAATAAGCATTCTTATATAAATATATTTCTATAAAAATTTTAGCAACATCTCCCCTGTATTTTCAATCATATGTGCAAACCCCACAATATACTGTGAATATCCACATAACATAACCAACTAGCTTCAAAAAAATTAACTGCTTGCTGAAGTCTTACACTAGGTACTGGCAGAAAAAAGAAATATAATGTCTAAAACAGCAGTTAAACCCCACAATATACTGTCAACAAGCAAGTTAAATAGTTGAACATCCAACAGAATTAGCTTGATCCAAAGAATGAGGAAACATCCGGATAAGTTGCTTACCAGGTTTAAGATCGCGATGGAAATAGCCATGCTGGTGCATATAAGCAAGCGCTCGAAACACTTGGAAGCACCAATTTCTTATTTCCTTTTCAGTAAACTGATTCAGTCTACCTTTCATAAGCTGATAGAGATTACAATTCTGGAAGTAGTAATCCAATATGCTTAAAACTGTATAATTTAACTAATGTAAACAAGTCACAAAGAAATTAAAAATATCCCACTATACTCACCATGTACTCACACAAAATAAATAAAATTGTGCTCTCTAATGACCACCTTCAGCTTCACAATATTGGGATGATTCATCTTATGCAATGACTGCAGGGTTCAGAACACGCAAGTAATGTGAGAAGAAAAATTACCCCACAAGCAAAGTGGAAGAAAGAATATACCTTCACTTCCCTGAGATTCATGCACTCCTCCTAGGAATAGTACTGAGATCTATCAACTTGGATCATCTTATAATCAACACTCGAAAGAAAAACACATGGTTTTGTTTACTAGTGTTGTCCTTAAATCACAATACCACATCTGCTGGTCAGCTCACCTTATATTCCATCTCTAACATCATATAAAATTCCACTGCAACATTTTAAGCCTTAAATAAACAGAAGACCATTTCCAAGATCAATGCAAGATTACTTGAATCTCAGCTAAGCACTAAAATTTGATTGAGTGATCTTCTTCACAACAGCTACTTTTTTTGAGCTCAACATATAAAACATTTCAACAACATGCAGCCCTCTAGAGAAGCATCAGCTAATCAGTAAAGTACTGAAAGGGAGAATTAAGACCCATAGAGTTTGCAGAGCAACTAAAATGATATGCAGTAACCAACCAAAAAGATCATCCCCCTCTCAACTAGTAGAACTTGTTGGGCTTGTTTTTGTAATAAAACATAAAGTGGCCTAACTATCTCAATTGACACTGATTTAGGCTTTTAGAACTGCCTGGGTAATGGGCCTGAGTCAGAATACCCATTAAGTTGTGGTTTTAAGTGGAAAATCTGAACCATTGGATGACCTATGGATGGACAGTCAGGATTCTAGGGTTCTTAACAGTGGTGTCCTGGTTTAGTTATAAATACACTATTAGCCATCATAATATGGTGTGTTAAGTGAGATTACTCTCAGCCAAGTTCTAAACCAGAAACTCATTGTTGGTTCTCAAGAAGATCAGCAGGAAGACTCCTTTGAAGGTTCTAATAGCTACAGGTATACCTAAGTCTTTTGCATTAAATTCTATCAATTGGTATCGAGCTAGACCGGAGCAGACGTGTCGGACAGCCGTCGGACTGTAGGCCGGAGCAGACGGACCGGCCAGAGCCGCCGTTGCCAGGTGTTGGGCTCTGGCCAGTGTAGCGGCGGCACCGGATTCGTTCCCACAATTCGGCAGCGGATAAAAAAAAATAAAAAAATTACAGTTATAATTGCATGTATGTTTTGGATGTGTTTTAATTATCATGACTAAGGCTTTATTAATGATATGGGCCAGCCAGAGGATTATATTGGAATCATATGTTTTATCAAAAAAAATTTAAATTGTTGAGTGCACCACTTATGTAACTTTGAGAGAAAAAATGTACATTATACCTATTGTAAGCGACACCAGAATTTAAGGACCACGTCTGGAGGCGGATACAGTCATGAAGAATTAATGTATATTTTTTCTATTACAGGAGCTTATAGCTTCCACCTTGTACAACTTTTTTTAAATGGACTGTATAAGGACTTTGGACTATATTTTTTCATTATGGTGTGTGGTGACGGAACCTCTGGCCCAGTCCCAAAGGCCTGATGACAAAATTGGCATTCATGCCTTAGTCAATTTTGTATATGGACATTGTTATGATTGTTTGATAATTAATTGCATTCATTTTGTTATTTGAAAAAGGTGAATAGCACAAATTCAGTTCCCACGTCCGTTGAGATGATTTAGGAATGGCCAAAGTATCCTGAGTTATTTGTCAACTTGTGAATCATATAGAATGCTACTATGGGGTGCATAGATTCACATACATAAATATATTGTGCTATCATCAAATTTTGATTATGTGACAAAGACTGTCATCCAGCCCCAAAGTGAGGTGATAGTTAGCGTTACATAATTAGGATGGGGTGGAGAATTATATATTTTAACATGGGTGAATCCCTATGCCCAAAGGTGGGGGTTTTTTTCCTATAATGTTTTTAGTATAACCCACTAGCCTTATCATGAGACAAAATTAACTTTTGTTTCTATACGGCTTAGTAAATTTGATGCAAATTGCAACCTTTGCCCAAAGGGAGGTTTACAATTTTACTACATGATTTTAGCATTGGCTATTTTCATACTTATGTTATTGTTTATTGCCCACTTAAATGTTTGCATGCATTTATTCTTTTATTACAGCTTATCCGTCTTTTATTTCTGACCATAATCAGCATCTTCCGTTATTGTGGGGGACAATTTTAAGGATTGGCAGGAAAAGATACTTTTACTATTATGGTGCATGGACTTGGATTTGGTGTTTCGTATGGATGTACCCACCACTCCTACGGAAAAAAGTATGCCAAGTGAGGTAGCATCTTTTGAAAAGTAGGAGTGGTCTAACCGCTTAAGCATGATGCTCATGAGGTCTCACATAAATCAAAGCATTCGGAGATCCATCCCAGAATGCGCTATAGCCCAAGAACTTTTGAAAGCTATTGAAGCTCAATTCAAAAGTTCTGATAAAGCCTTGGCCAGCACCTTAATCTCCAAGTTGTCATCCATGAGGTTAACAGATGACAAAGGGGTGAGAGAGCATATCATGCAGATGCATGATATTGCTAATCAGTTGAACAACATAAAAATAAAGATTGATGACACTTTTTTGGTCCACTTTATTCTGAACTCCCTGCTTGTACAATATGGGCTGATATATGCAAAATATACACATTTTTATATGCCTTTCTACCTATTTGTTAGTTGTATTTTTAGTTAAAATAATGATAATTAATGTTTATCTGTGTTAAGTGAGTAATTAGGAGATTAATAAACAAATGTGCTTAATTGATTAATTTAGATGTGTTAATTGAGTTTAATGGATTTATAATTTATGATGCGTCTAAATTATATTTAACTATATTTATGTAGGTTGTAAAAGTCCTAAATCGCCAAAGAGAATGCACGTCAAATGGGTTCTGTGCCGAGATCGGAGATTGGACGCGCGAGATCGATACGACGGGTTTTAAGGAAGAAAAAGAAAAAAAAAGAAAAAGAGAATTGAACCGACCGGTTCTGGTCTGGTCCGGAAAAATAAATAAAAAAAAAAGAAAGCGACCCGAGCCCGATGGCTCGGGCGCTGGGCGCCTGGAACAGAACAGAGTATGCTCTGTTCGAGCGGAGGGAGACGTCGGCGAGAGGAAATTCCGGCGGCCATGGCGGTGGGTCATGCTTCCGGCCACTCGGCGGCGACGGCAAGATGACGGTGAGGCTGAGGCCGAGACCGGGCAAGAGGAAGCTACGATGGCTCGGGCATACCCAAAACAGAGAGTTCGAGCTCTCTGCCCGGATGCTCTGCTCAGGCGAGAATGGCGGCAACTCCGGCGCTGATGGGTCTCGATTGCGGCGAGGTATCGACGGCAATGATAGGGCCATGGTCCTAAGACGACGGTGAGGGGCTCGATCTAACAGAAGCTAGCTCGATTGGGGGAAACCGTTTCGTTTTTGCTTGGAAGGTTCAGAAATGGAAAGCTCGGGCTTGTGCTGAGAATGGAATGTCTCTGACTTGGCCGGCTCCAGGAAGGAAAATTGCTGTTCCGAAGGAGTGGCGCTCGTCTATAAGAGATCAAAGAGAAGCGGCTGTTTGGAAAAAAGAAGACTCGTTTTTTTTGCTGCTCTGTTTTGGGTGTTCGTGCTGTTGGTGGGTGGTGGCTGTGTCTGGGGACGGCGTTGCTGCTCGAGAGGGAGGCGGCTCTGTGCTGAAGGCCGGCTGGGGATTGTTCGTGCTCGAACGGAGAAGAGGGGTTCTGTATCTTGCTCGTGGGTGGTGGCGGCCGTGCTGTGCAAAGGGAGAGTCCGCCGGTTGCTCGAGAAGGAGAGTTGTTCGTGCTGAGGGGAACGGTTGTGGCGGCTGGGTTGAGGGGGAGGAACTGTGGAGAGCGTGGCTGATCTGTCGAGAGAGGCCGGCTGGGGATTGTTCGTGCTCGACCGGAGAGGAGGAGGAGAACTGTTCCGGTGGTTCTGTGTTGTGCTGTGCAGACGGGGGACGGCTTTGTTGGGTGGAGGTTCTGTCGGTTCTGAAGGAGGTTCTGGGCAGCTGTGGTTTCTGGATTACTGCTACACAAAGAGAAGGACTGTTCAAAGTAGACTTTGTCGAGAGGCAGAGAAGGGATAGAGGAATTGTTGTGGGTTCATGGATCCGACTAAAGAAGTTGCTTTTGCTCGAGAGAGAACAAAGTAAAAGTGTTACTTGCTCGAGAGAGGGGTAGCATAACGGAGGTTTTGGGAAAGCTTTGATTCGGCTGGAATTGGGGACTATTCTACTCTGTTCGAGAGAAAGAGTAGAACGGTTGAGGCATGCAATCGAGAGATTGTTGCTGAAGGTGGAGGAAAGAGGAAAGCAGAACAGAGAAGCAAGACAAACTGAAAGCAGAACACAGGATTTTTCCTTATTAATTTATCTTTTGTTTAGTTAATTTCTGTGTTTTTAGTTTAGCTGAACAATTGATTGCTTAAAAAGAAAATAAAAATTAGAATTTTACATTTCATTATTACTTGCTACATACTCTAGAGTTAGGTTGAATATCTTACTAAGTCTCTGAGGGATCGACCTCGTAGCCACTATTCTGCATTAAATTCGTGCGCTTGCGAGTATCATATTAAAATTTACATCATGGGCCATTCAAGATCTCTTATAACACACATAATGTAGCGACCGTAAATTATTAAGGTAAAGTTTTCCTTGCTAAATAGGATTAAATTTGAATTCGGGAAATTTCATTAAAAATCAAAAATTTGAAGTTTTCCGTCAGAACCGATCGAACGGCTTCGATCGGTAGACGATCGACCGGCTTCGTAAGGCATCGATCGCGAGACGATCGATCGTGTTATACGTATGATCAAACCCAAGAGAAGGTTGACAAATTGTAATATATACTCGGTAAGTCCGAGGTCGAACCACAGGGAATGATATAGGATTATTCTATTCTAACTAATTTAAACACTACTTAGCTTAGCAAATTAAGATTCTTATCAGGAAATTATGCAGAGAAGTTATAATTCAATTAACTACTAAAATGATGATTAACAATTCAATTAAAACTAACTAAAGACAGGCAAAGATAATCGATGAGAGATATCAAAGCTTCAAGGATCAATTATTTAATTAATATTCTACGTCTATTCAATTACTCAATTAGAATCAAATAATGATTTGACCTAATCGGATGATATTTCATTCACATTCATCATATCCATTAACATAAAAATATTGATCGAATATTTATCATTAACAAGCTCAGTCTACTAATCACAGGGAATTATAAGCATTCGCCGTACCTTACGTTAACGACAAATCAAATAATTATATAGATTGTGACTTTATCAAAACATCGCATTCAATCAAATAAGCATTAAACACTTTTTCATAGACGTAAGAATACTAATCAAATAACGTCACCTCTAGCTTTGACAAAAGATTTAGCTATTCATATTCAAGAGAAAAATCAGATTTAGAATTGAAATAAATTGCATTGGAAAACACTATTGCAGAATACTATTCACGGGTTACTGTAGCAAATTCACTGTAGCAGCACTGTTCATCGTCTCCTTCATATGCCCGGTTACTGTAGCAGTTGCAGAAACACTGTTCACCGAAGCCAAAAACCTGACTTTTTCCTCTCTTCTCCTTCTCCCTTCGATTCCTCTTCTGTTCCTCTAATTCCCGACTGAAATCACAGCAAGGAACACGACTCAAATCAGCCGCAAAAGCTCTGTTTCGTCCCTCTGTTCGTCCTCTGTTTCGTCAAAAACAGAGTCCACCAGACAGTCCAAAATCGCCCCCCCAAAACCAGTCGAAAACAGTCCCTTCAATTGCCAGCCTTCCTCCTGTTTTTATAGCAATTCCCGAGCCCCAATTGAGGCCAGCAATTCGTCCTAAACCCAGAGAGTTTCCATATAGATTTCATTCACATTTGTAAAGAAAATCCGATCTTTCGTTTCTCTGTTTTCTCGATTTGCCCAAGTCGACCTTCCAAATCCAACACTTACCGTTTGGCTCCTCCTCGCGCCATCGTGGCCGCCTCTAACTACTCTACAGCGCCGCCACGATCACCGCCTTCACGATTACCGCCGCTGTTACTGCGGCCGGCCAACTCAAATGCTCTGTTCTTCTCCTTGCCGCAAGCTCAGGTCGCTGTCCCTTGTCGAAGCCGTCGTTTCGATCGCCTTGCCATCTCGAGTCCAGAGTCGCCGTCAAGCAATTTCCGCCTTGGCCACCGCCCAGCTCCGGTCGCCGTCATCCTCTTTCACCCCGGCCGGCGCTCGAGCAGAAACTCGAGCGCCCTGTTTTCGTTCTGGAACACCCGAGCCCGATGGCTCGGGTCAGTTCTTTCTCTTTTTTTTTATTTTCTAAACCGGCCCAAATCAGCCCATCCAGTTTTCATTCCCTTTTCTTTTTCTTTACTAAAACCCGCCGTAACGATCTTAGCCGCCAATTCAAATCTGAACGTCTGTATTTAAATTTCGCGCTCGTCTTCTTTAAAGTAGCTCATCAATGGTTCAGATTCTTCAATACACGTCATATCAGCTCATGGGTCACTTTGGCATTTCAAAACACGTCTAATGCGCACATCTGCTAGTGATATGCAATATGCAATTTCAAACCTACAAAAACAAAACCAAACTAAAATTAGACGCATAATAAAAATATGATTCATTAAATTCTTTAATGCATCCAAAATAGTTAATTAGAGTAAATTAATTGTTAAACCCCTAATTACTACCCTAATCACAAATAACCCGATTTATTCATGTTTTATCACAAAAACTACACTAGCATATAGGTAAATAAGGCATATAAATGTGTATATTTTATGCTTATCAACGTACCGATCGATCGCCAGTGAAATTGCGATTCCCGAGGCAATTCCGTTGGGAAACGTTTTGGACTGACTTTGGGGGATTTCTTTGGGACGTATCTTGCCTGTTTTACCTGTCTAAGGGGTTCTAAACTCAGTAGTTTGGGTTGTAGTCAAAACCCTAATTGTTATCTTTTTGGAAATCCTTTTAATGGGAGATTTAAATTGCCTAAAATTATAGTAAATTTGGGCTGAACGTGGGGCACTCTTTTGGGAGGTTGAATGGGCCTCTCTTGTGCTTATAGTTGGCCCAAGAAGAGTCCTTAAAAGTTTTGCTTCTACTTAGTAAGTTACCTAAGTAAATTGGTAACTACTTAAGAGGAGATAAGATCCTATCTTAATTGCAATCAAATCAGAATATTTTGTGGTTAGTGGATATCTCAATCTGGAGATTTGGATGGGCTGGGTTTGATTTTGGCCCTTGGATGAAGTGGAGACGGACGGTGGAGATTTGGGAGAAAAATCTATATAAACCCTAGGAAAAAGGGGCGCCCATCCCTTTGGGAACCGGCAGCCCTCTTTTCCTTTTTCTTTGGTGATTTCTTCTCTCCCATTTCGTTCTCCCCCTTCTCTCCTAACCCTCAGTAAGCCTCTTCAAGTAGAGTGTGCTTTGGTGGTGGTTCGGTTCGTGTGGAGATCGCAAAGAAGCGGGTTTCGTTTCAAACCGGTTCACGTGCAGATTAGTACCGGTTCTTTTGTAAGATGCTCTTTTTCTCACAGCATATTTGCATGAAAGTTTTGATCTTTATGTTGAGTACCGCGTGCTGATGATGTGTGACAAGTTTGACTTATTTTCGTTCGGGATTAATTGTCCTAATTGCTGATATCTATTCAATTGTTGCATACCGATCTAATTGTTGTTGTGATTCTCTTATACACTATTCGATCAAGACATCCCTGAGGTATACCATTCTTTTGCTACACTTTTGATCACATGTTTGCTGTCTATATCTACTGGTAGTACCATGTTTCGGGTGGTTTAAGTTCTGGTTTTGAAAAGTTGTCATCTTTTGTGAAATACATCAACCGATGTCATGTTCTTGCATGCTTTGACCTAATCAATCTAACTTGTGTCTAATCCATGTGTTTCTCATCCGAAAGCAGCAATATTTCAGACTTGAATCCTCTGGTTTGTGGCGTCCTTTTGTGTCAAAAGTTGTACTTTGTGTTGTGGTTCGATGTCCGAATAAAGTTGTCCACTTTAGGTAGTATATGCCTTAATTGATATGATATATGAGTAATACGATTATCTAGAAGAGACTAAAGGATGTATTGATAAGAGAAAGTGTAAATCCTTGATGGAGCATTGCTCGTGGACCTTAAGACCTCTCTAATGGATCTGACCAAGAGCCGAGGTGTCCTGGAATAGTTGTCCAATTCGCGGGTTAATGTGCCATTAAGGGGCTGTTTGGGAGGCCATTTCCCACTTCATTTCCCACCATTTCCCATCATTTCCCACTAAAAAGTGTTTGGGAGGCCATTTTCATTTTCATTTACATTTAGTAGGTGAATGATCATAATGGTCATTTTCATTCTCTAGGTGAATGTCCTCACGAGGACATTCACTTGTCAAATGGATTTTTAAATGGGAATCTTGTGACAAATGACCATAAATACCCTTCTATCATTTATGTCTTCCTTTTGAATCCCCAAAACCCATGCTTACATCATCAAATGAAAATGAAAATTTTTTCCTTTCCTACTCTCTTCAAATGGCCTCCCAAACAGCCCCTAAGACTAATTGGTAAAATAGTTTTTAAAAGAGACTTGTAGGCTGATTAATATACATTTAATGGTCTGACCAGAAGCTAATAAAGGCCTATTATGATGTGGTGTTGAGTCTAAAAGACTTGGGTTAAGGTTAGGATTAGTGAAAACAAGTGAAAATTGAGGGATTACTAAATATAGTGCTCTCGGCCAGGATGTATCCTGCACCAACAGACTGCACTCTAAAATCCATAACTAATTGTATAAAATTCGGAAAATTATTCCGTAAATTGGGTAATGACCTGCGGACATAGGGCTGTCTGCCATAAAAATTTCATAGACTTTTAAGTTCTGTGTAAGTCGGGATAAATCCGGGAATGGGGCTGTTGTGTCTATAACAGTGACCTTTCTCGGTTATAAATAAAACGCTACGCTAAGACCATGTATATCTATGATATAACATAAGGAGGGTACTTATGATAGTATCATGAATGCAGTATTGTCTTTATGCCAAGCATTATGTTCGTCAATGTTCTCCTCGTGGTGCCTAACATCGCGTATCTTCTATCATTGAAACCCTAATGACAGGTTAGAGTTATCCTTTTCTATTCTACCAGCAGTAACCTTTTGAGTCACCTTAAGAGTCGTGAGGACCAGGGATGGCCTTGATTGAAGTAGTGTATGGTGATGACATTGGAAGAGTCTATACCGAAGAGTTCAGTTTCGAGTCAACCCGTGCTTGGGCACATACCTGCTATTGGTTAACCTCATGAGAGTCTGTCACTGTTAAATGCTGAGAATTTCATTGAACTCCTCTGAGAGTCTTATTGACAAAGATTATGAATTCATGAGAACACCATGTTGTGTAGATAGATCCAGTTCCATGTAAACTGCTTCTCCGCCAAGAGTCTTGTTGATACTCTTAGGTTGGATCATAGTATGCTCACGAGCCATAGCTAGACCCAAAGTGGTCTCCGATGATTATGAACCTCTGTAGTTTAGCCAATGACGGCAACGCGTGCGCTTTAGATTGTTAGACATTACGGAAGGTCTGCAATCTCCGCCCATTGTGCCCGTAAGCACCGATGGGGCCAGCATCCCTAGACGCTTGGCCGGGTTCCTACGTAGAACCTCTAGGATGTTCTGGTATTGAAGTCCATAGAGGAAGTGGACTGATCAGAGAGCAGAAATTGACATTTTCGACACATTGGTTGTCCCGATCAGATATTTTGCCTATCTCCTTACTCGTTGGAAGTCTGGAGTCATATTGTTTACATTGATTCATTTTACCCTGATCAGTGAGAGTTGTCAGGTGTTGTAATTTTCCAGGTAAGTAAATCCTATGTTCATTTTGTCCTGAGTCATTGGACCTGATTATTATTGAGTTACCTTATTGCCTTTATTTTCTGTGAGTTTTTCTGGCATCCTACTGAGTATTTCCTCTGGAATACTCACGCATCTTCTGATGCAGGGCGTAGAGCTGAAGAGGCGTGATCATCGTCCTTTTGGACGTGGAGGTTGGTGCGCGTAGTAGTCGTGAAGGCTTGTTTGCGTAGAATTTACTTTGCTATTTGTTGGATGTTTATCTTTTTCTGGATAGTTGTGACCTGCGTGTCACTCAGTTATTATTTTGCTTTCGTGAGAATACTTGGCACTTAGTAAGTCAGTAATTTCGTTTAGTTATTTCAATTTTATTGAACGGTTGTTTACGTCATCATGTTCCTGCTATTCCCTTTTATGTTTATGGGATTTGTGGCGATGAATCGAGTATTCGGTCCGTCCCAGGTTTTCCACCCTTGCAACCGTTATTGGATTATCGCTTCCGCGCATATCGGGGTCTTGGAAATTTGGGGCGTGACAGCTTGGTATCGGAGCCCGGGATGACCTAAATAATTGTTCTAAGATTTGAAATAACTTTGGGTTCTAGAGTGTGAAACCCTAAAATGAGATTTGAAGCCTAATTGTACTTAAGGGCTAATAAGACCTTTTCCTTAGGAAATGGTGTTAACGCGTAGCGGACGATTATACGAGAAGGACCAACAGGAAGCAGCACGTTTGTGGCTGGACGAGTGGAAACTTCAGAACATAGGGAGTGGAACTGAGGAAGAGCCTTACCTGATCGACGTAGAGGAAGAACCGGATATGATGGATTTCGAGGAAGACCCGGAAGAAGATCCGGAGGAAGATCCCGAGGAAGATCCGGAAGAGGACCCGGAGGAGGACCCTGAAGAGGAGCATGTGGTCGTGATCAACCAAGAGTTCCTGACAGTCTTAAATCATCCAGTTTACGTTCGAGCAAGGGATGACCCAGACCTCTTTTATACCCTTTATCTCAGGTTTAAATCCTTAGGGTATAGGTGGCCTCACATGACTGAGTGGGAAATCGATTGGTATGCGGACCACTTGGTGTTTGCACTGATGCACGTGTCCCTAGCTATTCTAGACGAGTACCTCTGAGATGTGGTGTTCAGGGACTCGATTAGGAAGCTCTTTGATTTGAGTAGGAATTTTAATAACCCTGCTTTCTTATCAGGGATTTAGGTGTAATTGCTTTTTCAAAATTAAATAAAAGACTCCGTTTTAATTTTGTCAGTAGTGTGTTCTTTGTGTTGCTGGTGTTTGTTGTTTGTGTGACTGTTTGTTTGCTGCGCTAGGAGTCTTGGACTGAAGGAAGAATTAAAATGAAGCATTGTGTCAAATTCTAATTCTCCTTCTTTCCTTGACTGTAGATTTTTGGAGATGGCAACGACGGGAGCTCGCGGCAGATGATCTGGTACTGGACCCAACTCTCAGCAGGAGTAGGCATCGAGCCAAAACCTGTCTGACGTGGTGCGCGAGTTAGCCAGGGAGTTAAGGAATGACCGTGGATCTAGCAACACTCCAAACGTGAAACCGCCAACACTGGAGCGATTCAAGAGAGCTGGACCCGCATTCTCGGGCGATGACAACCCCGAGAAGGCAGAGCGATGGATTGTGGAAGTGGAACGTCTCTTCAAGGGGATGAAAGTTCCGACAGATGACAGAGTGGTCTTCGCGACTTATTTGTTTGTGGGAGAAGCTGTCTTCTGGTGGGAGTCAGCTGAACGAAACAACTTTGAGGCTGGACAAGACATCTCGTGGGATGAGTTTAAAGAGGTATTCAACAAGAAATACTTTCCTTCGCATGTGCAGTGCAGGAAGGAGAAAGAATTTCTGGAGCTGGTTCAGGGATCGATGTCTGTACTCCAGTACGAGACTAAATTCGAGCAACTGCAGCGATTTGCAACGGATGTTTGCCCTAACGATCTGGTGAAGGCAAGAAGGTTCGTGGATGGTTTACGCGATGGTTTAAGGGCAAAGATGCTAGTTTCACAGCCTGCAACTGTGGCAAAGGCGGTCGAACTTGCTTCGATTTTGGAAGATGACTACAAAAGGACCCAAGAGCGGAAAGGGAATGCCAGTAAGGGTCAGGATGGTACTGTCAAGCGATCCGGATTTAAGAGGTTCGGGAATGGTGGACGTTTTAACAATCGGCCAGCCAAACAGCAGAGACAGCAACAACCTCCGCAAAACCGCGGAAATGGACA
The DNA here is from genome assembly GCA_039654745.1 of Houttuynia cordata. Classification (NCBI taxonomy): domain Eukaryota; kingdom Viridiplantae; phylum Streptophyta; class Magnoliopsida; order Piperales; family Saururaceae; genus Houttuynia; species Houttuynia cordata. Next base: position 18,157,955 of record CM077508.1, on the reverse strand, counting down.
GAATCAGGCGATGGTACCTTACCGTCCGCCTCAGCGTGGGAATGGTCCGGAAACAGGAGGCAAATGCAGATTTTGTGGGCAGCAGTCTCATGCGGGGAAGCCATGCCCGAAAGACACTCGGAGATGTTATAGTTGCAATGAAGTCGGACATATTTCTCCTCATTGCCCCAACCGCAACGCAAAGACAGGAGGGGAGACTAGCAAGAAGGGCCAAGCTAGAGTCTTCGCCTTGACCTCTGCGGAAGAGGCTCACGCTTCTGACGACGTGATTGAAGGTACTCTCCTTGTTTTGGATAGTTTGGCTAGGGTTTTGATTGACCCTGGATCTTCGAGATCTGTGATGTTTGCTGAGAGTCTAGAACGGCAACCTTCTAGACTGGAGTATAATCTTTCTATTTCTACTCCTGTCGGAGACTCAGTCGTGGCTACTGAGTATCTGAAGGAATCCTCTGTTATGATTGATGGTGTGATGTTGCCTGCTGATTTGGTAGTGCTTGCAATGGTTGATTTTGATGTTATCCTTGGTATGGACTGGTTAGCTAAGTTTGGTGCTACAGTTGACTGTAGTAAGAAGAGAGTTCATTTTAGAATTCCAGGGAAGAGAGAACTTTTGTTCCAGGGTATTCGAGTAAGAAAAGATAATCGTATCATTTCAGCTATAAAAGTTCAGAAACTAGTAGCTAAAGGTTGTAAAGCCTTTTTAGCGACTGTGCTATCAGTCAAGAAATCTATCCCTAATATAGAGGAAATTGAGGTAGTAAGCGAGTTTACCGATGTTTTTCCGGAGGAGTTGCCTGGTTTGCCACCAAAGCGGGATGTTGACTTCACGATAGACCTGATACCGGGAACTGCACCAATATCGAAGGCACCGTATCGGATGGCACCTGCCGAATTGAAAGAGTTGAAGGAACAACTCCAGGAGTTACTGGATAAACGGTTGATTCGTCCGAGTGTGTCTCCCTGGGGAGCACCAGTTCTGTTCGTAAAGAAGATAGATGGATCCATGCGATTATGCATTGATTACAGAATGCTAAACCAAGTGACCATAAAGAACAAGTATCCGCTACCGAGGATCGATGATTTATTTGATCAGCTGCAGTCAGCGAAAGTTTTCTCGAGGATCGATTTGCGGTCGGGATACCATCAATTGAGAATCAAGGAGGAGGACATCTCTAAAACAGCTTTCAGAACCCGCTACGGACACTACGAGTTCCTAGTGATGCCGTTTGGTCTGACAAATGCCCCTGCAGCATTCATGGATATGATGAATAGAATCTTCAAAGCATTGTTAGATCAGTTTGTGATCGTGTTTGTGGATGACATATTAGTCTACTCCGCAAGTCAGGAAGAACACAGAGAGCACTTGGGTCAAATGTTACAAATTCTGCGAGAGAATCAGTTATATGCTAAATTTAGCAAGTGTGAATTCTGGTTGGATAAGGTTATTTCAGTCTAAGGAAACCCAATGATGGGGAGTACAACATCTATTCTGGAAATAAGATGTGTTCGAAGGTTGAAGGTGTGGGGACATATAGACTTGTTCTCCATACAGGATACACCTTAGATTTAGAAAGAGTTTTCTATATTCCAAGTTTTTCTAAAAACTTAGTTTCTATATCAACACTAGTACCTCATGACTTTAATTTTTAGTTTATGAATTCCTCATTTCTGATTCTTAAAGATTCAGTCACCATTAGTTCTGGTTCTTTAATTGATGGACTATATAGACTCTCTTTGCATGTTTCTTTGAATAATATATGATGTATGTGCAAGGAAGTGTTATTAAAAAGAACTCCTCTATGTTATGGCACAGGCGCTTGAGGCATATCTCCATTGACCTCTTAAAGCGATTAGTAAAAGAATGAGTTTTAAAAACTCTTGACTTTACTGATCTTGAGACATGTATAGACTGCATAAAGGGAAAGCAGACTAACAAGTCTTCTAAGGGTGCCAAGAGGCATGATGAGAAATTAGGCACTATACACACTAATATCTGTGGACCGTCTAGTACTCCCTATCTGAATGCTCAAAGGTATTTCATTACCTTTATAGATGATCATACACGATACATGTATCTTTATCTCTTAAATGAAAAGTCTAAAGCATTTGATGCTTTCAAGACTTACAAGGTAGAGGTAGAGAAACAATCTTGATTAAGTATCAAATTTATTCGATCAGACAGAGGAGGGGAATACTATGGCATGTACACATAGAGTGGACAAAAACCTAGACCATTTGCGCAGTTCCTGAAGGAACATGGTATTGTTGCACAATACACAGTACCAGGCACACTACAACAAAATAGTGTTGCTGAAAGAAGGAATCGCACTTTGATGGATATGGTGATGAGTATGATTAGTAACTTCTCTCTTCCTCTCAATATGTGGAGTGAAGCCTTAAAGACAGCCATGTACATTTTAAATCGAGTTCCATCTAAAGATGTTCCTAAAACACCCTTTGAGCTATAGAATAGATGGAAACCTAGTTTAGATCATGTGCACATTTTGGGTTGTCCTGTTGAGGTTAGGGTGTATAATCCACTTGAGAAGAAGCTTGACCCTAAGACTGTCAGTGGTTTTTTCATTGGCTATGCAGAAAGGTCTAAGGGTTATAGGTTTTATTGTCCATCTCACACCCCTACAGTAGTCGAAGCACCGAATGCATGTTTTCTTGAGTATGGCAACTCCAGTGGGAGTATTTCTCCACAACACATTGTGTTTGAGGAAATACGGGTTCCAGTTATTATACCCACATTTGGTGGAAGATCAGATGTTGTATCTGTAACACCCGAAAATTTATGAAGTATATTAAAACTGAAATTTGAACCTCTTAATGTTTGATTTGGTTGTGTTTTACCTTACAGGAATTAAAGTTGGTGAGAAGAGCTTTCCAACGCCACCAATTATGCGCGATTTGGAGTTTGGAGTTAAAAAATATGAGAAATTGAATTTTGATTGAACGTAGCTGCGATCGATCGCTATAAGAAATGATTGATCGGCAAGTTGAACCGATCGACACCTTATCAAAATGATCGATCATAGTTATTATGATTTTTTATTGTTTTGTTTCGCGTAAAGTGATCAATCGGCAATAATTGCGATCAATTGACTGTAATGCGGTAGTGTAGAACAACGCATACGACGATCGATCGCCGTATAGCTGATCGATCACCGGTTGCAGTTTTGCGATTTCTAGCTTATCTTTGGGGTGGATTTGCTTGGGAAAGATACCAAATCCCAATTGGACTTGATTTGCACATCTCTAGAAGGATCTTAAAGCCTTCCCATTAGTTGGAAGTGTCCATGATTTAGAAAATTAGTTTAAGGATGGATTCTCCCCCAACTCTGTATAAACCATAGATAGTTGGCTTGTCCTAGCCCTAGAACGTCCAGAGACCTTTCCCCTTCTCCTTCCCATGTTCACCCACCTTCTTTAAGGCTTCTTCTTGTTGGGTTTACAAGAGCTTGGAGCGGGAGCTTTGGAGGAAGCGGAGGAGACGAACAACGCATAGAAAGGCGGAATCTTCGGTAAATTAAGTAGGATGGTTTTTCCCATTTCCTCTCTTCTGATTATATGATATTGATAATTGTTTTGATTCAGTACCTTAGAGTATTGTTTGGATTCTTGTAAGATGAATTAATTGTGTCATTATTTCTATGCGTAGTGCATCATAATCATATGTGCATTCATGTTCCGTTACTAGATTAGAATTCGCACCTAAAGTCTAATGCTTTATTAATTTTCCAGAGATTAGAAGTTCTGATATTGCTTGGTTGATCATGATCCACGTTGAGTTTTATGCCTTAAGGTGTGTCTTGCATTAAAGGTCTTATTTGAGAGGTATTAATAGTTAAAACTATGTTATATGTAAAAGAACATAAGAAAGGAGTGAACTTTAGTAATTCCAGACCTTCCTAGGGTCTTTAATTGGTCTACGAGGGGAGTATATGTTCTTTTAATGATTTATTATCATCTATAATGTGATATTAAGTAAGATAATCAAGTTTAATTAAGAGTCTTATTCTCGGCCAGAACTGTTTCTGTGCTGCCAGTCGGTAGTAAATAATTCATAACTAATTCAAATAAAATCTAGAAAAATATAAAATCAGTGGGTTTAGAAATTAGACTCACGAGGGTATTATCAGTAAAAATTTCAGAGGTTAATCCTTATTGTACAGAGCACAGTAGCCGTCGGAAGAAGACTGTTGTGCAGGAGGTAGTGAGCTGAATCTGAGAGAAAATACTAAGTATACAAATAACATCATGAAATATGATATGATAATGTTTAACGTGTCAATACCAGTAAGTGTACTATATACTTATGAAATATCACAGTAAGAATTGGGTTAGAAGTAATCTAATTATGAGGGATAGTTCCTTGAACAAGTGGTTCATAACTATCTATCTTAAAAGCATTGATGTCGGTTTGATATTCCACTTGGAATTCAAATCATCTAAGACTCTTTGGTTTTCTTATCTCTGATATTTGTATAAAGAATTCCTATCTAGGGCTGAGCATGAAAGGTATGTAATGATTGTATGTTACTCTTTCGGTGAGTTGTTATTATTCAAAGTGTTTTTGTTGTCTTGTTATTCTATGCTACTCCAATGAGTGAGTTATGTGTTGACCAAATACTTTGATACTTCTATCCATACTTCATGAGAGAGTCTATTCTGGTAAGAGATACCTTATGATTTTAGAGTGTTGTGACCTCTATTCCTTTGAGATATTACTCATATTGATTACATGATTGTTTCTTCCACTGGAGACCTTGCGAGACTCTCCCCATGGTGGATTCATAGTATGCTCAATTAAGCCATTGCTGGATCTTGCGAGGTCACTTATATTTATGAAATTGCGATTCCATACTGCCCGAAGGGAGGCACTGTATGTACGTTAGATTGTGGACATTACGGAAGGTCCTCAGTCTCCGCCCATCGTGTCCGTAAGCACTGGTGGAGCCAGCATCCTAGACGCATGGCAGGGTTCCAAAGAGAGGACTCCTAGGGTGGTTCTGGTATATTATTTTAGTCACTTGCGAGCAACCAGGTTAGCGAGCAGAAATTATAACTCCTTTCACTTTAGATGTCTGGAGCCTTTGATATGATGGTTATTCTCTCCTTACATATATGTTTGTTCGGAGCCTTATTGATGTTTTCCTATACTTGCGAGTTGGAATTGTTGTTGACTAACCTTGCAGGTGTATAGACCTCGGTTCAGTTTAGATGTTGTGGGATGTTCACAATCCTTTGTTTTAATTCAGTGGGTTTTTACATCCTACTGCGTGCTTCTATGAAATATTCATGCATCCTCTGATGCAGGCGCAAGTGACAATTGAGATCAGGAAGTGCAGTAGTGGAAAGGTGGATTGCAGGCGCCGTGAAGAGTTTCAAAGATTATTTAGTTATTTGCTTTGCTTTTATTGATGCTTATAATATTATTGACAATTGTGTGCCATAGACTTATAGGTTTATTTTATTTGACTTTCTTAAATGGATTATTGTTGAGGAAATTTATTTTATATTATTTATTGATGTCTGTTATTGTATTACACTAATTGCGGGCATAATCGGTTACACATCCTTTTGAGATGATTGTAATCGGTTGGGAAATCGACTGTTCGGTCGCGTGCCCCAGATCTCTACCTCGAATTGTATATGAATTGTTGGCTTCTGCACTCCGATCGAGGTATGGGATTTGGGGGCGTGACAGTATTGCCTATGGTGATTCCAAAACAGCCTATCCCCCCTCTACTATCCCCTCAGGATCAAGTTGATGAAGTTCCTATTTCACAACCCCCTCCGCCTGTTGATGAAATAAGACTTCGACGATCCTCAAGAGTAAGGAAACATGCACTCCCTTCTGACTATGTTGTATATCTCCAGGAGTTTGACGAGAATGTTTGACTCATTCAAGATCCTATTACATATTCACAGGCCATGTCTGGAAATAACTCTAGCAAATGGTATGATGCTATGTAGGAAGAGATGAAATCTATGGCTGATAATCAAGTCTGGGATCTAATACCATTACCGCAGGGTGCCAAGGCTCTTGGCTGCAAATGGGTCTATAAGACTAAATTAGATCCATCTGGTAACATTAACAGATATAAGGCCCGACTTGTAGCCAAAGGTTTTCTTCAGAAAGATGGTGTTGATTATAATAAAACCTTTTCTCCAGTTTCTATGAAGGATTCATTGAGAGTTATTTTGGCCCGTCTCACTCATTTTGACTTGGAATTACATCAAATGGATGTCAAGACGGCGTTCTTGAATGGGGATCTTGAGGAGGAGGTGTATATGACTCAGCCTGAAGGATTCACCTCAGATAAAGGAAGTCATCTGGTTTGTAGACTCAAGAAGTCAATATACAAACTGAAATATGCCTCTCGACAGTGGTATTTGAAGTTCAACAATGTTATTACTTTATTTGGTTTTAAGGAGAACATTGTTGATCAGTTCATATACCTTAAGGTTAGTGGGAGCCGTTACACATTTCTGGTCTTGTATGCTGATGACATTCTACTTGCAAGCAGTGACTTAGGTATGTTGCACGAGACTAAGCAGTTTCTTTCTCAGAACTTTGACATGAACGATTTAGGAGAGGCATCCTGTGTCATAGGGATTGAGATCTATCGTGATAGATCTAGAAGGATCCTTGAGTTGTCTCAACAGGCCTATATCAATAAAGTTCTAAAACGGTTTAACATGGAACACTGCTCACCTAGTGCCGCCGCCCCTATTGTGAAGGGTGACAAATTTGGCTTGTTCCAGTGTCCAAAGAATTTTATTGGAATTCGAAATCATAAAGGAAATTCCTTATACAATGGCAGTTGGTAGTATGATGTACTTGGAGGTCTGTACAAGACCTGATATTGCCTTTGCTATGGGAATGTTGGGTAGATACCAGCAAAATCTAGGGTTGGATCATTGGAGAGCTGCAAAGAAGATTATGAGGTATCTACAAGGAACGAAGGATTACATGCTTACATATAGACATTTAGATCATTTGGAACTAGTTGGATATACAGATGCAGACTTTGTTGGTTGTGTTGACTCAAAAAAGTCGACATCGGGTTATATTTTCCTTTTGGCAGGCGATGCTGTCTCTTGGAAAAGTATTAAGCAAACCCTTATAGCGTCGTTGACTATGGAGGCAGAGTTTGTTGCTTGTTATGAGGGCACATCACATGCTACTTGACTGATGAACTTTATCACATGACTTTCTATTATGGATTCCATATCTAGGCCATTAAAGATGTTCTGTGATAATAGTGCTGTTGTGTTCTTCACAAAGAACAACAAGAATTGAAGTCGGAGTAAGCACATCGACATCAAGTATCTTGTTGTTCAGGATCATGTTAAAGCAGGGACAGTTATTGAGCATATCGATACTGAGCTTATGGTTGCTGATCCAATGACTAAGGGCTTACCCCCTTCTCTGTTTAAGAGTCATGTGGATCGTATGGGTCTTATTAGCTCATCGTGCATTTGATTTTGCTTATGTACTTCTGGACTTTACTCATTTATCATAGTAGTTACAATTTCTTTTCTCGCGGTGTCTCATTTTTCAGTGCACTTAAAGTATGAGACAATATTTGCAAAATGAGTGGGAGCATGCACTCATAAATATATTTTGCCACATATAGCACTCAACCAGAATGAATTAGTTGCATTGTGATACAAGGAAGGGAATGTTCTCCTCTGAGGACATAACCGCCTTGATTCATGCGATCATGACATTTTGCACGAGTATGAAATTACCACATACAGTTCGAAGGGTATTTTGTATGCGCATACGAAAGTCATTTTTATTGTTTTCCATTACCCACTTGGTTAGTTTTATTGAGCCAAGTGGGAGATTTTATTCTTTCTATAGCTCAATTGAGAAGTTGTGCCAAATGAGAGAATGTTGGGCTTATTTTTGTAATAAAACATAAAGTGGCCCAACTATCTCAATTGACACTGATTTAGGCTTTTAGAACTGCCTGGGTAATGGGTTTGAGTCAGAATACCCATTAAGTTGTAGTTTTAAGTGGAAAATCTGAACCATTGGATGACCTATTGATGGACGATTAGGATTCTAGGGTTCTTAACAGTGGTGTCCTGGTTTAGTTATAAATACACCATTAGCCATCCTAATACGGTGTCTTAAGTGAGATTACTCTCAGCCAACTTCTAAACCAGAAACTCATTGTTGGTTCTAAAGAAGATCAGGAAGACTCCTTTGAAGGTTCTAATGGCTACAGATATGCCTAAGTTTTTTGCATTAAGTTCTATCAGAACTTAGTCCTGGAGAAGAAGACATATAGTGAACCAAAAAGAAGAAGCATGAGAAATTGGACATCGGAAGCTTATGAATCAAACAACCATGAATAAGGAAATCCAAACAACAGCTTACTTTGGAAGAACCATATCCAATACAAGCTTCAGAATCTAAATGCCTTCAAGTTTTTTTCAAGAAAAAGAGAGCAAATGCACCAAAGAGAAAATGACATGCTCAAACAAGTTTTTTGCATAGCCATTCATCAAGATCCCTGTTTTGAAATCCCTACCTCCTTCTACCAGTCGTCGCCGCTGGAATCCAGTCGCTCCAGCTCCCACCCTTGTAGACTCGCCTTCATCGCTGCCCTCACTTCGTTGCCGCCCTCACTTCGTCATGGCCGGAATCCGGATCCTCAGTGCATCGCCGTGCTTTCACCCCATCTCCCCTTCGGCTTTCCCCCTTTCCCATTTCCTGACTGCATCTCGACCACCCGAGCCCAACCCCTTAAAAAAAATGTTGACCCGATATATCATCAAAACCCAATATATCGGCTCTGTTTCGGTGATATATCGGCGCTTTTTGAAAAAAACCAACCGACCAATATTTATCTGTCTTGTTTTATCAGTCTGGGACCGATAACAATATATCGGTGATATATCGCCGAGATAGAATTCCTTGATCTAGAAACATGTATTGGTAATTTAAGACCCAACTTCGTATTCGTATCTATGCTTCTTAGGTTTTCATCTTGTCATGGCCCGTATTTTTAAAACCATTTTTAAATCAGAGATAGCGGAAAATCAGAGAATTATTCCTCTATGCAGTAAATCATTAGTTGAAATATGTCGACTAAGCATCTAGGACGTGATAACTGGGGTTCACAATTATGGATATAAAACCATATATATATAATATTCCAAAATATAAAGTCAATTAAACCAATGCAAGTCCTCTATATACAAGTCTATAATCTAATTCAAAATACATTAGAAAGTAGTTGGCGCTCACACCTTATTACAAGGTTTTAAACAATCCAGAAAATGGAAATATACAATGAAGCTTTCTGAAAGTCCTCACAACCAAGCCGTCAAATCCCCAAGTGTCACATGAAGTCAGTCTTCCACAAAAACACCTACATCACAAAAGAATGCTAAGTATAAAAATACACAGTAGGATACCATAACACAATCATCAACGAAACAAGATTTGCATTAATATTTTATGCAACCTATTATAGAATTTCACTATATAGACAAAGTCTTTCATTGCAAAGTCTTTTATTGTTTCTCATGTTCATGTTCAATAATTAAGTCTTTGTCCTATATAGACAAAGACTTATTACTCCGGTAATCACGGCACGCCCTAAATCCCTAAAGGGTGAGTGCCTCACTCATTCCTTACCTTAGAAGGTATGACCGTCGGAAGGGTCTGGCTCCACATCAGCTCCTGGACTTGATGTGGGTCGAGAGAATGCAGTCTTCCAGGATGCTAACGCCTCCAATGTGCACAGTAAAAGCACCTAGCATCAATAGCTCTGGAGTGGGTGCAGAGCTTCCACCAAAGGGATGATGCAAATGCTCTCTCTAAAAGAGCTAGAAGGTGGTCCTCAGCAGGTACCACTGACACAGAGCTTCCGCCGTAGGGAAGATGTAGAATAGAAGTGCAGAGTTTCCACCATAAGGAAGATGCAACACAGCTAAAACCCAACCCAAATCGCGTGATCCTTAGCAGGAATCACTGTATTATTACCATGGACTTCTCTTAGAGTTATTGCAACACAATTCAAGATTTTTGGCTCAATAGCCAAATAAATAGTATGACCTTTTACTTAACAGCCAATCGGTCACTTGACCAGAAGTCACTCACACTCATAAACTGACTCTCAATCCCAAGGGTATTTTAGTTCTTATTTTGATTAGGTTCTTCCCAACCCTCAAGCTTAGCCCTCATGTCCTCAATTTATTAACTTTCATAAAATGATGAAGTCTCTAAACCATTTAGGTTTATTAGTCGAATTTTTTCTTATTATCAAAGTCCTCAACTATCAGTCAAAACAACATAAAATCAGGGATAAATGCCCTTAAATTCAGTAACATAAGCACATAAAGATAATACACCAAATTAGGCTTGGAATCATTTATCAAAAAGCCTAAAATAATAAAAATAAGCCTATGTACCACGCTGGCTCTGTATGTATACAACTGCATCATAATACACACGGTCAGGATTAACCATCAGTTGTAAACCGTTCTAAATACCAGTGGCTATCCATCGACAGTTCAATTCCAGTTCAAATCTGAACCAATTCATAATTTGGGTTTAGTTCACTATTAATATCTGGTTCGGTTCACTGTCAAGGACTAGTTCACCCTTGAACCAGTCGTCTTCCTCACATATATGTCCGACTAGCTCCATCAGCTCCAAGCGGCCACAGGCTCTGCCTGCCGCCTCCAGGCTGGCTTCTCTGGTGGTGGGTCGCCCTTACGGCGACTACCGTTGAGCCCCGTCGCCCGGTGGCCTCGCCTTCCCTCACTTCCACCGGCTCGCCACTTGGTATATCTACCATCCCCTCAGCCAGATGTTGCTCACCACAATACACCTGGCCATTCAGGTGGCCAGGTCCCAACTCCCATGCCATAACATCTCACTTTTTCTTTCCAACAACAATCAAATAAACAAAAATGTAAAATGGAATAACCAGCCTTTAAAATTTGGATGACGCTATAAGATTTCAGCTCACTGGCTTGATTTCTGATTGTAGGTGAGAAAATCTATGTGCAGAATGAAACATGTCCTCACTGAGAGAGCAATTGCAGTCTGTGACCCAAGAAGGTCGGCTGAGATTAAGAAAATGATCAATGCACTTTGATGTTGCCCTATCAACGGTTTTTCCCAAGTGCAAAAAAACTTTTTTTACCAATGGTCTTAATTAATTTGGTTTGGTAAAGCTATGAATTTTAGCTGGAAAATGAAGGTTTTGTATCAAATGGTATGACGTGGTATGACGTTAGTTCATTGATGGATCTCCTAAAAATTTAGATAAAATTTTGTTTTTTGGTTCTCCGGAGAAGAATTAATGTGTTCTAAAAATATGCAATGATAATGAAGTGTTGTGTTAATCACTTGAGCTAACGTTAGTTCTATTTAATGATCTTTGTAAGATTACAGCAGGAGAAGGTGCTGACCATGAAGTTTGGATGAGTGAAAGTTGCAAAGTGTTGCCTACTTTGCATTTCAGAAAGACAATCGCGAACCATGTGTTGCCTGCCGTTAGAACACATGAAAAGTCCTAATTCCTATACATCTTGTTGGGAAAATGTCCGGTATCTTATTCATATATTCGGCATAGAATTTTGTCTCAATGTAATATACTAAGAAGGATTTGGAACATTAGCGAGCAGAGGGCCAGAGGCACTTCGGATGGGTTCTTCAACTTTCTTCTTGGCTTCATTAGTCATTAATTTTGGACACCTGATAATCAGAAACCTGGCCTCAACAGGACTATCATTGGTTTAAACTGGCCAGAGAGAGAGAGAGAGAGAGAGAGATTGCTGCCACGCATTTGCTTCGTTCTGAAACTGCTGTTTAGTCTCTTTGGCTCTGACGAAGTTGCAGCTGTTTGGTGCTCCTTCCATTGGGCTAATCTGGTGGAATTTAAGCAGCTGTATGAGCACATGGACATGTTGGATTTCATCTGGGATCAGAAAAGAGAGAGATCAGTGGAGGATATCGCAGCCATGTCGTAGTTGATTTGGCATCCTCGAAATGTGAAAAGACTTGAGGGAAGTCCCATGCCACCGTGGATGATTAGAGATTGGACAAGCATGCAGATTACTCCATTCAACCAAGGATAAATGGCATATACGGATTTGTCATGGATACCCCTCAATGATATTTGGAAGGTTAATGTTGATAGGGTACATCATATATACCTGGAGTTTGGGTGTGCGAACCATGTTGGGGAGGTTAAAGCCTGCTTTAGTTCAGTGGAAAGAGCAGTGAATTCAAGTTTGGAGGCAGAGATACTGGCCTTCTCCGATGCCGTTAAACTGGCAAAAGAGTTGTAGCTACAGGATTCTGTTCGAAGGTGTGTCAAAGAAATCTCGAGTTATGTGAAGCAAAAAGTGAGGTTTAATCAGAACTCACTTTGGTGGTTAACGAGGCTTTTGATTACCCATTTGCTTTCAGGTCGCAGTACTTTGGCCAGGTCTTTAGGAGAGTATAGGCGCTGCGCATACCCTCGCCAAATGGGCTTGCCAACATTCGGGACATAGGGTGTGGATTTCGGAGTTAACTCGGTTTTTAGTTCACCCCTTGCCTGTTGATGGTGTTACCAGCCTCCTGTTACTCTTTGAGGTGTCATGTAAAATTTTAAGACAAATTATAAGATCTTCCTAACGTAAGCAATAAATGTTCAAAAGCTTTTCCTGCACATCAAACCCTTCCCCAAGGGCTTTGATACGAAATTGCTAATGCATAAGTTTATCAATTGCCGTCTCAACACTTGCTAACATTTGATGCTATATTTAGAAGCAGTAGCGCAGAACCTAATATGTACAAGTCAGCATACAACAGCATTAAGCCTAGTTCCCTATAGGCTATACCCATTCTTTGCAGAAATACCATCTCCTCGCCTACTCTGCCATTGAACAAATAGGGACTCTTGAGACAGGTAAAGATGCCCGATGACCTTGGCCTTGGTTCCTCTAGTCTTTGTTTACATGACACCGGAAACAAACAAAAGTTTAAATGCAAAATATAATAAAGAGATTACTTCAATCCGTTTAACTAAACCAAAGGAAAAAGTTGCATAATCAGTTCTGCCCTGGGCGGCAGTCAATATCCTGAAGCAAGATGCAGAAAATGGCTGCAAAGATCAAGGAATCGCCACTAACTATAGTTAGCACACAGAATACAAACACAAGACTAAACTAGTTAGTTATTTGGCACAAACCTCCATGACCACTACCCCTTCATTTGAAAGAGAAAACCTGCAGACCATAAAGTTAATGAGAAGCTACTCAATAAGTCGCAAGAGAATGTATCAACAAAACTGAAGGAAGACATCAGTAGTAAAAATACAAGTTTGCACTATATATATTAAAAATCTGACAATTGTAATAAGTCTCCAGAAGCTGAGACAAAAAGGGAGCAAAAATACAAATGGAAAGAGAATATGGTGTAGAGAACAGCATATGACTGGGAATCCAAATGGACTATTCTATTTAAGCAGATATCCTGTATTGCACCACGCCACTGTTGCCGAGGAGATCCAACGGCACCAATCTCCGATCACCCCATATTTTTTGCCATTGAATAAGCTACAGGATGAAAGAGGGGATTAGTGATGGTACAAGTAAAAATAATCATTGTAATAATGAGGAAATAAGTTGGCTGCCAAAAGGCCGAACACAAAGAATACTTTGCACTTTTACAACAGTAAGGATCACCTTATCTCTTTCTGCCACCACGTTCTCTTAAAGTGAGAGTTAGTGTTTCCCCTGGTCCAATATTGTAATAAGCAAGTGAAAGGTTGTCTTTAAGAAACCCAGTTCGACCACTCAACTTCTGTTTGTTGGCAGGAAGTTGAACTTCTCCGGCAATCTTCTCCTTCAGGCTACCAACAGTCTCTGACAGCGATTGTATTGTAATTTCCAAAAGCTGCCCTTTCAAGTTGCCTTCATCAGTGTTTGGCACTGCTATTGAAATTCGAACAGAACCCTGAAAGAAAGATATATGATTAAGAAACCAAGCATGCACGCAAAATGAAAACATAGGAAAGAATTAAAATAATAGAAATAGCAAAACCATAAGAATTAGCAAAAACAATGCAACAAAAAAATTAGAAGAGCCAATTCTATACTGGATGCTGAGCCAAAAACTGATCCTCTGGAATAAGTTGACTGTCTTCAACTCTTTGCCTTTTTGGTTCTGGTTCATCTGGCAATGGTGGAGGAGCTTCCTCGGGCAGCGGTGGAGGAATACCTTGAGGTAATGGTGGAGGGGGAACCATAGACATAGAATGTGGTGGAATCTGCATGGGCATATATGGCCGAGGAACTCCCATAGGTGCAAACTGGGATCCAGGAGGAGGAGGAGGAGGGTTTACACCGACTGTAACAGAAGGTGGAAGAGGTGGCCGAGGCATGAGGTGTTGTTGCCCTGGTGGCATGGACATAGGCGGGGGAGGTGGGCGCAGCCCAGGAACCATTGGCATCCCTAGAGGCCTTTGTGGTGGCGGTGGTACAAGAAGTCCATTAGGACCAGAGTATGAAATTGCATTTGGAGGTCGAGGCATATTAAGTGATAGTCCAGGTGGTGGAGGAAGAGGACGGACTGATGGCACACCTGGTTTCGGGGGGAGAGCAGCTGGGCCCGGAAGGTTCATTGCCTCAGCACCATTCTGCTCCTCTCCTGACATGGTCTGAGACAGAGCTTGATTTGCTGTTCGGCCAATACTCCCAGAGTGGCCATCCCATATGACCTGCTTCGGCTGTTCCTCCCTTTTCTTCACAATCTCAGTCTTGACAGCATTAAAAACCTCTTCTTCAGTTGTCCCAAAAATATCTGGACGAGTCCGAGCGAGCCCGTCAATGTTCCTTGAAATTTCATCATCTGTAGCAAGGGTGGTCTCCCGAATCTTTGCATACATCCTTTCCTTTTGCTCTTTGTACTTGGGGTCTATAAGAGAAATACGCATGTGCTCGCCTGCCTCCTTCAGAGGAATAAGTTTACCAGTAATAGGAGATATACCATACTTTGTTGGATCCTTTTCAGGCAGGTTCCTCTCTTCAGGCCTCTTCCAGTTTTTCACTATTCTCATGGGTTGCTCAGGTTCATCTGAAACCTTCATCTCACTTGCACTCTTCTCATCATGATTTTCCTCAAGGCTGGCAGCCCTCATTCCTTCTTCAACAAGCTGAACCTCTTCTTCATCCATCTCCATTTCCACCTCTTTACCGGGCTCCACAACTTCATCTTCTTCCATGGCAGATATCTTGCTTCTCCTAATAACTTCATCCAGAGTCATGGGATGTGGCAACTCCTCATCTTCGTCATCAGCAAACTCGATAGTTTCAACAACAACAAAATCATGCCAATCGATCATGGCCATTTGCATCCTTTCCTGCTCAATCTCGTCTTCAGCCTTCTGTCTAGCCTGTTCCTGGGACCTCTCCCACTCAAGCCGGTGCAAGCATCTCTCAAGCACGGTGGTCATGTCAGCTGCATTCTTCCTAAGTTTATCAGTCAGACCTTTAGGAGGCATCAAAACTTTTGAATACGCATCTGCCAGAGCAGTGAAGAACATAAACATGCTATGTGTTGGCTTCAGAAAGTGAAACTGAGGGTTATTGATTTCCCTACTAGTAAGGCCTGTTAAGAATGATTTCCCATTTCTTGCAACAAATTGGGCAGTCAACTTAATAATATCCAACTCCTCCCCAGTGATCCCTTCTGGGAGACGAACTGTGTACTGCTCTGCTTCAGGTGGTTCAAGCACCTTGTGAACAGGTTTAAACTGTGCCTGACTATCAATCTTAGGTGCTTCATTTGAATCAGCAGCCGGAGCTTCCGCTCCTGATTCAGGTGCAGACTCAGATGGTTGCAACTCCCCTGGCTGTTGTGCCGAAGACTGGAGCTGGGAACGGAACTCAGCCATTCGGTGTTGATAGTAGGCATGGTAAGGATCAGAGCTGCTCAAGAAATTAAACTTAACATTGCCAGCATTGTTGGCGAGAATTCGCTTCTCAAATTCAGGACCATTTTTGGCAACGAACTGGGCAGTCTTGTCAACAATATTCCTAATATCTGGAGGGGGGTGAATAATACCAATGGTCCGAGTGTGCGTGGCAACAGAAGTGGGCACAGAGTTTTCAGTATTTGCCTCCTGCGCCACCTGTTTTGGCTCCTCAACTTGTGATGCTGGGAGTGGCCCGAGGTCTCCATCAGCGGGAGGGGCAGGCAGGGTCAAAATAGCTGGAAGACCCACCATGCTTTTGCTGAAATGAACAGCTGAAACAAATACCCAAACAAGAAAGTAATCAAAAATACTACACCAGATGATATACGTGCTCACCAACTGCCACTGGCACAGTAGCACCAAAATACTATCAATATTACACATTCATAGACAGATAAAAGACTAACATCATAATAAACAAATACACAGAAATCAAAGGCAGAATAACAAAAAAGGCTATCCACTTTGTAAAGTCATACGCCGTCCTAAATAGTAGGTACATTTCCCTTTTCCCGAGTCCCAAAAACGTAGACACAATTTCGCTTATTTCTCAGCTACAGAGGCCTTTTCCCACTTGGATTCATGTTACTCTACCTACCTTTTTTCGGACAAGTAGATCAAACTCATACTCCGTCCGGTATTAGTAGTAACATAACTGATATTTTAGTTCATTTTAGAAAACCATATGTTACTACTAATACTGGACGGAGGAAATACATATTCGGTTCAAATCCATAATCCAGAGTTGTTTAAGCCCCAAAGTATTACTACTAATGCCGGACGGAGGAAGTATAAATTCTGTTCAAAACCGTACTCCGAAGTTGTTTAAGCCCCAAAGATCATCCCTAATAGTTGTTTTGTTTCAGGAAACTAGGGTTTGCTAGCCCCAAACCCAAAATCACAAATCTCTCATGCTACACACATGCAAGAGCTTGGAAAACCCCTAAATCACAAACTTTGAGACCTAAATCCATGTAATACATATCCCTCATCATGCTAACAAGCTGCAACCATCCTTACCTCAAAATGGAGAGCAAAACCCCATTTTCCGTCGTCGTTTGGAGGCGGAGAACGGTTTCTCGGCCGATCGCTGGTGCGGACGGCGGTTACCGGCTGCGGATTTTAGGTACAGAAGGAAATGGGGGAAGCTAGTGAAGGAACGAGGAAATGAAGGTTTCGCGATGGCCCTCGTGTTTCAACCCGGTCAGGAAAAACCCTAAACCTGACCGACCCAACCCAACTCAACTAATCGGTTAACCGCCCCAGTTGGGTTGGTATTTGACGAAGTACGCGTACTAAACGCGTTTTATCCGCCCAACCCATATCATCGGTTAACCCCTGTTGGAGAAATTTTTCGGTGTAAATAGGCCGTTTGGGGCGTGATAAAAAGCAAAACATCTTTCATTTCACTATTTATTTCATATTTTTTTCACTTTCAGCTAAAATACTTCAGGACGTGTTTTAGCCTAAAAGTGAAAAAAACCTGAATGCTACAGTGGAAGTGAAATATCCACCGTGGATACTCCGGTTTTTTCACGCCCCAAACAGCTAAATATGACACCAAAGGACCGTTTGGGGTATGAAAAATCAGTTTCATCCACTCCCAAAAATCCACTTAGTTTGGGGATTTTTGGGATAATCCAAAGGAGTTTCAGTTGGATAGTGGATTATCCCAAATCCTAACTAGCTGGATTTTTTTCAGCTGGATGCTGCTGATTTTTTACGCCCCAAATGGCCCCTAAGCTGGCATGCTAGCGTGGAGCAATCAAATAAAGATAAGCAACCCCCTTGTAGGCCCCTTACTTGTTATAATCGTTTGAGTGAGGATAACCCCCTAAGGGCCCACAACGGGGTTGTGTGTAAGGGTGTTCACGAGCAGAATCAGCTTGTTAGCTTTTTTGGCTCAACTCGACTCAGCTCAAATTTTGGTTCGACTAAAGCCCAGCTCGACTCGAGCTCGACTTGGCTCGAATTTTTCGAGCTCAAGCTCGAGCCACCATTTAACTCGACTCAGCCCAGCTAAAAAAAATTCGATTCATATTAACTTAAAGCTCGACTCGAGAATCAGCTTGAGCTTGACTTTCTTTTGTGAAGAAGACACATAACCTTCTACTATGCAAAAGACTGACCTATTTTGGCTTACCTTGGTTAGATGTAAAGATTATCCATTCCTTTCTTTTTTATAGAGCATGTAGAGCCTTAGATTCGTACTCTTAGACGATGTGAGACTTTCGTAGTAGTGTATGACAATGCTAAAGCAAAAATAATTTGACTTTTACAAAGGCTCAAACCTAGATATCCCAATATAAGCATTTACTTAGTTTCATATCCCAATATTCAAAGGGTTCATATTTAAGGGGATTTGAAGGTTATTATCTTACTCATAAATGACAAAGAATTGAAGGGAACATGGTACATTATATAATATTTGTAATACATTCAAAAGTTTAAAGAGGCTTCTTAGCCAATAATCAAAAGAGTTATTTGCCTCCCTTGTGTTTATTTTCTATGTATTTTTCGGTTTATTGTGTTATGTAGTAAATGCTCACAACCAAACTGGCCAAAGCACATAGAAAATTGGACTAGGCGTCGACCCTGATTGATTGCAGATTAGCAAGTTTGGTTTGACCACGAGTGGAACTGGATTGACCTGGGGTTTGATATTTCGAGGCAATATTAGTGAAGTTGACAAATAGGGTGTTTATGTGATTATAAGGACTCTCATCTTGAACCGGTGTATTTTAATATTATTTATCGGTTATAATGTGGTTTAAGCGTTTTTCTGATTAAAGTTAGTGGTTTTTAAAAATAAATGAGGTTTATGAAGGTTTTAATTAAAACCACTTCAAAATCATGAGTTTTAAGTGATTTTGGATCAAATCTGAATTTTTGAGATTTTTTCAATTTTTCACCAATTTTCTAAAAATTAGGGTTTGGCGGGACCCCCTGTGGACCCCACCGACCAAATTAGGTTTTTGTGACAAAAATACCCCAGACATCAAAGGAAGATACTTAAAAAATTTCATAATTTTTCTGGACCTAATTTTGGGTTAAATTGCCAAATTTTCCAATTTGAGTCAAAAATTATATTTCTACCCCACATTTCACTTAAGTTTACCCCAACTTTTTCTATTAAAGGAAAGTGTTGTGTCATTTCCCAAATTGGGAATAGGCTTAATTAGGAGACTTGGAACGTATTCCCCATTAGGCCAAAAAGGGAAAGAATTAGAGGTAAGTTAGTTAAATCTCTTTGCTTTCTCTTAAGTTTTTATTAAACCCTTTTTAATCTTGACTTCATTCATTGTTTCAATCCATTTGGAAAGCAAAAAATCACTATTTTACCTCTCTTTTCTAAGCCTTAATCTTCAAAATCTTGTTTTTATATTTCCAAATCTATAGACCTAAGGTTTACTTTTGATTTTCAAAGCTAAATTGAGATTAGTTGTATATTAACACAAAAATCATGTTTTTGGAAAGTGTTGGAGAAGGTTGAAGGTTCATTCTCAACAAGAAAGGTAATGGGTTCTTCAAACTCAGCTTTGGGTTGAAAAACGGTTTGTTTTCCATAATTTTATTTGAATGGGATATGTTTGTTAATACTCTAATGGTGGATTTAATAAATGTTAATCTCTTGCCTTGAATTATTAAGGTTTTATCTTAAAATGGTATAAGTTAGTATTCTGGAAAGTTTGATGGCTTTTTTATAGTGTTTGATACCATGTATTAAGCTTTCAAGTCGTGTTAATGGAGTATCGGTTTCGGGATTTTTGAAAAGAAGAAGACGCACAGCGATCGATCGCGCTTGATTGGCCGATCGATCGCCGATCGATCGTGCATTTTAGCCGATCGATCGTCTTTTTGGGAATTTTAAAAATTTTGTAAATTTCAATGTTTTCACTCTATTTAATTATTACAATGATTAGCGGAGGTGTGAAAATGGATGAAGAAGGTGTATGGAATTGTGTTAAGTATTTGTATGTGGCATTGTACTATATGTTGATCATTATACATGTTGATATTGAATTACCTCCTGATGGGATTCTTGTGATTAAAACATATTTCCAGCAAGGATATTATATGGTAGACGATGAATTGTGTCCTCTTACATTGAGTATAGTTTATTGGGAATTGATGTGATCATGCTATGACTTAATGTATAGAAGAGAATCATGCTTGTATGAGTGAGCCTTCGACTTCACATAGTTGGATTTAAGTTTTATGATGGAATTTGCTTTGATTTCAACTAGGAATCATGGTTTTGAATGTGTTTAAGCACGTCTATATTATTCTATGAATTTATGCCAAGCATTGGCCATGTGATTATAATATGCATGATTACACGCACATATGGAGAGTTTATTATAAAAATGTAGTTAATTTATACTTTGATTATGATGCATGAGGGGACGGATTGGGAGCACGTTCCATGTGTTGGAACCCACATAGGTGTCACGCCCCGAAATCCCATACCTCGATCGGAGTGCAGAAGCCAACAAAAGAGATACAATTCGAGGTAGAGATCCGGGGCACGCGACCGAACAGTCGATTTTTCCAACCGATTACAATCATCTCAAAAGGACGTGTAACCGATTATGCCCGCAATCAGTGTAATACAATAATAGACATCAATGAATACTATGAAATGAATTTACTTAATAATAAATTATTTAAGAAAGTCAAATAAAATAAACCTATAAGTCTATGGCACACAATTGCCAATAATGTCATAAGCATCAATAAAAGCAAAGCAAATAACTAAATCGTCTTTAATCTCTTCTCGGCGCCTGCAACCCGCCATTCAACTACTGCATTTCCTGATCTCACTTTTCGTTTACGCCTGCATCAGAGGATGCATGAGTATTTCATAGAAACACTCAGTAGGATGTAAAAACCCACTGAATTAAAACAAGTAGTATGAAGAGAATAAGAATAACAAAGGTCATAGACATTCCACAACATCTGAACTTAACCAAGGTCTATACACCTGCAAGGTTAGTCAACAACAATTCCAACTCGCAAGTATAGGAAAAACATCAATAAGGCTCCTACTACACATATGAGTAAGGAGAGGATAACAATCATAACAAATGCTCCAGACATCTAAAGTGAAAGGAGTTACAATTTCTGCTCACTAACCTGGTCGCTCGCAAGTGACTAAAATAATATACCAGAACCACCCTAGGGGTCCTCTTTTTGGAACCCTGCTATGCGTCTAGGATGCTGGCCCCACCAGTGCTTACGGACACGAAGGGCAGAGACTGAGGACCTTCCGTAATGTCCACAATTTAACGTACGTATAGTGCCTCCCTTCGGGCAGTATGGAATCGTAATTTCATAAATATAAGTGACCTCGCAAGATCTAGCAATGGCTTAATTGAGCATACTATGAAACCACCATGGGGAGAGTCTCGCAAGGTCTCCAGTGGAAGAAACAATCATGTAATCAATATGAGCAATATCTCAAAGGAATAGGGGTCACAATACTCTAAGATCATAAGGTATCTCTTACCAGAATAAACTCTCTCATGGAGTATGGATAGAAGTATCAAAGTCTTTGGTCAACACATAACTCACTCATTGGAGTAGAATAGAATAACAAGACAACCCAAACACTTCGAATAATGACAACTCACACAAGGAATACCATACAATCAATACGTACCTTTCATGCTCGGCCCTAGATAGGAATTCATCATTCGCATTAGAGTTTATAATACAAATATCAGAGATAAGAAATTAAAGAATCTTAGATGATTTGAATTCCAAGTAGAATATCAAACCGACATCAACGCTTTTAAAATAGATAGTTAGGAATCACTTGTTCAAAGGATTATCCCTCATAATTGAATTACATCTAACCCAACTCTTACTGTGATATTCCATAAGTATATAGTCCAATTACTGGTATTGACATATTAATCATTATCATATCATATTACATGATGTTATTTGTGTACTTAGTATTTTCTCTCAGATTCAACTCACTGCTTCCTGCATAATAGTCCTCTTCCGACGACTACTGTGCTCTGTACAGTAAAACTTAACCTCTGAAATTTTTACTGATAATACCCTCTTGAGTCTAGTTTCTAACCCCACTAATTTTATATTTTTCTGATTTTAATTGAATTAGTTATGAATTATTTACTACTAACTGTCAGCATAGAAACAGTTCTGGCCGAGATTAAGACTATTCATTAAACTTGATTATCTTATTTAGTGACACATTATAAATAATAATACATCAATAACAGACCATATACTCCCCTCCTAGACCAATTACAGAATCTAGAATTATCTGGAATTACTAAAGTTCACTCCTTTCTTATGTTCTTATATATATAACATAGTTTGTAAACATTAATACACCCCAAACAAGACAATTAATATAAGACACACCTTAAAGGCACAAACTCAACGTGAATCATGATCATCCAAACAATATCAGAACTTCTAGTCTCTGGAAGATTAATAAAGCATCAGACTTTAGATGCGAATTCCCGTCTAGAAGTGAAACATGAATGCACATATGATTTGTGATGCACTACGCATAGAAATATTGACACAATTTGTTCATCTCGCAAGAATCCAAACAATAACTAAGGTGTTGAATCAGAACACTTGTCAGAAGCATATATAATCAAAAGAGAGAAGAGGGGAAAAACCATCCTACTTAATCCTCCAAAGATTTTGCCTTTCTACGCGTCTCTCGTCTCTTCCGCTTCTTCTAAAGCTCCCACTCCAAGCTCTAGCAAACTCCCACAAGAACAAACCTCCAAGGAGATGGGTGAACGTGGGAAGGAGAAGGGAAAAGTCTCTCGACGTTCTAGGGTTAGCACAAGCCAATTCTCTAGTGTTTATATAGAGTTGGGGGAGAATCCATTCTTAAACTAATCTTCCAAATCATGGACACTTTCAACCAATGGGAAGGCTTCACAATCCTCCTAGAGACGTGCAAAACAAGTCCAATTGGGATTTGGTACCTTTCCCAAGTAAATCCACCCCAAAAATACGCTAGAAATCACAAAACCGCAACCGGCGATCGATCGTCGTATGCATTATTTTATACTACCGCGTTACTGCCGATCGATCGCCATTTTTGCCGATCGATCACTTTGCGCGAAACACAATTCACAAATCACAGTAACTACGATCGATCGTTTGATAAGGCGTCGATCGGTTCAGCTTGCCGATCGATCGGTTCTTATGGCGATCGATCGCAGTCACTTTTGTTCAAAATTCAATTTCTCATATCTTTTTACTCCGAACTCCAAATCGCTCATAATAGGTGGCGTTGGAAAGCTCTTCTCACCAACTTTAATTTCCACTAGGCAACACACTACCAAATCAAACATTAAGAGGGTCGAATTTGGGTTTTAAAATACTTACTAATTTTTTGGATGTTACAATAGGTCTTGCTCACGAATGTATCATGATATCATGCATCATGTATCGGACTTTATGGATGAAGTTTTATCGTTGTTTAACCGGAATTGATTGATTGTTTGTAATTGGGTGCCAGATTAATCGAAAATTGGTTGGTCTGAAAGGACATGTTTTCGATTTCGTTCCTATGTGGAACATGTATACTCCCCGGGTTGAGTCTAGTACATTGAGATATATGGGGGGCGAGTTGTGTACTTGCCTTGTAGATGAGATTACTGAGATTGTCATTTAGACTTGAGCATCCAGAGTGGTACGCTTCGTTCATCAGCTACCACGTGTTCTAGTGTTCCCTGTGTGGGAATTTGGGCTCTCCCCCACCGCAGGAGATGTCCCTGGGCGAACACACCTGCTCTAGGTTCTTTGTGTAAGAATCGGACATCTTTAGCCAGGATCGTCCAGGGCGAGCACCCTTAGGGGCCGACATCCTGACCTTCATACATTTCCTAAGTGAAAATCGAATTATGATACGGCTTCGTGGCCTTGACTGTATTCCGCCTGTGTGGTGATGCCTGTGTTTACTCTTTGATGGAGGAATTCACCATTTTTGTTGGATACATTTGTTGTTGAGGATTATATGTTATGAATGCATGACCAAAAAGTATGTGATTGAGACATTATTATGCAGGATTATGTGTTATAAATGCATGACCAGAAAGTATGGGATTAGGACATTATTATGCAGGATTATGTGTTATAAATGCATGGCCAGAAAATATGTGGATGATACATTATTATGTAGGATTATGTGTTATGAATGCATGGTCAGAAAGTATGTGAATAAGATATTGTTATGCAGGTTTATGAGAGATTTGAATGGATGATCAGAACACGGTGTGTCATGTTGATTCTGGATCTATATTTGCTATGTTGTGATGTCGTTATGATCCCTGATTATTGCCGACTGTATTAAAACCATTACTGAGTTTCATACTCACCCCTCTTTCCTTGTTTTATTTTGGGGATGCGTGGCGTGATACGCAAATGGACAGGATCCCCTGCATGAGGAACGGTCGGGGAGAGCATGGGATTAGGCGTGGAGAGCTCTGGACTATATCTTGTTATGTTTTTTGGTTTTACTCTATTTGAGAATGGCACATTGTGTATGTCGGCACTTGTTTCCAACTTGTGTTTATCTTATCTGTTTCCAACTTATGTTGGCACTTGTTTGCAACTTGTTGTCAAGAGCCTTGTGTGTTGGCTCAAGATTATTAGTATGTGGGTTTAAGACTTGTGGATTTATTTAGAGTTAAACTCCACTTTTGTTCTTCTCATTTATTTTTGCTCAAAGTAATGCGTAACTCTGTTTGTTAGACCGCCCATAGTTGGGGCATAAGTCTTCCGCTATCTCTTTCATACTGTCGCCCAGGTGCACTGGTCCAACTCTTGGACTAGATTCGGCTCATGTTGGGCAGTGCCGGGGCATGACAGTGATGGATAGAACACGCTTCCCTTGAGGAAAGGTTATGAGCTCTAACCCCCACTCCATTGGCCACCCACCCAGGATTATATCCTGATTTACCCGGTGTCACGCCGAGATTTCAACCTCAATTAGAGTGCGGAAGCCAGCTTAATGCCAACGTTCTTGAGGCCAAACCCCAGACATGCGATCGAACAGTCGAAATAACTACCAATTACTCCATCTCAATAGGATGTGTAATCAACCATACCTAATTTAGTTATACAATCTCAAAGAAAGCATTATCAATATAAATGAAACGATCCTACTTAGTCTTATTACAACTGATAATTTAATTAGTCAACAATATAAAACATCAAATATTTGGCACACATTGGCCACCAAATTCATATAGTTTATCAAAATTAAATAAAGCAATTCTCTTATTCATCTCCATGCAGTCTGGATCTCCTTCTACAACCGCAATCGTCCTGAATTATTCCTTTTTTATGCTTGTATCAGAGAATGCATGAGTACTTCATATAAATACTCAGTAGGATGTAAAAACCCACTGAAGAAATGACAAACAACATGAAGAAATGTATATCAAATGAACAAAGAAGTATTCAATAACATCTGGATTGGACCTAAGGTTTACTTTACCTAAGAGAGAAGGCCAGTCAAAGACAATTCCCGACTCACAAGTATAGGGAAAGAATAACAATCAATAAGACTCCGAACAATCAATGTAAGGAGAAAATAATCAAATCATAATACCTCCAGGCATCTATTGTGCAAAGAGATTCAATTCCTACTCGTTGATCTGACCACTTGCAAGTGGCTACTTACCAAAATCACCTTAGAGGTTCTCCTTTTGGATCCCGGCCACGCGTCTAAGATGCGGAGACTGTAGACCTTCCATAAATATCATACAGTCTAAAATATGTATAATGGCTCCCTTCGGGAAGAAACTAGGTTCCATAAATAATCGTAGCTCTCGCAAGATCTAGTAATGGCTCGTGAGCATACTATGATTCTACCTCGGAGAGATCCTCGCAAGGTCTCTAGTGGAGAAACAATTTATTATATGACTAGTCAATATCTTAATAATGGCAGAGGTCACAATTCTCTGAAGGTCAGTGTGTCTTTTACCACTAGTTGACTCACTCTAGGAGTACGAATAGAATATCAACGTCTTTCATCATAATATGACTCACTTCTGCAGTACTAAGGAGATTCATATATTTCAAATAGCAAAAGACTCACCGTAGGAGTATAAATCAATTTCAATACTTTTAACACATACTTCATGCATAGCCCTAGATAGGAACATTCTAAAAAATTCTTGGGTTTACAATTTATGAATTCAAAGTCAAGAATGAGAATAGGTTTTTGATAGTTTGATTTCCAAATGGAATTTCAAACTGACACCAAACTATGTTATGAAATCAGGAACAATGAATCCGCTAGATCGCTTTGGTCCACCCCATACCATAGGTCTATCCACTCATCTAATCTTACTGTGATATTTCTTAATTAGTAGTATACTGAATAAAATTGACACTTTAATTCTTATTATACAATATCATTTAGTAATATCACGTATTAGTGTCTTAAACCTAATTTTGTACGTGTAACAGTTTACTTTCGACTATTCCCACAGTCATTACATTTAGATTTAAGTTAGCCCTATGAGTCTAGTTTTTAACCCCATTAATAATTTATTTTTATGATTTTTCTGTAATTAGTTATGATTTTTACAGTACCGATCGTCGGTGCAAAAACAGTACTAGCTGAGATTATAATTCTTAATCATACTTACATATCTCATGTAATTAAACCTTATTAGAGTTAATAGAGTCTTATCAGACTTAATTACTCCCCTCCTAGGTTCATTACAAATCTTAGAATGTTATAGAATTCCATAATTATATACTTTTACTATGCCTTTTAACACACGTATCAGTTTTAGGCAACTATCCCATTGATAACAAAGACCTTAACACTAAGATATCAATGTAGAATCCCTTCGACCAATGAAATTAGAAAATTACAACACAAGGTTGGGATTTTTTGGTGTCAAAGCAATCAATAAAAGTATCAAGCTTGAAGCTCAACACAAGGTTTTACTTTTTGCTTGGAGCTCAATCCAAAAAAAAAAACTCGAGCTCAAGTCGAGTCTAGGAATTAATCTGTTAGGCTTGTCTCGAGCCGAGCTCGAGCCAAGTTTCTAGAAGTCGAGCTAAGTCAAAACTTGACTCGACTTGGTTCGTGAGTTGCCCTAATAACGTGGGGGGTCCGAGTCCTTAAGACCCGACTAGAAGGGTCAAGGAAACTTACCTGTTGGATCACCACATCCCGCCGCCAATCCCCTTAAGTGCATACAACGGTATTAAAAAAGGTATGCATATTAAACGAGTTTTATAATAAACTTGTGTGTATCGGTGACCGACACTAAGCTAGTGTCCCCAAAAATTTTTCCCCGGTTGGGTTTGTATTCGAAAAGGTACGCGTATTAAACGAGTTTTATACGCTTGCAATTCGTTTTTCATTTCGGCCAGTTTTTATGTCGTACTAATGTAGTAGTATGTGTATTGCCGCCATCTGTGGACGGAAAAAGGCGCTGCTTTGACGGCCAAGACGACGGCGGCTCCTCCATTGCTGCCGGCGACCACGAATAGGAGAGCTTCAGCTCACTCGTTCCTTTCCCACAGTCTTCGTCGCTGCGGCCGACGACGACGACGCATCGGCCATTTTGTCACCGGCCGCCTGTAGTTCCCTATTCCAGTGCGCTGCTCTCTCTCTCTTTAATCCTTCATTTTAATTGTTATAACCATCAATTGATTTGCTTTTGTTTTCGGATATGATATGATGGATTTTGAGGAGTTTCACTTCGGATTCATGTATGCATTTCAGGAGTTTTGGTTCTGAGTATTCTCTCCGTCCAATGAAGCCTGTCTGCATTCGAAAATGAGTTGAGTGTTTTTTCAAATGAAGACAGGCTTCATAGGACGGAGGGAGTGTTTCACTAGTTCTTTATGCTGACATTTTCTTTTGGTAATTCTATATGCTGGCATTGCTTGGATGGTTTAGAAAATAGATGGATTTAAATTTTTTTTTCTTTGGATGTTGCACTGGTTTCTGGTTCATGGTGACTTAACATTCTCAATTGCTTTGACTACTCGTACAACAGTTGGAGCTAGAAACTGGCAGAGTTATCGCACTCAGCTCCTTGACTGTATTTTTTACATTTATTTCTATGTATAAACTGCCACTGTTGAATTATATGTCAAGTAGGGCAATATTAATGACGCTGTTAGGGAATGCCCGCAAATGCCAATTTAAATTTTTTGTCTTTGGGCTTTGAAAAAATGATTTTGCAAATTTTGAGCGTATTTTGAATTAGTTTTTTTTTATAGTGGAGCATTTCAACCGCTTCTTCTATCTTTGATGCCATGGAATATCTTGTTGTGAAGATTTTATCTATCCTAAATGCCGAACTTTCACAACTATTGATGGTTGGAAGTTAGGTAGGCATGCTCTATTTCATTTTATGTCTCTTTGCTAACACTTTTCATGTGTAGTTCATTTACTTGATGTCTTTTTGTTCAATCACTTCACAAAATGTTGGTGGAGATGCTTAGACTGTAAAAGCTCCTACTTATCTCACGAGCATGTGATTCAATTCCTAACTTTCTTTCTGATTTTCTTAATCTGCCAATTCATTGCTTAGCTTTTTTTTTTGCATGGCTGAGCTTTTATTGACTAGAAAATTAAATAAGAAATGAGGAGTTCTGGTCGGATTTGGCTTAAAAATCTGGATTAAGTTAAGAAAGTAGAAATTTCAACATTTCCGTGGATTGAATATGGTGATGTAGATGCATAAAATTTGAGTCTTTTTGGCCAGATTCCGGATTAAAAGTCCATTTGGAGCCTAGCAGGATCAGTAAGGGCAAATTGGGGTGCTGACAATTCAGCTCTTCCCCTTCAGGTGAGGCATAAAAGCTGCCAAAAAATTGTTTCTAATGTATGTTGGACTATTTTGAACTACATTGTTCCAAAATTAAACAATATTTCATCAAAATGCTTTCATTTACTTAAATTTATGTGTTTTAGTAAGTTTTATTAATCATTTTTACTAGAACAAGTGATACTTTGACATTGTACATAGGTAGTTGCAATCAACTCTTTGTATTTGCAGTGTTTAAATTGATGCTTTTCATGAATATTCTCAAACACAGTAAGGCTTGCTAGATTGTGGTGGGTATTGGAATTATCTCATAAACTTCTGATCCTTGTAACTTCAAAATGTGTATTGCCATCTCCCTGGCTTCACGTTGTGCCATGTTGACACGTCCCTCTTCATCGAAAGGCATGCCACTTGTGTCACCATTTTTGAGTCTATGTAGACAATATACTCAATCCCCGGGGCTGATGCCTCCTACGTAAACCACGCCATTTACCTCCTGCTTCACTTTTTTTTTGATAAAACCTGAGCTCCACTTTTGTTGCCAAGGACCTTGTGGAGTTACAACACTTCCTTGGAGTAGAGTTCATTAAAACCTTTCAAGCCCTCTTCCTCTCCCAAGCTTACCTTTGACATCCTCCAACACGCTTCCATGGAGCATATGTTTTTTTCATATTTAATGAAAAACACATTTTTCACTTATTTTAGCTTAATATATTTACACACTTGTATGCTCCCTCCGGGCTACATTTGAAAAACTACGAATCTGACATTAGGTGGCTTGATTTTTCATTCAAGTTTGAAGTGTAATCCAAAAACTTTGTACATAAGGCTTCAAATTCTATGGCCCTATAGGCCAATAAATTAACTCATTTTCAAATACAGCTAGGTTTTTTTAACGGACCCGTGCTTTCACATTTTTTTCCGTGTTTTTCATTTCTTACCAGTTCAACCCGGTTGGGTCGTAATTGATCGAGAACCCATCCTCCTTCCTTCCTGGCCGTCAAAGCCACCGTCTTCTCCATATTCCTCATCTTCCATTTCAGAAAGGTCTAGCCTTTACTCAGTTCTTGCTACAGACCTTTGTTTGAGCTTTTATGGCTGTAAAATTGGTTTTTTTAGCTCATCTTTCTGTGCAATCTCCATTGGTAGTCGCTTGATCCTTGTATGCTTTTAATTGACTGAAAAGAAGCAACTTTGCAGAATACCTTGGAGTTCAAGGAGGTGGCTTTTGCCAATTGTAGCCGTTGACACCAGTTTACCAACTTCAGGAGATGGCCTTTAGAGGTCGTGGTCGTGGTCGAGGGTGGGGGCCTCGAAATTTCCATGGCAAGCAAGAGCCTTACATTCTCTTCCCTGTAAGTGTATCCATGTTCTCTTGTGTTCTTTTAATCTTATGGAATCACCCTTTTTCGAATTGGGCATAATTTTGGAGTTTTGGGTTGCAGTTCCGCTAAACGAAGTAGATGAAGCAGCTACATAATTTCATCATTTTGTGAGAAAAGTTTAAAAAGAATGTGTGCTGAGTAATGTTGGTTGAGAAATAGGTTCATTAGTGCAAGAGAAAAAACATGACTTAAGTGAATTTACAAGTTGGTAGCTGCATTTATCGACAGGCATGCATATTATTACTTTAGGTTGTTGGTATTTGTTTTAAACATTTTAACTGGCGTGATTATAGCATCTTTTGTACATAAGACTATTGAGTTTTGAGAGACATGTAAGTCAGGAATTTAAAATTCAAAACATGTTTGCATGTTTCAGTATGTTGCAATCTGTATTTCTTGTTCTCAGCTCCCTGGTGGAAGATGATTATAGCAGTTTTTTTCTGCTAGCATCACCTCTTACACCTAGATCCAACTTTCTAGGCTGTGTATATGACAATAAGGGAGATGAAATGTTCATCTCATGGCCTTCATTAAGGCTGTTTCTATATGTTACGTAGAAATGCGAGAGTTCGTATAGCCAACCAGCCCAATGCCAACTAGAGATGAGCCTTCGGTTCTGTTGACAGCATAATTATTCAAATATCTGGAGAAATTTTGTAACCCCATTTTCTTTGACTACAATTTAGTTATTACTTGTAGATTTTGCATTCTTTAGGCCTTTCTGTCATTTATCTGTTATGCAATACAAACCTATTTACTATAAAAGAACGGAAGTGGGGCAGGTTGGTGGAAAACTCTGCTCTCTCTCTCTCTCTCTCTCTCTCTCTCTCCCTGTATTCGATTGGCTTAAGAGTTTTCTTTAAGCCCTTATCCTTTGCTTTAGTTATGGATGAGCTAACAAGATATATATATATATATATATATATATACACAAGATATTGTACCATGGTGCATGTTTTTTTGCAGATAATATAGTTTTAGTTGATGAGATTAAAATAGGTTTAAATGCCAAACTAGAATTATGGAGGAAAGCTTTATAATCAAAAGGTTTTACAATAAGAAGGACTAAGACAAAGTTTATGAATTTAGTTTCAAGGAATGTAGAATTATAGGTAAAACTTTAGTTGAAATAGATGGGCATGAGTGCCAAGGTGTGAGCAGTTGCGTTAGTTAGGATCCATTATCCACAAAGAGCGTGATATTGATAGTGATGTGGTGCATAAGATAAATGTGGGGTGGTTGATACGGATGCAGCCTTGAGAGTTTTGTGTGATAAGCGCGTTCTAAATAGGCTTGAAGGCAAAGTTCTATAAGACAACTAGTAGACTTGTGATACTCTATGGAGCAGAGTTGGGCTCCAAAGAAAAGTCAATCATCTAAATAAATTAAATGTAGCCGAAATGAGAATGTTAAGGTGTATGTGTGGGATAACTAGGAGAGATAAGATTAGAAATGAGTATATTTGTGAGAACTTAGGGGTAGCACCTTTAGGGGAGAATCTTAGGGAGTGTAGGTTGCATTTGTATGGGCACATGTAAGGAAGACCAATAAATGCTCCGGTGAGAAGATTAAAAGGGTTGCATGTAAATAATGCCAAAAGAGGGGGAAGGAGACTAGAGTTAATAAAAAAAGGATCTTTGTTACTTACAAAAGAGTTGACACAAAACAGGCTAGAATGGAGGCGTAAGATCCATGTCGCCGTCCCCAAACTGTTGGAAAAAGGTGCTACTTGATTATGATTATGATTGGTATTTTGAAAATACATTATAATAAACTTTGACATCTGTGAACTATGTGGTGTGAGGATTAAGTTACTAAGCTTTCAGACGTACATAGACCAATAAGGCATCTAAATTGTTTATGAGTTTGGAGTGAACTCTCTCTTCCTTTCAGATTCCTTTCTTAGTTTAAGGAGGTCTAAAATGAATGGACGAGTTATTGCTTTAATTTCTCTGGCATATTACGAAAGGGATTATTGGGGCATTGCTGAAAAGGCTTGTATAACTTAGTGCAATGTGAAACTCACTGCAGCTGCATCTCTTATAGCTTTTAAGTTGCTTAAATGAAAGAATATCGCACTACAGCTATATGGACTGTGGCTCATTTGCCTGCAAGCAAGTTAATAATCCCTACACAAAATTTCT
The DNA here is from genome assembly GCA_039654745.1 of Houttuynia cordata. Taxonomy (NCBI): domain Eukaryota; kingdom Viridiplantae; phylum Streptophyta; class Magnoliopsida; order Piperales; family Saururaceae; genus Houttuynia; species Houttuynia cordata. The sequence goes on along the minus strand of CM077508.1, from coordinate 18,125,610 downwards.
TGCCTTATGGTTAGATGCCAGAGATTACTTCTTTTGACATCTGTCATTATCTACAAATATATACTTATATCACAAATGAATTGTATGTTATCGATTAGTCTTAATGTTGTTCTTCCTTTTTTTTCAAGAAGTATAGCTTAACAAATACTTGTCTGATACTCCCCTGGTCCCAATTTAATTAGTCTTCATTTGAAAACCAAAATAAACTAAAATTAATTCATTTTGGATTGCAAATGCAGATTATTAATGTGAAACAGGAGTCGTAAAATTGGTTTCAGTGATTTTTTTTTTCTTTTTTAATGTACTGTCCAGGAAGATGTTGAGTTGCCTCCAACTCCAAAACTAGAAATGACAGAATTGATTAGACGAAAAGCGCGGCTTGAAAAGTTCTGGAAATTCTCACCATACTATATACAAGACAAATCAACAACTTCAAGTAAGGACTTCAATTTTTTTAACCTGTTTTATAACACGTAGTTATTCCGTTTTGAGAACTACTGCTTTTTGTGCATTAGACATAGACGTTGAGTAAATGTCCCCATTCATCATTCTTTTGCATTGACATGCTTTTGGTATGCTGATACTGCTGCATATTGATATGATGATTATTCTCTTTTTATTATTTGTGTTTCCTGAGTGGCACGACATAATATTCTATCCATACGTCTTATTGTGGCTCTTTGGTCGTTCTTGGTTTCAGATAGTCAATGTGCAGAGATTGAGCGATACTCAGATAGAAACAAACCTCAGATGAATAAAAAGCGAGAGCCACTTTCCTATTATATCAAACTGACATCGACGTATTTTCCCGTGGAACTTCTTCAAGGTGAGGTCTCTGCTGAAATTTCTTTATCAAAGCTTAACTAGTTGGAATCTTTTGGTTTCGATGTGCACTTTTGCCCTTTCAACGTTTTAGTTAACTTGCCAATTATAAAACTTTGCAGGTTCAAAACGGGTGAAACACAATGTGAGGAATTTGCAGTGGGACAATAATGAAACAGGTGTGTGGTCAATTGGATGTCTGCTCTCTTTTCTATGTTGTGTGTGGTCAAGATATCCAACGAATGTTATATAAGACATGAGACTAATCTCAAACACTTAACTGACAAAAATGTGAGGTTTGAGCTTTAAGGGATGAGGCAAACAGCATGCTCTTTAATTTCTGGCACCTATAAAGGTTTGAAATGATGAAAGTAAGGGAAAGAAAATTATCTATATATGAGATTAACTTTAGATGAAAGGTGCTACATTTCAAAACAATGATGTACATATGTCTCTCTTGTGCCTCATAGACCAAATCTTATTCTCCTGGCCAATCTGTCCATATCATTCTTTTGAAATGCCTTTACGGGTATTTTGGCTGGAAGTGCACGTTAAAAACTATCTTTCCAAAAGATGTCAGATAAATATTAGCCTTCTTGGCATATGGCTGCATGTGAGCCAGCTTTAATTCGTTGTCTGTTTCTATGACGCAGGGCTGAAGAAGTTGGACTTGTTTGAAAAACTTGAAGATAAATATCAGGTTAGGCATCTTAGACTTTTAAATTTATTTTGAAAAAACATCAGCTTGGATCTCTTGTAATATATTTACTAAGCCCTTTCTTGTTATCATTGGCTTTTAGAAAGCTTTGGAAAATGGTTAGTTTGGATTGTTTTGACTTCCTTTTACTACAATTATGGTCCAATTATCTTCTCCAGTGGCTTTTCTTTACTGTTTCCCAACTTGTAATTTCTGTCTGGGCTCTTGCATTGTGTCTACTTGTTTACTCAATTTTATTAGTTAACTGTTTTTTCTATAGGACCAGGATAAAAAACCTGAAAAAAAAGATGGAGAAAACGAAGATGAAGAAGATGAGGATAAAATGGAAGAGGAAGAAGAAGAGAGCGATGGTGATTATTATCAGGTACTATATTTTTTGGCTTATCATATAATTTCAGTTTTAGCATGATGCTTTGTCTGCTGTAAGACCTTGTATATCGTCATAAGTATATTTTATTTTTGTAACAATATTGACCTTGCACATGGTCTGCAGAATGTTGATTTTGATGATGATGAGGATGACCTCAACATGGAAGAAGAAGACGGTATGGTTTCTGATACCTTCAATTTGTTTATACTTGTCCATGAATAGAAGTTCCTGACTCATGATTGTGGCAAGGTGTGAAGGAAGCAAACTTCTATTTTCTGATAAAAGGAGATGATTGATCGCTAAAAAATGAAAGTGGTTGATCCTGATAGGAGTATACCTGTCTATTGCACATAAAATGACTTAAATGACCCCTAACTAAGTGGTGGAATGCACTACAATTAAGCATAAGCTAGCCTCTTTATATAAATGTGTAGAACATACTCATAATCATAATCAAGTAGCACCTTTTTCCCAATTATTTGGTGTCGGTGACATGGATCTTGTGCCTCCATTCAGGTCTGTTTTGTGCTAACTCTTTTGCAAGAGATAGTAAAGTCATATCTTATTTTATTAACTCCATCCAAATTCTTTTAGGTTTCTCTCTTTCTCCCTCTTTTGGCATCATTTACATGCATCCCTTCTAATCTTCTCACAGGGCATCTATTTGTCTTCTTTGCATATGCCCATACCAACATAACCTACATTCCCTCAGCTTCTCCCCTAAAGGAGCTACCCCTAAACTCTCATGAACATATTGATTTCTAATCCTATCCCTCCTAGTTATCCCACTTATCCACCTTAGCATTCTCATTTTGGCTACATTTAACTTATCTATATGACTTTTCTTTGGTGCCCAACACTCATGCAGGCCTAATGGCTGCCTATAGAATTTGCCTTTAAGCCTTTTTAGAACACATCTATCACATAAAACTCCCGAGGTTGCCCTCCACTTTACCCACCTCACATTTATCCTATCCACCATATCACTATCAATAACCCCTTCTTTATGGATAGTAGATCCTAAGTAACAGAATAGATCACACTTTGGCACTTCTTGCCCGTCTATTTCAACTAAGGTTTTACCTTCTTTAAAATTAAATTCGATGCACTATGTCTTAGTCCTACTTATTTTGAAATCTTTTGATTCTAGAGCCTCCCTCGCATTCAAACTTATTTTACTCATTAATTAAAATTACATCATCTGCAAAAACTATACACCAAGGTACATTATCTTGCATCTAGTTAGTAAGAAAGACCCTTGATGAAGACCTACCGTAACCGAAAACTACTTGGTTTTTCTCCCAATAATTCGTACAATAGTCACAACCCTTCATACATATACTTTATGATATCTATGTAACCTCTTATGACTCCTCTTTTTCAAAACACTCCAAATGAACTCTCTCGACACTCTGACGTAAGTTTTTTCTAAATCTATGAAAGTCATATTGAGATCTTGTTTTCTATCCCAATACCTTTCTAGTAACTGTCGTAACAAAAATATAGTTTCCGTTGTTAACGTCTTTGGCATGAAACCAAATTGATTCTCTATTACTTTAGTTACTTTTCACAAACATCATTTTATTAGTCTCTCTCGTGACTTCATAGTATGCCCCATAAGATTTGTACCTCTATAGTTTGTACAACTTTGGATGTTATTGTACCTCTATAGTTTGTACAACTTTGGATGTTATTTTTATTTTTATACAAGAGTATGAGAGTACTTCTCCTCCACTCTTATGTCATCAGTCAACCAAGTTAAGTCAACACCTCCTAGTGCGTTCCATATTCCATTAGGAATTCCATCATATATATAATAAGGGTACAAGATCTTATCTCTTAACTTAACATTTATGTTTCTACACCACACATATAAATGTGTAGAAAATTCATACTCCCTTTGCCCCCTATTTATAGTCTTATTTGGTATTTCAAAATGAACTGATTTAGCACGGAGGGAGTCAATGTGAAGGGTAATGAGGTAGGTGTTGATAAGAATGGAATAGGGTACTAGTGTTTTTAAGCTTCTTTGCTAATTTAGGATCCTTGCCACTGTTTTTTAATTGTACTCTTCATGTAATGTACCTATATTTCCTTAGTTCTTATCGTAGTTCATTTATAGTTATTTTTTACTTCTTATTATATATCCAAATGTCTTATTACATGAATTTGGCAGCCTATTAAATCCTGTTATCGTAAAAAGGACCTAATAAGCATTATTACATAATTCTTACTTCAAACATGCTAATGGGGCTTCATGTTACAGAAGGACCGACTTATGATTGAGATGTCATTTGATACTGGAAGGTTGATGCGAGCTTGTAATTTATATTGAGGCTGTCTATGGATCTGAATCTTCTCATGTGCATTTGAGGTAGCCACTGGCCTCGACAGATCCCATCCCTTGTAAATTTATTTTAGGTTTAGTGTAAGTCTGAAGTTAGATGTAAAGTTTGGTGGGGATAAAATGAGGATTTTGGAAATTGTGGAGGACTACTTTTCTTTCCCAAATTAGGTTTCCTTAAGCAGTGCAAAGTTCCATAGTTTTCGTAGTATTCTATTTATTAAACCTATTCTTTCACAAGTTTTTGACGTGTTCAGCATTCATGAGTTAAGAATTTGAATACGACCAGCTGCTTGTTAGCAGTGGCGGTCAGGAATAACATTTCAATTCTTTACAAGTAGAATTAGAATGATTTGGTTGACTAAGAATGAATCAATCGATGATTCCATCATTTGGGACATATGTATGGTTTTCTTAAAATTGACATCCATTAATTACGTGTGGTTATTTATGCAATTACGCTGTATGTGCTTTTATGCCATTTCAGAAATAGACTCTGTGTCAGATAGTAGTGCCCTATTTGGTTTTTCAAAGTTCATTTTGAAATTGAAAAACCGAGTATGGTACCTAAAATGGGATGGAGGGTGTTGTTAATAATTCCACATCTATTGTATGTCTTCAATAATTTTTAACACATTTTATATTGTACTCCAGCCATTGGTAAAAGGTTGGCACAGTTCGGCTTATTTCTCAGCCACAGAGGTTTTTTCCCTCTTAGGGGTTCACTGTGGCTTATAAAATTGATTTTTTCACAATGTATGTACCTTTTCGGATGGAGGCAGTACTTGAATATAGAAAATCACTTAGCTTATATATGAGTACATTTTTTTAGCAGCCACAGAAATTACTTCCAATGTGGGTTGAATTGATTTATCCAGATTAATTCTTGCAATTCCATACTGATTGTAGGTGTGAATATGCATAAACTAATGTGAATGCCCAAATCTATTCCATTTTGCAAGTGGTAGAAAACAATTTTGGCCAGTGGTGGTGATGTGTTATACCTTGGGTATTTTGCCAAGCTTATAGATTCACTCTCTTTTTTTTTATAAACTAGATTCACCCTTATTTGTTTCACTGTTCTTCTACAATTTTAGATTTGAGGTGTGAGTGAGATATTGTGGTTGACGCGTGCGTGAGGCATGCAGAATTTGTCAACTGAAATGTTGATTCTTTCAATTGCAAACAGAATTTGGCAGAAAGAATAGTGGAGGAAGGGAAGAAAGAAGGGAACCCGAGGGTAGAAGGAAAATTAGCACATTAGAATGACTGGATGAGAACAGGAAACTTCATAAGAATGCGTAGATGCTGATAAGTACTTTCTTTGTATAATGATTCTGATAAATACTCAATAAAGAATGAAAATAATTTGAATGGGATATCTAGAAAAAGGAAGAAACGATGCTTTTTTTTTTATGTTAAGTAGGTAGGATTTGTCTGCTGGAATATATAAGCTGCCAATCAAAGGAATATATGCATCAACCATAAGATGTGTCAAAATGGAGATGATCAATGGAAGCTTGATCTTTTTTATATAATGAAGGAAACTTGGTCTTAGTGGTTCTTCACTGGCCATAATTACATCAGATTTTGTACATAGAACGCGGTTGGCACGTTCATGGTGAATCTACAACTCCCAACTTCACCTTATTTTTCCTTATTGGGATTTGCCTAATTTCAAGGAGCCTCCAGTGAGATCATACTATCAATTTAAGACATGCGGTTCATGGCAAGTAAAAAGCTAGGAGGAAGCATCTACCACAGAGACCACGCATCTATAAGTAGCTCCAATCCTTTCAATAATGACTTCGACTGAGCTTTCAGAAAGAGAGGCTGAAGAAAGTAACAAAAAAAGGAACGTTGCTACAAATCCCACTGTAATGTAGGGACTCTTTGAGAAGGAAGGTGATAGAAAGCGTACGAGTAAAAAACTAGATAGGACCCTTTTCCTCACTTCCTTTCTTCCATGCCAGCCTAATCATTCATGAGGAGCAATCAATGCTGATTCGACCCAACCCCACCACAAGAATAATAGACTAAATCCAGCAATCCTCATATTGACATGTTTAAAAATTGAGAGGGGTTTACGTGAGAGTGTTCTCATATACAAGGAGTATGAGGTTAATCTTTTTAGGGGCCGTTTGGGGCGTGATTAAAAGCAAAACATCCAGATGGGATGTTTTGCTACACTGTAGCATCTGGATATTTTATATATCCAGCTGAAACACCTCCTGAGGTGTTTCAGCTGGATGTAAAAATCCACATGGATGCTACAGTATATATCCAATATCCAGTCTGGATATTTTGCAATAATCACGCCCCAAACGGCCCCTTAGTCATTAGAGTCCGATCCGAAGGTGGTTATAGTATCAGTGGATAAGTGACTGTGTCAAATCAATGGTTAAGTGAGTTCACTATAACTGTTTATAGCCATCGGATTAAGATCCAACGGCTGCAAATTGAATTGATGTCATTTAAAATTTTCCCATCAAAATTTTGAAGTATACCCCTCTCTCTTACACCAAATTCGCATCTTGATAGGTTGGTGGACAATGCAAATTGATTGAACTGGGTCCCTCAATCCTTTCCCTTTACTCATTGAAAAGTCTCCTTCCTTTTCCTAGCCACCCTTCTTCCTCGCCGCCTCCATGATCATGAGGAAGAGATCACAAAGAAAAGATGCGAAGATATTAGTTCAAAATGGTTGCAGTGTTCAACAAAGAGCTCCTCAGCTGGTACCTCATCACCCTCAAGCTCAAAGAGACCATCGACGCCAAGCAGACCCTTCCTGCCACCGAGCCGCCCCCTTCCTCACCCTCTCCGGCCGAGGAAGTAGACTCTGAATGGATCATCTCCATAAGGGAGAAGCTGGAGCAGGCCGGCCAGGATGAGGCCTCCTCCGCCGCATGGGCGAAGCTCTGCATCTACCGGGTTCCCCGCCCCCTCCGCGACGAGTCCAACGATGCCATCGACAAGGCCTTCGCCCCGCAGATCGTATCTCTCGGTCCATACCACCGCCACCGTCGCCGCCTTAGTGAGATGGACCCCCACAAGTGGCGTGCCCTCCGCCGGGCCCTCGACCGTGCCGGCCACGACGTCCGCCCTTACCTGGACGCTGTTTGCCGACTCGAGGACCGTGCTCGGTCCTGCTATGAGGGCTCCCTCCACCTCTCCTCCAACCAGTTCGTCGAGTGCATGGTCCTCGACGGCTTCTTCGTGCTCGAGCTCCTCCGTGGCGCCTCCACCTCCTACACCGGCGAGGGAGACGGCGAGGCAGACGGTTTTGCTGAGCTCGGCTACTCGCGGAACGACCCGGTGTTCGCCATGCGCGGGCTCATGCACTCCATCCAGAGGGACATGATCATGCTGGAGAACCAGCTTCCCCTCTTCATCCTGGACAAGCTCCTCGGACTGCAGATTGGCCAGCCGGACCAGACGGGCCTGATCGCCCGGCTTGCTGTCCGGTTCTTCGACCCGCTCATGCCCACGGACGAGCCCCTCCGTAAGCGGATTCGGAAACGTCTCGAATCCGGGTCTAGGTCCATGTCCGGTTCCTCCCTCTTCGACCCGCTAACCGACCTGGGTGGGCTCCATTGCCTGGACGTCTTTCGCCGCAGCCTGCTGCGAAGGGGCCCGCAGATGGAGCCACGGAATTGGATCCGATGGCGCTCGCGGGCGGTCAGGGTTGCGGACAAGCGGCGGCAGCAGCTGGTGCACTGCATAACGGAGCTCCGTGAAGCTGGAGTCAAGATACGGAAGCGGAATACGGACCGATTCTGGGACATCCGGTTCGAGGCCGGGGTGCTATTGGTCCCCCGGCTCCTGATCCATGATGGGACCAAGTCCTTGTTCCTAAACCTTATAGCATTTGAACAGTGTCACATGGACTGCACAAATGAGATTACCTCCTATGTGGTCTTCATGGACAATCTGATCAACTCGCCGGAGGACGTGGGGTACCTGCATTATCAAGGGATCATTGAGCATTGGCTCGGCAGTGACGGCGAGGTGGCCGACCTGTTCAATCGGCTGTGCCAGGAGGTCGTGTTCGACATCAACGACAGCTACCTGTCCAGATTGTCCGGACAAGTGAACCGATACTACAACCATAGGTGGAATACATGGAAGGCCAGCTTGAAGCACACCTACTTTAGCAATCCATGGGCCATAATCTCTTTTGTGGCTGCTGTTGTGTTGCTGGCTCTCACTCTGGCTCAGACCTTCTACTCTGTGTATGGCTACTATAAGCCCCAGTCATGAGGCTGAGGTGGGACATTCAATCAATTCGTAGCGAACACTTCGTCATTTATTTGGCTATGTTGTGATGCTGTTTCATTTTTCCAATGATGCTTGTTGAGGTTGTATTTTCCCAATCTTTTACACATGTTTGGGTCCAATTGATTTGAAAGCTATATACATCGAATAATTGAAGTTGAACATTGAGTTATTTTAGACTAGTCAGAGGAAATGAGGAACTTTTTTTTGCTTGTTCTTTTTTCCATTGATCAATTGCATAGTGGAAAATGGTTTCTTGTTGAGGTCCGAGTATGATATTCTCCACTTGCAGGAAGTTGGTGGTTTTTCATAACTTGAGAATTGAGATATTCTCTAATGACAATGACCATAAAACAACCATTTCAAGTTCTTTCGCATTTAAATGTGTGACATTATGGCCACTTAATAGTTTAATAGGATGGTCGCACACTAGCGCTTGTAAATGCCATTTCAAGTTATTCTATAGAGGTATCATTCAATTCTTTTGTTTAGTAGGGTGCACATTTTCAACAAGTTCAGTAACTGTAATTTGTGCAACCAAGCCTTCTTATTGACAAAGAGACACTAATTTTTTTGTACAAGTTCCATTTCATATTTTGGCCATTCTAAGTGCATACTTCCTTGGCTCATTTACCCTGATTAGTAGAATTCCTTTGTGCCAAGAGGATGAGTTCATTTTTACAATGCTTATATGTGGTTGGGGGAGAGGATGTGCGTCATTGTAAAATCAGAAAAGAATATTGATTACAAAACCAAATTAGCCTATCAGATAACACCATGTCAAGTAAAGGTTGCAAAGAAGGACTACTTTGGACCCGCAAGTTTTCTAAAGTAGTACTCCCTCTGTCCAATAGTTATATTTATTTTCCACATTTAATTTTCAATTTTGGGAAATGTGAAAAAAAATCTCAGCCTAAACATTTTTTCGGTGATTTGTAGGTGGTTTTTCTAATTGTGAAAAACCCATTTGGGAACCTGAAATTAATCATATTGTTAGCCTTAAAAAATCAGCCTTACTCTTGATTGGTAACTTGCATTTGGGAACTTAAAAAAAAATCAGGTATAATTTGCGTTTGATGGAGCCGGTGAAAATTTTCTATTTTTGGCGACTGCTACGATGGTGGGTGGTGATGGGTGGTGGTGGCGGCGGCAGCGGTGGTGGTGGTAACGAGAGGGCAGTGGGAGGTGATGAGGTGACGAGGTGACGAGGAGAAAAGTTTCGGGCTGATGCTCATTCGAATGAGAATTAGCATTTTCACCTCTTTTAGGGGTGATTTGCTGATTTTTTTTTCAGTTTTCACCGTCAGGAGTGAAAATTCTTCATTTCAATTTCTAAACGCACCTACCCCTGGTAGGCGAAAATTTTCACATTTCTCCGTCAGCCACTCTCCTGTCAGCTCAATCAATATACAAACAATTTTCACCTCTTTCAGCACCTTTCAGCCCAAAAATTTACAATTTTTTACTAACCAAACGCACATGTATCTATCAAAATTTAAAGTCAAGGTGAGTATCCACTTGGGAACACGCTAGATAAAGAAGGATCAAAGAGATAAAACAATGTGTTGCCCGTGACTTGTTCTCTTTTTTTTTTTTTCATTTTTCTTGGAGAGGACATGGGCCACCTGAAAGTGTGAAGACCTTTAAGCACTTTCATGGTTAATCTGGTTTCAAAACTCAAAAGCTTAGTCCCATTTAGGTAATCAAATTAGAGAGGATAAAAGAGATGAAGCAAGGATTCATTTCAAGGTCTTTAGCTCTCTACAAGCCGAGTCAAGTCATGGATTCATGATGACTGGCCTGGATTGGTTCATCATTCCTTATATTAACAACATTTCATGCTAGTTAATTGTTACACTGATTATCTTAATGCATGGTGGATCGAAGGTCCCCATATTCTTTGTATTTTCGGCAAGTTTCAAAAAAATCGAGGCATTCTTTAATTGTTGGGGACACACATGCTCTCCAATCGGTTTTTTCAGAGGAATCACGCTAAACTGACATCAACTTGTGTTGTGAAAAAATTACTTCATTAGTACACACAGTTGGATTTGGAGGGCCCATTTTTTAAATCACGGTTGCCATCAATCACGTAAGCTTTAACGTACAAACCTTGACGTAAAAAAATATTTTCCTTGCAAAGCCCCCATCTTTAAAGAACTATGCATTAAAAAGGAAACTATAAACATTTTGGGGGTCATGACAACTTAACATACTAAAAATATATTAAAACCTACTAAATTTACATGATAATATATTTGGGTTTTTACAATATAATATTTTTAAAAAATGATTACCGATTGGGAAAAAAAGAAACTTATTTCCCAATCTAGTAATTTAGCATGCCATGCAGGCACCAACGTGGGGTGGCCCTGCATAATTTTTTTTACCCTGACCTAAAAGGCGTCACTTAAAGTGGCGCCTCGATGTCTTATATTTTGTTAAGTATTTCTAGAAAGACGTCAATTGAAACAATGCATTCTTCTTTAAAAAAGAAAGGTGTCGTTCCAATTGACATTTTAATTTTGTTGGTAAAAAAATAAGCATATCATTTCAAATGACATCTTTAAGGATATCATTTCTAAAAACAAAAACGTCTCATTTTTTTTTAAAAATATTTTTATTTCCAAAAAAATATCGTATCAAATGTAAACTTCAAAGATGCATATTTATCTCATTTTTGATCTATTTTTGCCTTTTTTTTTTTTTTTCATTCTTCCTTATTTTTAGTTATCTTTTTTATAATGATGATATCATAAAGATGTTGAGCCACCGCATGATATTTATTGTAGTTTTTGTAGTATTTTTTTGATAGGATATCAAGATCATTAGGATATCATGGTGATCAAAAAGAGCATTAAAAATAAAGAAGAAAAAAAAATGGGTGAGAACGGATCAGAAATGAAGGAGATATGAATCATTAAAGTTTGTCTAATTTTAATGGGCGATTACACGATATCAGTGTTCTATCGTGTAATCGATTACACGAATAACTGTCTATGTCTATCGTGTAATCGAATACTTTTTTAGTGGGACAAACTTCAACGATGCATATCTCTCTCATTTCTGATCTGTTTTTGCAAAAAAAAAAATTATTCTTCTTTATTTTCAATGCTCTTTCTTATAATAATAATATCATGATTTTTGTAGTATTTTTTTCGATAGGATATCAAGGTCATTAAGATATCATGATGATTAGAAAATGCATTAAAAATAAGGAAGAAAAAAAAGGGCAAAAATAGACTAGACATGAAGGTTAGGGTTGAGGAGGGCAAAATTGACAAATCAGGTGCCAAAACCAAGTTATATGGGATGAGCCCGAAAAAAAAAATAATATAGCAATTGGGGATCATTGGCCAAGTAATATGGAAAAACCTCCCTATATAAAGTGGCAACTAGAGAGAGAGACACATTTGACTTTTAAATTTTAAAAATTATGTTACATTCGAAATGAATACGTGAATACGTAAAATATGTTGAAAACATGATAACAAGGTTTATATAAGAGTCGCAGTGTTATCCATCATAATGTGCTAGCAATTGAGTGTTCCTAAATTAAACATGTAACACCTAAAAAATTAGTAAGTATTTTAAAACCCAAATTTGACCCTCTTAATGTTTGATTTGGTCATGTTTTACCTTATGGAAATTAAAGTTGGTGAGAAGAGCTTTCCAACGCCACCAACTATGCGCGATTTGGAGTTCGGAATAAAAAGTTATGAGAAATTGAATTCAATTGAACGCGGCTGCGATCGATCGCCATAAGAAGCGATCGATCGGCAAGCTGAACCGATCGACGCCTTATCAAAACGATCGAGCGTAGTTACTGTAATTTTTGAATGTTTTATTTCGCGTAAAGCAATCGATCGGCAATAATGGTGATCGATCGGCTGTAACGCGGTAGTGTAAAACAACACATACGACGATTGATCGCCGTATAGCCGATCGATCGCCGGTTGCGGTTTTGAGATTTCTAGCTTATTTTTGGGGTAGATTTACTTGAGAAAGATACTAAATCCCAATGGGACTTGATTTGCACGTCTCCAGAGGGATCATGAGGCCTTCCCATTGGTTGGAAGTGTCCATGATTTGGAAGATTAGTTTAAGAATGGATTCTTTCCCAACTCTATATAAATACTAGAGAATTGGCTTGTGCTAACCCTAGAACGTCCAGAGACATTTCCCCTTCTCCTTCCTACGTTCACCCATCTTCCTAAAAGCTTCTTCTTGTGGGAGTTTGCAAGAGCTTGGAACGGGAGTTTTAGAGGAAGCGGAGGAGACAAGCAACGCGTAAAGAGGCAAAATCTTTGGTGAATTAAGTAGGATGGTTTTTCCCCTCTTCTCTCTTTTGATTATATATGCTTTTGACAAGTGTTTTGATTCAGCACCTTAGTTATTGTTTGGATTCTTGCGAGATGAATGAATTGTGTCCTTATTTCTATGCGTAGTGCATCATAAATCATATGTGCATTCATGTTTCGCTTCTAGATGGGAATTCGTACATAAAGTCTAATACTTTATTAATTTTTCAGAGACTAGAAGTTCTGATATTGCTTGATTGATTATTACACACGTTGAGTTTGTGCCTTTAGGGTGTGTCTTGCATTAATTGTCTTGTTATTCTATCCATACTCTATGAGAGAGTCTATTCTGGTAAGAAATACCTTATGACCTTAGAGTGTTGTGACCTCTATTCCTTTGAGATATTGCTCATATTGATTACATGATTGCTTCTTCTACTGGAGACCTTGCGAGACTCTCCCCATGGTGGTTTCATAGTATGCTCAATTATGCCATTCCTAGATCTTGCGAGGTCACTTATATTTATGAAATTGCGATTCCATACTACCCGAAGGGAGGCACTATATGTACGTTAGATTGTGGACATTACGGAAGGTCCTCAGTCTCCGCCCATCGTGTCCGTAAGCACTGGTGGGGCCAGCATCCTAGACGCATAGCAGGGTTCCAAAGAGAGAACCCCTAGGGTGGTTCTGGTATATTATTTTAGTCACTTGCGAGCGACCAAGTTAGCGAGCAGAAATTGTAACTCCTTTCACTTTAGATGTCTGGAGCCTTTAATATGATTGTTATTCTCTCCTTACACATATGTTTGTTCGGAGCCTTATTGATGTTTTCCTATACTTGCGAGTTAGAATTGTTGTTGACTAACCTTGTAGGTGTATTGACCTCGGTTCAGTTCAAATGTTGTGGGATGTTCACGATCCTTTGTTATTCTTATTCTCTTCATACTGCTTGTTTTAATTCAGTGGGTTTTTACATCCTACTGAGTGTTTCTATGAAATACTCATGCATCCTCTGATGTAGGCGCAAGTGACAATTGAGATCAGGAAGTGCAGTGGTGGAATGGCGGATTGCAGGCGCCGAGAAGAGTTTAAAGATTATTTAGTTATTTGCTTTGCTTTTATTGATGCTTATGATATTATTGGTAATTGTGTGCCATAAACTTTTAAGTTTATTTTATTTGACTTTCTTAAATGGATTATTATTAAGTAAATTCATTTCATAGTATTCATTGATGTCTATTATTGTATTACACTGATTGCGGGCATAATCGGTTACATGCCCTTTTGAGATGACTGTAATCGGTTAGTAAATCGACTGTTCGGTCGCGTGCCCAGGATCTCTACCTCGAAATGTATTCCATTGTTTGGCTTCCGCACTCCGATCGAGGTATGTGATTTCGGGACATGACAAAACAATTTCAGAAACTATTTTTAAAATCCAATTGCACTTGCATACTTAGGGGCCGTTTGGTTCGTGATTAAAAGCAAACATCCGGCTGAAAGAAATTCAGCTGAATGTTTTTTTGGAATTTTTTCAACTTTCAGCTGAAACACCTTATGCCTGAAAGTTGAAAACATCCCAAAAAAACATCCACAGTGGATTATTCACCGTAGATGTTTTGCTTCTTTCACGCCCCAAACGGCCCCTTACTAGTTATCATAGTTTATAAAATAAAAAAAAGTTAAAACGAGCAATGCCTCACGCGCATCTGCATGAGCCACCATCCAATCTCAATCCGACAGTGTGTGACTAACCCAATCTGCCTCCCCTCATTTGAGACCACTGTTGGATCAAAATCCAACGGCCCGCACAACGCGAGCCGTATCTCATACTAACGGGACTTCTAAAATTTTGCTTGTTGTATCTTTTCCAAGCCTTGCCTCAGCCCTGAGATAGCGAAGCTAGCCCTCATCCAACTTGGTTTGTTTAGCTCACTCTTTTATCATACTACTAAAAATTCTTAATGGCACGCTCAGCAAAAACAGCCCCGAGTCGAGATTTTACAAGAGACCCGTTTATATGTGGCATGAAATCAATCTTTTAAGTCGTTGGATTCCAATCTGACGGAGCTCGTTAATATAGAGGGCAAACACATGTATACACGCAAGCAAGACTATTGCCTTCCGAGTTTCGGCAACCAGCCATCAAAGCTGACGAACTACCTACATAAACTAGTCTCCATCTGCTTCTTCTTCAGGCATCGCCGACCCAATTCGATTTTGAAGCAATCCATCTGATTCATCGCCAGTAATTTTCTTATCTTTTTATTTGTTCATACTTAAGTTTTTACTTACCACCCAGTTGAGATTCCAATGAGTACATACTACCAACTTTCTCAAATAGTTATCAGTAGAGCTGTTGCAGTGTATTTAATGCATATGTTTTGCTGTTATTTGTAAATTTGCACTCTTTGGTGTGCTTTTGGTCTGCTTAATTGCTCGAATTCGCAATATTGGGATGTGGGATTTTGTGAGTGATGTGGGACGGAAGGAAGCGCATAATTGGTAAATGCGAGATCAAGAAACATACTCCCTCCGTCCTGTTTTGGATGCTCCGTCTGAAACTATGTTGATTTTTGTTGGGTAGCGGAAACCCCAACAAATGAGGGGAAGAAGATGTTAAAAATGCACTGAAATTAAACATATGGAGCATCTAAAAACGGACTGCCCTCTTTCCCAGATGGAGCATCTTAAACGCCTGTTTTAGAACGCCTGTTTTAGATGCTCCATGTGAAAAAATGATTAGGTGGATACCTCAGCTAACGTGGGAAGAGGAGGTTCAAAATCCACTTAAATTGATCATATGGAGCATCTAAAACGGGACTGTCCTCTTTTCCAGTTGGAGCATCTAAAACAGGACAGAGTATTATTTTTGGAAAAGGTGATTGCTACTTTAGATTGCATGTCTACTTAATTGCTTACTTTTTAGATATGTGGGTTGGGGAGACCAATTTTAAGTAGAAAAATTAACAGAAGTTTGTCTTCTCTGCAGTTATTTTTTGCTTTCTTCTTTGTTCTATATAACAGTGATTGTAATCATTCCTCTTTGTCGGTTAATACATGCACTTCCACCTCGTCTGCGGGTTGTTAATTTATTGCGCTTATTTGTTCATTAGCTATTGAAGCTGAGATTTGAGGTGATAAATTGGCTTGTTTATCTTCTTTCAGGATCCGGATATTTGCTTCTGTGCATATTGGTGAAACAAAATGGATATAACCAAAATGGACCGTAGGACCCTGACTTTGATGGGGACGGGGTCCTGTGTGATGTTATCCATGCACTTCACACTGCAGCTGGTGTCGCATCATCTCTTCTACTGGAAGAACCCCAAGGAGCAGAAGGCCATTCTGATCATTGTGCTCATGGCTCCTATATACGCAGTTAATTCCTTCATTGGTTTGCTTGATATTCAAGGAAGCAAGCCCTTCTTCACTTTCTTGGACTCTGTCAAAGAATGCTACGAGGCCTTGGTGGGTCACTTTCTTTCCAATTTCTCTTTTTTTATTGTATGATACTCGGTAGCTGTACAGAAAAATATGAGAACTTGAGTATCATGCTTGATAATGAGATAATGAAATGTTGTCCACATGCATTTGTTTTCCAACAGTCAACTATGACAGGTTCTAAACAAGTTATTAGATTTTTTTTCCAACGATTTTTTTTTCCAACCAGGTAGAGATTCTATTTGGAGTGTTTCTTCCTTTTGGTTCTGACTGCAGCAATAATTTCTTTTCAGGTGATTGCCAAATTCTTGGCTTTGATGTATAGCTATCTGAATATATCTATCAGTAAGAATATAGTGCCAGATGGAATTAAAGGAAGAGAGATTCATCACAGTTTTCCCATGACTCTTTTCCAGGTTTGGAATTTGCACTGCTTAGACTGCTAATTTTAAGTAGACATTAGTTATAACTTTTGGAAGTGTATGTTATTCAGTTTGTTGACTTCTAGATTCTTCAGTTCATCTTGAGTTTGTTTACTTCTAAAATTTGCATGTGATGATTTATATCCTGATCAGTATATTGTAGTTGTTTTATCCTTTAGCTGGAGTAAGGGTTGCAGATGAAGGTAAATTGAATGTAGAAAAAATGAGGATTTTATGGTAGATGTGTGGGATAACTAGGAGAAAGCAGATTAGTAATCTTCAGGGGAGAAGCTTAGGGAGGGTAGGCGGCATTGATATGGGGATAATACAAAAAGGACCAAGGAATGCACTGATAAGATGGTTGGGGAATGTAAGTTAAAGATGCCAAAAGAGGGAGAGTATAGCGATAAAAAAATAGAGGGAGAGGAAGACCTGGATGGAGTTTCATTTATGCTATCTTCATACAAAATAGTTGATGCGTGACAGGATAGAGTGGAGGTGTAAGATGATCCTTTTCACCATTCCTTCCTTATTGTAATTATATTGTGACTATGATTATTCGTTGGCTTTAGCCTAACCATCTAATTGAGAGGTTGCATCATTTTTTCTAGATGAGACATGAAATTTCTAAGATTGTTAGACACCTTATAAGCATGTTTCTGAAAAGGTGACTCTTTGTTCCAGATCATCCACTTCTTGTTTTTTCATATAACTACTTTGATGCAATGCTAAATGCTTGGAAAATGGATATAATTTGGTGTGCGCTTAGATAAATAGCTGACCTTCCCAATAGCTAACTTGCTTTTCTTGTTTCTGCATCACAGCCCCACACTGTACGTCTCGATCAGCGGACCTTGAAGCTTCTTAAATATTGGACCTGGCAGTTTGTTGTTGTGCGACCTGTCTGCTCTATTTTGATGATAATTCTGCAACTCTTTGGTCTATATGGTGGTTGGATCAGCTGGACATTTACAATCATTCTGAACATATCTGTGTCACTGGCACTGTATTCTCTTGTGGTCTTTTACCATGTGTTTGCAAAAGAGTTGGCACCACATAAGCCTTTATCAAAATTTTTGTGCATCAAAGGAATTGTTTTCTTTTGTTTCTGGCAGGTAATTTCTCTAAGCCCATGCTTAATAACTACTAATTATAATGTAACTTAGCATTGCTATGTTAAGTTCTTGCCATACTCTAAGCTATTACTGAACTAAGCAGTTCATGCAATTAGTAGTATGACTTTGTAACTCTTGTTTATAACACCATGATAAGCAGTTGATATGATAGAATTGAGGCTCCAATATTTTCTTCTTTTTACAGGGAATTGTGCTTGAAATATTGGCAGCAATTGGAATAATCAAATCTCACCACTTCTGGTTAGACGTTGAGCACATTCAGGAAGCTTTACAGAATGTACTAGTCTGTGTGGAGATGGTTGTTTTTTCTGTCATTCAGCAATATGCTTACCATGCTGCACCTTACAGTGGAGATGTTGCGGAAAAACTAAAAATGGCCAAGAAAAATGAGTGAATTCTACAGTCATACGGAGGCTTATGAGAATGAACTTGTAAGATTTTCCCGTTTATGAGCCTGTATAAAGGGAGGTTTTTTTGTGTGTGTGTGTCTGATTGGTTCATATAAAGTAACCTTGGCACGTACAGCAAGGGTAGAAACTCATCCGAATAACGAATTGGGTGTCCATATTCACTTCACAATTTTGTTCTTCCTATTTCAATGATACAACCCAAATCGCTTTAAGCCATTGCCATTAGGTAATGCTTGACATCCTTCCCTACCGGCTACTAGTCTCCTTATCATCCCCCCAGTGATGTCAGACAACTGAGATTAATTCATGGTGGAGGAAAGAGCAGGGTGATAGGGAGAACCACTGAGGTGGAAACAAATTATTCTTGTCGTTCGATCATTCATGTGTCTTCTCTTACAACTTTGATATGATTGTGAGAGTGTGACTGTTATTGCAAACTTTCAGAAGAAATCCATTTACTCGAAAGCCTTTTTGTCAATCACATTTTATCTTTGGAAAAGATTGCGAACCTTGACGATCACCTGTTAGGTATTGTGGCCTTCTTATATGCGGAAGTGAGCCGATTGCGAGCAATCGATTAATACTTCCATCTCAAGGTTGCCTCAAATGCAGAGCTTGCAGAGTTTGTGAACCTTATCGAGGCAGCTTGAAAATAACATGTTGAAGTCTACTTAGACTTGTTCAGTTACTGTGGCATTCAGTAGTATGCATTATGATATTTGGAGGGTTGAGTATGCAAGAAATAGGCTAGCACTTTTAGATGTGGAATTGCTATAGTCGTGTATTTTCCAACAATGTCTCCTGTCAAATTGAACTGGTTTAGGGCATATTAATTTGTCAATTGAGATGAGATCACAATCATTCATTTTAGTTCATTTTTAGAGAAAAATGATTGTTTCGCTTGAGTTCATTAGTCGTGGCCAGACAAAAGTTTGAAAGTTTTGTGCCTGAGCAATGGGGACGCCCATTTATTCATTCAGGGGCAGGCTGAAAGTGCAATATGCGTGTGTGCACATGTTAAATTTTTTCCTTTTTACTTTAGGGGCGTTTGGATTGTGAAAAATCTAAAACATCCACAGTGAAAAATCCGGAAATAAATAATGAAAATGGATTTTTCACTGTAGATGTTTTGGATTTTTCACGATCCAAATGGTCCCTTAGTTTAGAGCTAGGCAAAAATGTGACTTGGCCTCTGCCATAAAGTCGAAAAACAGGGTAATGTTCTGCACTTGAGTAAGCAATGATAAAACGATAAATGCAGTTAAGTATTCAACTAAATCGTAATTTTAAACAAGTAGCACCTTCCAACAATTTGAAGTCGGCAACGAGAATCTTAATGCCTATGTCCTAGCTTATTTTTTGGCAATTTTTTTTGTAAAAGATAGCAAAGTCATGTCTTGTCTTTAAGCTTATTTGAAACACACCTACCACTCCGAACTTCCGATGTTGCCTTCCTCTTTACCCACTTCGTGTTTATCCAATATACCACATCATTATCAATATTTCTTTCTTTGTAGATAATAGATTTTAAATAGCAGATTTTCTCACACCTTGACGCTTTTTGCCTTCTATTTCAACTAAGTATCCAACTAAATGAAAAGAATGATGAGAAATTTTAGTGTTTTAGAGATAGAACACATCAATTAGGATGTATAAAGTATCCAATCTAATTAGCAAAAAGACAACAAAGTTACCTGGAAAGTTGATCAAATTATAGGCAAACTCCTGAATCGCCGATTTTGCTGAATATTATGCAAAAATTCAATGACTTTGCGACAAACTCGACTAGGTAATCATAGCATTTCTTAAAAAAGAAAACAACATTAAAGTAAAAAAATAAAGTAGAATTCATGATGTCCCTCGGTGGTGCCACATAATATGCTCAATTGGGTACTGGGGTTCACCCCCATCTCACCATCATATTCCCAAATCCCAACTCCCGACTCCCAGCTTGGGCAAAATATTAGAGAGGTCGTGACTCATGTTGATTAAAGGGCCCATCATCGGGTTCCGGAATGGCCCATAAAGCCGCGTAGGCCCACCAGCCATTCGTAATTTGGCCCGTTCCATTCCTTCCGGCCCAACTACGGAGAAATTCAGCCCGAGGGTGCGTTGACCGGGCCGGGCCAGTGGTTATCACCTCCAAGAATTCCATTGCCTCATTTCTCGCTCTCCCTCCTCCGCTCCTCCCCGCCGGAACCCTAACCCCGCGCCGGAGCTCTTCGACGGAACCCTATATTCCCTCCTATATCAGGTAAGCTCTGCTGATCCCTTTGGATCCGGATCAATGCTCCAACATTTCCCTGATTTTGTCCCCGTTTTCGTAGCGTTGTTTAGATTCGTTGCTTGAATTGATTTTTCGTTTTTGTGCTAAATTGAAGCTTGTACGACCTCATTTTATCGCCGATGTTGTTTCTGTAACTCTTAGTGGCGAGTTTGTGGTCATTGAATTTTCTGATTATTGTTTTCTGTAACATTTCTGATTTGAATTGATCTGATTATGAAATGCTTAGTGTGATAGGAACTCTTTAAGCAACCACTGAAGTTTTCCTTATGGAGAATTGGAGTACAATTTTTAGTGGATCTGCCTGTGTATTGTATTGGATGGTGAATTAGGCAAGATTGCCGTATGCCTATAATCCTATGGACATAATGCTTTAAGATGTGTGTATTTTCATATAATGTTAGGGAAGGGATTTTTTGCTGTTTTTGTATATAAAGCAAGTTATTATGTTTACTAAAACTAGTTCATTTTGAAAAAACAAACAGGATGCTTGATATGAGACAGAGGGAGTATGATATTTCTGCTTTGAATTTTTGGTTTTTCGTTTATAAATGAAAGCCAAATTGTTAAATTCTTACTGTAATGGGGGTTGTTTCAGCAAATTTCTTGTAGAACTGTTAATGGAACTGCCTGTATCTTGTATTTGATGACCTAGACAAGACAGCTCGTGATTCGCAGTATGTCTACAATCATATGGACATAATGCATGAAGATGTATGCATTGACATATTTCTGTTTGGATAGTGATTTTGGTATTTATATAAACTAGGTTATTATTATATTTATTTTGCAGATTTGAGCCCATCATTGCCATATACATATCTGCCGCAAGCTGTATGATCAGTAATTCTTGTTAAAGGCGCTTAAGAAATTTATACCTCAGCATTGAAATGGAGGTAGAAACGGCTGATTTGTCAACTGAACATTCTGTTAAGGAAACTGGTCCGGCCACGAATGCAACTCCAGCTGCGGCCCCTGCTGCACCACCTCATGTTGCTTCTCCTTCTGCAGCATCTGAGCAAGATAACAATGTACGCAATGGCCCTTCAATGCTGTCAGCTTCTGGAATATCTGCATGGGCAAGAAGTTTGAAAATTCCACAACCATTAGCTCAGGATGGTTCTGAATCAGGCGCATCTGGGAAATCAGCATTTTCACGTTTCACCAGTGGGCTTAGCCTTCGTTTATCGCCAAAAGCTCCTGCATCAGAGGAGAAAGTTGAGAGTCCATCTTCATCTTCTCCACAGACTGGTGTCTTTGGAACAATTACGAAAGGGTTGGTGGATTCATCTAAAAATGCTGTAAAGGCTGTGCAGGTCAAGGCTCGACACATGGTCTCTCAGAACAAGCGAAGATATCAGGTATGCTAAAGGTTTTTGTTTTATACGTTAGTCATAAGCTTTCTTTAGTACCTATTAAAGAAAGGTTTATCATAATATGTTTGGTCCACGTCCATCTTTTGTGTCTTATTGCCTCCTTAGATGGGGTTTGCTAAGAAGGACGTCCAGTGTGAAATCTTGCCACTATGTCCAGGAAAAGTCATATGATATACTGAGCTAAAAATACGCTGTGAAATCCATGTTCTTGTATGGATGTTGCCTTTAATTGCAGAACGATTAAATATTTATAGAATCGATTTCGCAGACCCCTGATGGGTGAGAGGTGTAGATGGCGAATTTGTAAAATAAGTCAAAATATAATTTTGCTGCTGAAGTCATGGTGTATATTGTTCATCTTCAGGAAGGCGGATTTGATCTGGACATGACATATATTACTGAAAATATTATTGCTATGGGTTTTCCAGCTGGTGATATGAGCTCAGGCTTATTTGGATATGTTGAGGTAAGCAACTTTAATCACTCTTTGAAGTTGAGCCCGTTTCATCTGCATGATATATTCGTCTTTTCATTGAGTGTGAATATGCTACATAGGGATTCTACAGAAATCATATGGAAGAAGTAATCAAGTTTTTTGAGACTCATCACAAGGTACGAATTCTATTCTATGGTCTTGGGTTTAGGGCTTTAGAAGAATATATTTCCCGGTTTCCAATGTCCTAGAAAATTTTGTTGATTTAATCCATTAGAAAATTGTAATTTCTATGTATCAGGAGCAGTTTTGTAGAACTGGTAAGGGTGAAATGAACTAC